>PVKB01000863.1:444199-562617 GCA_004027205.1 Ctenodactylus gundi | reverse complement strand
CAAAAAAAAAAAAAAAAAAAAAAAAAAGGAAGAAACTTACAATTGTGAGCAATTAATTATGTGCCTGCAAATTGGGAAACCTGGAGATAGCTACATTTCTACTTCAGGGCACCTCTTACCTAGACCAACGAGAGCCCAGAAATCCTGAGCAGATCATAAGAAACAACTAGATTGAATCAGTAATAAAAATTTCCCAAGCCAGGCCCAGTGGTACAGGCCTACAATCTCAGCACTCTGGGAGGCCGAGGCAGGAGGATCACAAGTTCAAGCCCAGCCCGGGTAATTTAGTGAGACCTTATCTCAAAAATCAAATATAAAAATGGGCTGGGAATGTAAACTCAGTGTGAAGGCCCTGAGATTGACTCTGTGTGTGTACACACACACTCCCAACAACAAAAACCCTAGAACCATGCACCCTCACCCCTGAATTTTGCCAAATCTTTAAAGAAACTTACAACAGTATACTCCCCTCTCCTATTATGTCCTTTTGGTGCTATTATCATAATTTTGCTTCTATGTATGTTAAAAATTCCCAGTCAAAATTATTGCTTTTGTTTTAAGTATTTATGAAAAGTGGGAGAGCCAAGGACAGACAGGTGTGTTAACTCACGCGTCCACCACCTCTGGCCCTTGTTGTAGTCCTTTGTGTCTTCAGGTTCCCACCTAGTATTGCTGTTCTTTCACCGGAAGAACTTCCTATTTCCCATTCCTATTTGCTGTAGTACCGGTCTGCTGATGACAGATTCCCTCAAGTCTTGTTTCTCTGGCGACGTGTTTATTTTTCCTTGGTTGCTTCCGGGGCATTGTTGCTGGACACGGGGTGGCAGCCTTTCTTTCGGTCCTTTTGAGAGGTTCCATTGTCTCCCGACTTGCATAGTCTCTAATAGAAAGTCTCTGTTTTCTTACGGTTGTTATCTGTGTGTAACGTGGTCTTTTCTCTGCCTGCTTTTAAAATCTTCTTGTTGGCTTTAGCAATTTTTGTCATGATAGACTTCAGTGTGCATATTCATGTTTATTTTTCTCATGGGGTTGCTGAGACTTTGGATCTGTGGGTTTACAGTTTTTTTAATCCAATTAAGAATATTTCAGGGCTGGAGGAATAGCTCAGCTTTTAAAGCACTTGTCTAGCAAATGCACCCAAGTTTGATTCCCCAGCACCACATGAGCCAGGTGTGGGGGTGCATACCTGTAATCCTTGTGCTCAGGAGGCTGAGAATTCCTGTGAGTTCAGGGCCAGCCTGGGCTGCATAGTGAGTTCAGAACCAGCCTGGACTGCAGAGTGAGACCCTGTCCCAAAAAAATAATAATATTTCCAGTCATTACCTGTTCAAATATATTATGTTTCTTCTCTCTCTGTCCCCCCACAACTACAACTACAGTTTCATATATAAGACTTTATTTTGTGGTACTCGTGATTGGACCTAGGACCTTCACATTGAGCCACAACCTCCACCCATTTTTGATTTTCAGTTTTGAGACATGATTTCTCAGAGTCTCTATGTTCCCCAACTGCCTCCATTTGCTTCTTATCACAGACCATTAACATCTCTCTTTTTTTTCCAACTCCCTTCACCCTGATTCTCTCTCCGCTTGTTTCAATTTAGATAAATTCTATTACTATACCTTAGGGACAATAATCTTTACTTCTATAATATCTAATCTGCTGTTAATACCATACAATTAATTTTTCATTTTAGATATTATATTTTTTCATGTCTAGAAATTCCTTTAGGTTATTCTCAGTACTAGGGATTAAATCTAGGGCTTTGCACGGGCTAGACAAGTGCTGTCTACATTCCTAGTCCTCTAAAAATTGTTTTTTGAGTCAAGGTCTTGCAAATTATCCAAGATGGCCTCCTGTCTGAGCCCCCAAAGTAGCTGGAATTATAGATTCACACTACACTGCCTGGCTTGATTCTTTTTTATATCTATATTCCATTTCTCTTCTTATTATGTTGATTTTTTGCCTTTAAACACTTTAGCATAGTTATAATAACCATATTAGCACCTTTACATGTTAGAGATTACAGACATAGCTCAGTAGTTAAAGCATTTGCTTAGCATGCACAAGGACCGGGGTTCAGTTCCCCAGCACCATATAAAAATTAGTCAGGTGTGGTGGCACTCACCTATAATCCCAGCACTCAAGAGGCTGAGGCAAGACGATTGCTGTGAGTTCAAGACCAGCCTGGACTACACTGTGGGTTCAGGATCAGTTGGACTACAGAGCAACACCCTGTCTCAAAAAAAAAAAAAAGTCTTTGCATGTGAGTTCCAACACCTTTTTCCCTTCAGAGTCGGCTCCTGTCCACTTCCCTTTGTTCTCACAGTGGTTCACCTTTTTCTGCTTCTTCGTGTGTGTAGTCACTTCTGATTGGATGTTGGACGTGATGGATATTACCGTGTGGAATGTCTCGCCTTTGCTGTCTTCCTTTAAGGAATGTCAGGCTTTGTTCTAATGGAAGGTTGCTTGTGAAGCAGCCGCCCCACTGGAAGCTGGTGCTAAGCTCTGCCACGGCCAATCTCTTGTGATCCGTATCCTTGGCGGGCCTCAAACTCATAGCAAACCTCCTGCCTCAGCCTCCCAAGTGTGGGCATTACAGGTGTGCACCATCATACCTGGATAATTTTATGTGGTGCTGACGTATTGAACCCAGGGCCTTGCGTATGCTAAGCAAGCACTTTGACCACTGAGCTGTGCCCCTAGGCCATTACAGGACCTGATTCTGCCCAGCTTCCTCCTTTCTGGAACATTGCCACACAATTTCTAACTATATCCCTGAACTTCGTTCTCTAAATCCTCTTTTCTGCATAGTCACTAGATTCCCCAAGGGATTCTGCCTGGGAGGACCGTCCCGGCACCATGATCTGGAACAGGATTGCGGGCAGATGATCACAGCCGCCAGTGTCTCCCTTCTTTTAAGGATCACATCTGACCATTCTTGTGTTTCAGTGTTTCATATAGCTTGTTGCTTAGGGTGGGAAGGTAATTCCAGCCGTGTAACTCCACCACAGCCTGAAGCAGAAGCCGGAAACTGATGTAGGAGAGAAAAGCTCTTTGATGGCTGTGTTTCAGTGCCACCCGTGTCTCATAAAGGACTTCCCTAATTTGTGCCTCTTCGTGGGTACAGCCGTCTAATGTAAAATCACTCCCATATACGATCTGAAGATGGGCACAGAGCGTTTCATCTTAGTAACTTCTCCAAGCCCAGAATGGCCCGTGGAGTGTGAGGCTGTGTCTGTGTGTGTGTGTATCCTGGCAGTGACCTGAAGCGACCCTGGAAGCCAGGAGGACTAGCTCACTCCTCTGGGTGGTCACCAATACGCACACTCCCTGGTGAGATGAGAGAGGTGCTCCATTCTCCCGTATTAGGCAGGGGACAGGGCTTTGGCTACAGGAGTTCAGGCCTGTCTGGACTTGCCAGACACATCACGGTGACGAGGAGCTTGCAAAGCCTCAACTTTCAACACCGTGGAAGGACTTGACCACAGCTCCCCTGGCCGCATCAGCCGATGCTTCAGCGGGTGGGTCCTAGCTGAGGATCTGGGAGCTTAGGGTGCCATTCTTTCGTACCTTCTCTAGAAACAGAGTAAGGATGAGGAGTGGGAGGGCCCGGGCACGAGCCCCAGCGTTGTGATCATGAGCAGCTGACTCTGTTTCCCAAAATGCGACACAAAACCTCAGACAGGATGGTCCCTAGGCTCTTTCTCCTAAAGAGCAGAGCTTAGGCAACTAAGGACTAGTGATGTGGTTCCTTGCTCCAGTGATTCTAAGATTTTTTTTTTCTCTTTCTTTTTGGTGGTGGCACTAGGGGTAGGCCAAGAGCCTTTACACGGAGCTGTATCCTTAGTCCATTTTTTTATTTTTGATTTTGAAACAAGGTCTCAATAAGTTAGCCAAGCTGGCCTCAAATTTGTGATCCTCCTGCCCCAACCTCCCAGAGTGCTGGGATTTCAGGCCTGTACCACTAGACTCGGCTCTAGAGTTTTAGTAACTGCTGGTTCTGGACAGTGGCTTTCTGAGGCTCTGTGAATCCAGCAGTCCATGGTGCCAGGGCCATGACTGGCTGTGGCTCAGGTGGCCCCGCCGGTGTGGCTCTGTGGCTCTCTGCTGCATGGTCCCCTGGCCCTGCAGCCTCCAGCTGCCTCGGTGGTATCAGCAGAACTGAAGAAGGTGTTCCCTCCCAGCCAACTTTCTGTCCACTCAGAAGAACCCAAACCTGCTCCAAGCTCATTGTTCTCAGGGTCATTAATTCGTGTGATTCACTTGGAGGAGCCGGAGGGAAGTGGAGGGGCAGGGAATGCCGCCCGGCTGCCCCAGGCCTGAAAGGGCTGGATTGTCCGCCTGCCTGACAGAGCCTTTGTCTTGGTGTCTGGTGAGGGCCTGGCAGCCGGGCTGGGCTTGCGGTGGGGGTGGCTGGACACCAGAGCCCTGTGCCCACTCTAGAGAGGGGTTCTGCCCTCCCTGCCCACTAGCCGGCACCTGGTTCCCAAGGCCAGGCCTCTTGGATTCTGCCTCCTGAGTTCCTGGGCCACCTCTCCCCGGGCTTGGGTCCGTTCTGTCAACCCTAGGGGACACCCCTGATCTGCCTAGTCCTGGGTCCAGTCCATCTGGAGCATGCCTTGCAGCTCTGGGAAGTTCCCTGGGCCGGATGGTAGTGGGATTTCTGTGTTTGAATGAGACCTGGCTACCTCTTCCTGCCTGTGGGCCTGAGGAGTTGGGACAACCCCCACCCATCCCACCCATCAGCCTCAGTGGCTCTAGGTCAGGTTCCAGTTCACAGGGATAGGCTGAAAGAGAAGGGAGACCAACAGGCAAGACCCCACTGCGCCCACTAGTTCCTGCGTGACCGTGGGCAGCTCACTTTGCTCTGTGCCGCAGGCCCTTCACCTGCGACAGGTCAGAGCGGCACGCGCCTTGGCGTGGGTGCGGAGAGGCTCATAAGATGGGCATCCGTGGGGGAGAGCTGGCTACGGCTGTGCACAACAGGGCTCCGTGTCTGGACACCAGGGCAGATCCCTGTGCCCAGCCACCCTCAGAGGCCCCCGGCCCCTGAAGGAAATATGGGGTCGGGTCTGTCTCTCCCAGGGGGAATCGCAGACTCGCTGTTTCTGAGGGTGTGATCGGACTGTTCACCAGTCGCTATTTCTGGTGTTGGTTTGAGGCTATCTTGGGAGCTCAACCTAGAGAGAGACTTCACCGGCCCGGATGCCGCAGCCCTCCTAGGGGACATACGGGTTAAGAGCAAGCATGTTGTGGGCAGACACGTGTGAGTCTCTCCCACTGTTCCCTCGCTGTGTGACCTTGGGCAGATGATCTAGCCTTTCTGATTCCCCTTAGCTCGTCTGTAGAATGAGGAAAACGGTGCAGACCTCCTTGCTAGGGTGGGGTAGAAAGTGGCCCGACGGAGTCCCCTGTGACTGAGTACGGGCTCCACACACAAAGGTCCAGGGTGGAGGTTAAGGTCGCAGTTATCCAGGACCTCGGGCAAGTCATTTGGCCTTTCCTGCCTCAGTTTCCTGTTCTGTGAAATGGGAATCAGCAGTTCCGTGAGGATTCAATTTTTAAAAATGCTGCCAAGTCAGGTGATAACATGCCTACTATAATCCCAGTTACTTGCGAGGCTGAGGCCGGAGGATCCCATAATTGGAGGCTAGCCTGGGCAACTGAGGAAGGCCAGATCTCCAGAGAGAAAATTAAAGAAAGACCAGGGACTGTAGCCCAGGGCTGGGGCACCTCTGGGCTCATCCCTAGCACCACCAACAAAACAAACAGGTTTTTTTAAAAAAGGCAGCAGAAAATGGTGCTCAGGTAGTGTGGGCCTGGTCCTCACAGGCCTCTGTTCCCAGAAGCATAATACGTTGTAAGTCGGTGCAGAATGTATCAAATATTCTAAATATCCCTCCTGATACCTGTACTTGGTGTCACCTCTCAGGAAGTTGTGTACCGAGAGGGAAGGGGTTTTGAGGGCGAGCTTCCGGAAAGTAGGAAGATGGACTTTATGGAAAGAGAACGGGTATGCGAGGGTGGCAGTGAGAGAGTGGGAAGGGGGAAAGAAACCTGATCTGTAAATTAAAAAAAATAAAAATAAAAAGGGAGAAAAAGATGAGCCTCTGAGATTATGTAGCCTTCACATTTGGACTATGTATTTCGAATGTTAATTTTTTTAAATTAAATTTTCTTTTCAGTATTGGGGATTTGATCCAGGGCCTTTCCCCTGAACTGCATCTTCCGTAAGTTCCTCAGCTAGCCTGAAACTTGGGATGTTTCTGCCTCAGCCTCCTAGTTACGAATACATCCTTCATAATACTTGTGGCAGGGTAATTAAGTGTAGCTCAGCTATGTCAGTCTATGCATTCTGAGAATGAGCAAGAGGGTTGGGAATCTGGGTGGAAGAAAGAACCTGCGCCCCATGGAGGACAGGGTGGGATCCCGTGCCTGGGACAAAGACTTTGGGCCGCGTAGCAACTGGGGACTCACGGGGAGCTGGGGATTTCTTTATATGGAATGAGACCCGGTGTCCCGCCAGCCTCGACCCAGTTGGCTCCACTGGAATTTCTAGATTCCTAAGTCTCTGGTAAAGGAGGCTCCCTCCTCGCCCCTTGAGTTTCCTGGGAGGGTTCGCGTGTTTGGGTGCCTTGTTGTGGGGTTTCCATGGGGCCGCCTGAGCTGGGCGGGCTCGGCTGCAGCAGCCCTGCTCGCAGTCTTGAGGCACGGGAGGGCCGCACCTGCAGCCTCCCTTCCTGGGCAGGCCGAGGCAGGAGGGTAGGTGGGCTTGTCTGCGCAGTGTCAATGGGCCGGGCGGGGAACTGCAGCAGATGCCCAGAGCTGAGCCCAGGATGGCAGGAGCCGGGCACTTAGTCCTCCTGGCCCAGGGTTCAGATTCTTGTTCCCTGTCTGTTCCATTCCTGAGGTCTTTGGCTCCTAAGGGGTCTGAAAGCAAACCCATGAGTACTCACATTCACTCGTTCCTCCGTGCATGCGTGCGTCCACTGACTCAACATTTCACTGAAGCCCCGCCCAGTGACTCAGACCCTTCATCCTAGCACTCTGGAAAGCTGGAGCAGGAGGATCCCAAGCTCAAGCCCAGCCTGGGCAAGCCTGTGTCTCCAAATCAAAGATAAGGAGTGGGCTGGGGGTGTCGCTCCGTGTGAAGGCCCTGGGCTGGATCCCCAGTGCTACAAAAAAAAAAAAAAAAAAAAAAAAAGATTTCACTGGGGTTCATCCATGACACGCCCAGCCCAATGCCAGCCTCAGGGAGAGGGTGACCACAGCAGCTTCCCGCCCACAGTTGGAAGGTCTGGCCAACCCAGCAGGAAGACAGCCGAGTCCCAGGATTTGTGTCCTGAAATAAAAACTAATAGGAACTTGAGATGTGTCGGGATCAGGGATCCTGGCAATGAAAAATTTGACTTTAGAAAATGCCGCTGGCACGTCCATGCGTGTGAACTTTGGCCTGTAGTGTTAGGATATGTGTGGATTTTCCCCAACAGCCCTTTGAAAGCCCAGTTGGGTTTTCCCGAATCGCAGTGAGGATGATCCTGAGAGCTGAGCCCAAGTCGGAGAAGAACAGTGAGGTGGCGTTGCTTGGTCTAGGAATCCAGAGGTCCTTGGAGGAGTCACGGCTGCGCCGTTCTTGTAAATGCCTCTCCCCCTGGGCAGAGGGGCTTAGTGGCTGCGGGAGGGGACAGCGCGAGGACAGGGTAGGAGGACAGGATTTTACCCTGAGCATCACACAAAGCCATTTTCCTTCTAAATTTGCACAAATGAAATCAGTGAACAAGTCATCTTTCTGTGGTCCTGTTTCCTTTTTAAATTTTTCTTTCTGTATTTTTCTTTCCCCAGACAGGGTCTCCCTACGTAACCCAGGCCAGGCTTAAATTCTAGATCCCCCTGCCTCAGCCTACCAAGTGCTGGGATGATGGAGTGATGCCCAATTTATGATCCTTTTATTTGATATAGGTTTAAATTAGTTTCTCTCTTTCTTTGTTTTTTGAGGCAAGGTCTTGTTCTACAGTGCAGGAACTATGTAACCCAGGCTGGACTAGAACTTAAAACAATCCTAAGCATCTGGCATGATAGGCATTACCCAGCTGTGCAGTGCTGGGGGATCATACCCAGGCCTCCCACTTCCTCAGCAAGTGCTGTAATCACTGAGCTATACCCCTGGCCACGGTTCATTTCTTTTTAACTGCTACACAGGTTCTGGACTTAGGATGGTTCAACTTATTTATTTATTTTTTGAAACAGGGTCTTGCCCTGGAGCCCAGGCTGGTCCTGAACTCACTATGTAGCCCAGGCTGGCCTTGGAGTCAAGGCCATCCTCTGGGATTACAGGCGTGTGCCATCATGCGCAGCTTATGTGGTGCTGAGGGATCGAACTTGGGTACTTAATGCTTGACTTGATGCTTGCTAGGCATGCGCTTTAACCGCTGAGCCATTCCTCCAGCCCATTGAATGGTTCAACTTATGACCTTCTTACTTTGCGGTGCTGTGAACACAACACATGTTCAAGTGGAAATCAGTCTTTGGGATTTTGAGCTTGCTCTGTCCCAGGGCCTGCTGGGAAGGCAGCGTGAGCCCCGTGGTGATGCAGCGACCCACAGCTCCCTGTGAGCCCTGTGCTCACCAGGGGACACAACACACTGCTGTGCACTGTGTCGCCAGTGCTTGTTGGATATAGGTATCCAATAAGTCCCAAGCTAAAGTGTCCTGTCCTTCACGGCTACAGCTTCCTCTGCCACGGGGGGCGGCCCGGTGGCGGGCTCCGCGCCCTTCGCCCTCTGAGAAGTCCCACCAGGCTCCCCAGGGTCATCTCGCTCCTTCAGCGTCCCACGGGCAGCATCTGAAAGTGCCTGTTCCTTTATGTCCTTGCCAGCAGCTGATCTTCTCAGCCTTTTAAAAATTTGACAATGTTTTGGGTGTAAAATGGTGACTCTTTTTAATTTGCGTTCCTCTGCTGACTAGGGCGTTCAACATGTAATTTTATCTTTATTGGCTCCTGAGATGTCGTCTCTGGGGAACTGTCCCTTCATGTCCCTTGCCCTTTTTCTTTTCCTGCAAGGCTATCTCTAATTGGTCTAGAGGAGCTGTTGGTAGATTCAAGTTTCTCATCTACTGTCTTTTATAAATGTTGCAAATATTTTCTCCCATGCTATTGGCTGGAGGGCTGGGTGGAGTTTCATGATCTGATTTACAATTTTGAAAGCTCATAGTGGTCACAATAGGAAGAATGGGGGGTGGTGATGGCCGAAGCAGAAGTGGTGAAACCAACTGGGGGTCAGTCTTGTGGTCCTGGGGTGGCACAAGGGGAATCAGAGAAACGTGGCTGGTTTGGGGACATGCTGTAGGTAGGGTGACAGAACTAGCTGATAGCTCGGAAGTGGGGTGAGAAGACCAGAATCAGGATGGCTCTGGGGCTTGGGACAGTCACTGGGTGGTTCTGGAGCCGACTGAGATGGAAAATGACAGGTGGAGGAACAGGTTTTAGCTGGGGGTTGGGAATTCCATATTTCTGTTGTCAGGTGTTCCGTCTGAGACAGCCGGGTGATAGCCAAGGATCATGGGGGTTGGATCCACGAGGCTGGAGTTCAGGAGGCTCAGCCAGAGCTACAGCTGGACACTTGGAAAGCAAGAAGTGAGCATGGAATTAAAAGCCAGCGCTTACAGCCTGAGCAGCAGTAAAGAGCTGATAGAGATTTGCCCTAGACTGTGACTCCACGAAGTCTTGGTGGCTGGCTACGGAGCAGCCTAGGGGACAGCACAGGGTAGGCGCTTAGTACATGTTTGTTGAAAGAACAGAGAAACAGAAGGAACAGCCAGGGAAGCAGGAGGAGGGGAATGAGGCGTCTTGGAAGCCAAGAGAAAGAATAAGACTCTGTGAAGGGAGAAGTGGTCAGTTGTGTCAAATGTGACCCAGAAGTTGCACAGAGCTGGGCAAAGAGGTGACGGCTGGAGCTGACAACGTGGCGTCCACTGGTGACCCTGGTAAGAGCAGTGGATCCAATGATAGGGAGTTGTTGGGTCCAGTGGGGTCAGCGACAGGGTGAGGGTGAGGAGTGTCGCGTGTAAAAGCCAGGGGACAGGAAACGGGCTGGTTCCCACCATGCGAGCTGCTCCGGACGATGGCAGGGTCAGAGCAGTGGCCACAAGAGAAGAAGCTAGCCAGGGATGCTAGTACAGGTCGGTAGTCCCAGCACTCCAGGAGGCTGAGGCAGGAGGATCACAAGTTCAAGCCCAAGTTGGACACTTTTGCAAGACTCTGTCTCAACATCAAAATTTAAAATGAGGGGGGATATAGCTCAGGGTGAAGGTCATGGGTTCGATCCTCAGTAACACACACACACACACACACACACACACACACACACACACACACACACACAAGGCTGTAGTTAGGGCAGGGCTGGGAGCTCAGAGCAAAGGGGAAAGGCTAGCTGCACAGATTATGAGAGGGCTGAGAGGAACCTGGAGGTCTCTAAATATGGTCACTTGGGGTCACCAGGTTGGTCCAAGAGTTACTGAGGTTTTAGGAGGCAGAACTCCCATTATCTAGCTTCAAGTGGGAAAGACCTTGGCTCCTGGTGCTAGCCTTGGGCTCTGTCCTCACTCAGGGATCACCGCTGTGCTGGCCTCCTTGCACAGCACACTGTCTCTCTCACAGCGACAAGATGGCTGCCTGTAAGTCTAGGGCCCGCCCTTCTCCCTCACCAACTCCAATGGAAAAGCCAGACCCAGCTACAAACTTTCAATTAAATGGAGTTTCATTGGCTTTCCCTCGTGGTCATGTGTCATACCAGATCCAATCACAGTAGTCAAAGAAGAGCTCTGCTCTGATTGGCCAGGCTCAGGTTACATGGCTATTCCTTTGCTAATAGTAAGGAGTCTACCACAAGTAATTTCCCCCTGAAAACTCAAAAGTGCCAACACAAAAATGGAGTGAGGAGGAATATCATACCAGACAAGTGAGCTTGCAGCATTTAGCACCTTTTATAGATTTGAGGAATATCAGATTTTTTTTTAAAAAAAGGAAGTACCTGAAGCTATTCATGCACCAGATGAAGGGGCACACACCTAGACCCCAAGCTTCCAGGAGGATGGAAAGTAGAAGCCGGCCTGGGCAACTCAGGGAGACTGAATCTAAATCAAAATTAGCAGGTGCCTCCTAGGGACTGTGTGCACGTGGAAAGGACCTTGAGCAACAGAAATAGAATCTGAGCCCAGAGGGGGACGAATTTTCTAGACCCCCTGCTATAAACAAAAGAAATAAAAGGTGAAGTTAATTTAAATAAATTTTATTTCACCCATTAGACCCAAAATGTTATCGTCATAAGTAACTTATTACCTTCTATTTATATTAGTTCTTCAAAATCTCTATTTTATACCTTTTGCACACTTTAGTCCTAGTGCTATATTTTCCTTGGAAATATTTAGTATAACTTCAGATTTTGTAAAATTTATAACTGAAAAAAGGAGGTTCATATGTGCAAATTGTTTCATTTAAAAATTTATCCAGTGAGTCTAGCTCTGGGGGGCAGCGCTTTTTTAGAGTGAATGAGGCCGTAGGTTTGATCTCTAACATCACAAAACAACACACACACACACACACACACACACACACACACACACCCCTCCAATGACTGGTTTGTGTATCTTTTTAAATTTAAAGTAATTAAAAATACAGTTCCAAGCCACGCCTGGTGGCGCAGACCTGTAGTCCCAGCAGTCTGGGAGTCTGAGGCGGGAGGATCACAAGTTCAGGCCCAGCCCTGGGAACTTAGCAACTGGGTAAGAAACCCTGTCTCAGAATCAAAAATCAGAAATGGGGGTGGGGGTGTAGCTCTGCATGAAGGTCCAGGGCTCAGTCCCGAGATTACTAAAATATAAAATAAAATAAAATTCCAAATTCGGTCAGGCCTTCAACTCGGCTATTCACATTTGAAATGAGAGGCTCCCTTGTGGATGGCACAGCCGTGGCCCAACATGATCTGCCGGTGAGGTCCAGAGAGAGGACCGGCTGCCCAGGGTCACCGAGCTGCACTCACGCTGGGCCCAGCTTTGCTGCCTGCATCAGAGCCACCTGCTTCCCTTCGCTGCAGGAGGAGCACCAGTCCAAGAAGCAGCAGTTTGGGAAACAGAGTCAGAGAACCTGCCAGCCCCTTCCCTGCAGCAAGTCCCAGGCTACACGAAGGCCTGGCTTCACAGCCGCGTGGGGAAAGAGTTCAAACTCGTGCTCAGTCTGCAAACTTCTCAGCATTCTCTTATCTTGTGTTCATCGTGTCTGTGGCTCGTCTCCACAACTGGGTGATACGGATCTGCGGACAGAGTGCCTGAAAAACTTTCGCAAAGCCAGGCGTGGTTGGCACAAGCCTGCAATCCCAGAGCTCTGGGAGGCTGAGACAGGAGGATTGGAAATTTGAGTCCAGCCTGGGCAACTTGGTGACTTTGACTTACCTTGCCTCAGAATAAAAGGGCTGGGATGTAACTCAGTGTGAAGTTTCTAGGTTCCATCCTTAGTACCGGGGTGAAATCCTTGCACAAGCACTTATTGGTACTGACTGTGTTTTCAGTGTGGCACTAGCCCTTGGGACATGGAGGTGAAGCTGGACCAGCTCCTGTACTCAAGGAGCTCCTGTGGGCACCTTGGTAGGGTGTGCACAGGGTGCTAGGGGCACACTCAGCATGGACCACACGGAAAGGACAGACAGTGGTGTGGGAGGAAGCACATCCTGTGCCTGGTTATGGAGGACACCAGCAACAGCCTCTCGGGCTGGCTAAGAGGCTCAGGAACTGGATGGAGCCTTGGGAAAATTCTTGGGGAGCCCACACCTGGCTGCCAGTGTTAGGCCACGGCCCGTGGGTGTGGGGGTGTTTGGGTAACAGCCCAAAGGATGGGAGGGGTTGTTTTTTGTTACTGATGTCTGGAACTGTAGGGGCCATTGTTGGATGAAGTCTCAGCTTGTTGGTGTGTGGGATTGGCTCAGGCTCCTGGGGTGGAGGCTGGATGAGGTATCTTGCCCGTAAGATAACATCCCTCCGCAGCAACAGTCTCATCTCCTCCCCTCCCCTCTCCTCCTCTTCCTTCTCTCTCCTCTGCATAATTTAATCTGCAAAGCCCAAGGCAGAATAAAAATGTATAATCTTTTGTTCAAGAGTTAAGAATTTCAAGATGGCGGCCACAGAGCATCAGACAAGCCCAGAAGGCTACCAAAGGCCCCTAGGCGGTGGCTGCCCAGGGGACACACCCAGGAAGCTGGCCCTGTGCACACCCGGGCACACAGGCCCCTCACTGTTCTTCCTGGCCCACATCTTCCCTACTCTCCACCCATCGCCGTGAGAGAGGCCAAAGCAGGCCAACCTGTGCCAGACACTTTCCGGAATGCTCCCTCGTTATCTCTTAACATCCAGATGTGAGGCTGCGGCTGTCAGGCCTGCAGTGTGACGGTAGGGATGAAGCCGTGGAGGGGAAGCTGGGACTGGAACCCCGGACACACTATGGCCAAAGCCCCACTCCATCCGTGTGCCCCACCCTCTCCGTTGGAGGGGAAGAAACCACCTCTCCTGTGTGTTCTACTTATTTTTAATTTACTTTTTTGTGGTACTGGTTATCAAACCCCAAGGCTTTCAATGCTAAGCTACACCCCCATCCCATTTTCATTTTTGATGAGACAGGATCTTGCTGAGTCACTGAGGTGCCCCAGCTGGGCCCAAACCTACCATCCTCCCGCCTCAGCCTCCCAGAGTGCCGGGATGGCAGACCTACGCCACCAGGCGCAGATGTTCTTCTCCCTCTCTGCTATTAGGTGGTGAATCTGGTAGACAAGTGGAATCACCAAGTTCCTCTAGCCTGGCGAAGCAGCCCTGGCTTTAAGGGAGCGACCCGCACTGTCTCCCTGGCCCGTGTCACCAAGGACTCCGAGCTGTCCTCCAGGTCACCACAACCTCGTGCAGCTGGTTTGTTTTTCCTCCCGGCCCCAAGG
Organism: Ctenodactylus gundi; assembly: GCA_004027205.1. NCBI lineage: Eukaryota > Metazoa > Chordata > Mammalia > Rodentia > Ctenodactylidae > Ctenodactylus > Ctenodactylus gundi. The sequence goes on along the minus strand of PVKB01000863.1, from coordinate 548,637 downwards.
GATGTGTGTGTATTCCCATTTCTCTCTAATTCTTCACCTGAGCGACACAGGCCTGCCTGGCTTCCTTCCCTCCTTCCTTCCCTCCTTCCTTCCTTCCTTTCTTCCTTCCGGTAATGGAACTTGAACCCAGCACCTTCTCTCTGAGCTCCATCCCCAGCCCCTTCTACTGTTTATTTATTTGAGACAGGATCTCACTAATTTGCGAAGTTGCCCAGGCTGTCCGTAAACTTGTGATCCTCCTGCCACAGCCTCCCTGAGTGCTGGGATTACAGGCCTGCACCAGTGGGCCCAGCCACAGGCTTTTCTGAGACTTGGGGTCACAGAGAGAGCAGCGGACAATCAGAAGGTGACAGGTCACCGTAGCAATCACCACGTCCCCGCTGCCTCCCGGGAGACCCGCGCCCTCTCTCCTGTCCCTCACCCCGTCTTCGCCCCTCCTCTCTCTCTCTCCTCCCGGTTCCCTGTCTGCCTTCCTTCCCCCTTTCAGGAAGTCTCTCCTCCGTCCATCCACCCGTCCATCCATCAGTGCCTACTGCCTGCAATGTGCCAGGCACAGTGTTTGGTGCTAGACACTCAGAGAATAAGAGGGACTAGTCCCCGCCAAGATGGGCTCCCACGCTGGTAGGAAGAGGTGCCTGGAACCGCTCCCCAGGCAGCTGCTGGGTCTCGGCTCCGTAAGCACTGTGAGGACAAGGGATGGAAAGTCACAGAGCTCAGGCCCGTGTGGGAGCAGTAGGGTCCCCCACAGAGGCAGCTCATGAACGCAGACCTGACCATGAAGGAGCCAGGGGTATGGGGTGCCAGGGCCGGAGTCCCAGGGAGGGCAGGCAGGCGGTGCCAGGCCCAGCAGCTGGGAAGGGTCTGGGGTGAGGCCCCCAGCCCAGCAGGAAGCCGTGACAGGGCTCTGAGCACGAGCGCGGGACAGCTGAGCTACATTTCAGCATGTTCCTGGGCTGTTGGGCGGAGCACGGTCTGAAGGATTGAAGGGGCGAGAGTGGAAGTGGGGTGATTGCAGAAAAGCAGGGTTCGTGTGATGGGGGCTGGCGGGTCTGCAGTGGTGGCCGCGGAGGCGCACAAGCAGGTGGATCTGACAAGTGTTTTGGAGATGGAGCCAGCAGTGTTTGAATGGTGGGGGAAGGTGGCGTCTCACCTGCGTCTACGTGGGCCAATAGCCCTTGACACCAGCCACCCAGGGCCACGGATCCAACTCTGTGCCCCTAGCTACTTGAAGTGATCAGGGGAGCCTGCGGGCCCTCAGGGTGGGTGTTAAAGATCCAGTGAAACAAGATGGTAGAAAGCGGGATGGAGGAATGGCACAGCGGGTAAAGCGCTTGCCTTGCAGGTGCAGGACCGTGAGTTTTTACGAGCAGCACCACGTAAAGCTGAGCATGGTGGCACATGCCTGCAATCCCAGCTCTTGGGAGGCTTTGGCAGGCGGATTGTCCCGAGCCCAAGGCCAGCCTGGGCTCCATATTGAGTTCAGGACCAGCCTGGGCTACAGAGTGAGACCCTATTCCCTCCGCCCCCCAAAAAGGAAAAAAAACCAGAAGGATTAAGCAGGTTGACCTATGATAACATCGGGTGTGTGTGTGTGTGTGTGTGTGGTGCTGGGGCTGAACTGGGGGAAGGCTGAGCTACATCTCCCGCCCTTTTATTTTTGGAACAGGGTCTTCCCAAATTGCCTAGGCTGGCCTTGAACTTGCAGTCCTCCCAAGAAGCTGGGATTGTAGGCATGAGCCCCGCCAGCCGGCTTTCTTCTTTATTATTAAAACAATGCACAAAACATTGCAGGGCTGATGATGTCACAGATAGGCTAGAATTGGAGAGACGGCTGTCTAACACGCTGCCAGTGGGACAGTCAGTGGGCAGATCTTATTTTTGGAGTGTACTCAGAGTTATCAGTTTAAATTTAAAATGTGCATGCCATAGACTCTATTTTTTAGACTCTCCCCGAGAGACAGGAATGGGCTCCGTATGCATACACACGTGGGCCAGGATTTTCCCTGCGTCAGGGTTGGCATTAGTCAGAAACCATAAACCAACAATGTGCTTCTCCTTCAGGGATGGGTTGGACAAACAGTAGTGTCTCTGTAGTAAGGCCCCAGATGCGCTTAAAGTGACTGAGGTAGGACTCACTACGCAATGTGAAAAGATCCCCTGGGTCTGTGGGTAAAAGAAAAAGGAGGATCGCAAATTCAAGCCCAGCCTGGGCAACTTAGTGACTTGGTGCAACTCCGTTTCGAAATCAAAACCCAAAATGGACAGGGGATATAGCGCGCGCACACACACACACACACACACACACACACACACACACACACACACACTGACAGAAGAAAAAAAGCAAGATACTTGTCAGTCATAACAATACCAATTGTAGACAAAAGACAGAAGTCCCTTCAGAATGCTATGTGTTTTTATGTGTACATAATCCGTGCAAAAGGAATAGAAAGTGACCCACAGGAGTAGTGCTGAGTTCCTCCCCGGGGTCACCCACGGGAGGGGACAGGTAGTGGTGGGTGGTAGCAGAGGCACTGGTTACGGAGTCCGGTGGCCTTGTGTGCTTTGCCCTGAGTCCATCTTTGTTCATTACTTGTGTAAATAACAGGTTCAAGTTGTGGGGACGCAGCTCAATAGTAGAGAGCTTACCCGTGCCGTGAGGGTACCAAATATACACAAAATGTTTAAAATATATATGTGATCTATTTGATGTGTATATACAACATCTTTAATATACACCGTACTAGGATGTATTCATTCTGAGTCTTTTGAGAATGTAACTATGTAAAACAAAGGGAAAAAGACCAGTCATGGTGCCCAGTCCCAAAGATAATCCTTACGAAGGTCTTACACAAGTATTTAAACATCTTCTATGCTCAAAAAATATTGACTATATTAAATGTACTAAATTATGGCCATTTTTTACATGTTACGCTATGTGGTGAATATCTGTCCCTGTCATTAACGGTTCTCCCAAGCCAGCTTTTCTTTTATTGTATTTAAACCTTCTGAGATCAATGCTTAGCTCCTTGGGGACTTCTCGTTGTTCTGTGGTCTTGTGAGAGCATCTTTGTACAGCTGTTTCTCAGCTTACGGAGGAGACGTTCATCAGGAAACTCTCCTGGGCTCAAGCTAGGGAAGCCTTCCGTGGGCACCACCACCCCCTCGCACAAACCAGGAGCTCACTGTGGACAGGCGGAAGTGCGCTCAAACCCGCTCAGCCTACAGCTTCCCCACGGGAACTGCTCACCTGCAGGGAGGAAGTGTTCTCAAGGACACAGCGACATCGCCCTCCCCGGAGGGAGACCTTTGGAGCAGGCAGAGATAAAAGCCCATCTTCTTGGTCTTCCTGGGCAGAGCTGTCCCGGTGACCTTGGAAACCCTCCAGACCTGGACTTGAGGTTGCTCAAATGACTAGAAGACAAAGGGTGGATCAAGCGCAGAGGTCAGCCTTGACCTCTGGCCATGAATGCCAAAGCCCCTGTGACTCGTGAAGATGTTGCCCTCAGACAGCTCAGGTGACAGCGAGGGTCTGCAGAGGTGGGCAGGGAGGCAGCCCTGGTGTGGGGCACTGTCACCCCCAAGCGTGGCCTCTTCCTGCAGTTGTATGTATCTCCAAAAAGCATTTTCAAGTGGCAGGAGAAAGTCAAATGATACAATAGAAGCGTTGCATCAGGCGAAACAGTGGCCAGCGAGCTCTGCAGAGTGGCCAGGGCTGCAGAAGCTTCACTGGAGGACTGTGGAGCTGACACGGCCCCAGGACAAGACTGGGGGCTGCTCCTCCACCGTCCCATGACCTTCCTCCGCCTCGTCCCTTCTGCCCAGAGCACACAGGACATTGATGAAAATGACCGTCCACGCAGCCCAAGCAGGCATCAGAAACCACCCCACCCTGCTCACCCCAAATGCCCCTGCTCCAAGGTCCTTGCTTGGTTTTCTGCAAATACTCGGTATACTATAAATCCACCCATCCCACCCCAAGTCACCCTGAGCAGCAAAGATCTTTCATGTATATATTTTTTTTTTTCCTGTATCCACCACCATCACTCTCTGCCCAGCCCTCACCAGCTGGATAGGAGCACGCACTGATCACAGGATGAGTGTTGTTTTAAGTATTGTATGTTTGTGGCTTCATTTAGGCCCCTAAGACCCTCAGAGAGGGAACAGCCTCATTGAGGTCCCCCCGATCCCATCTCTCTCTTCTGGGTATGGAGCCTATGCCAGCCTAGCTGGTCATGGCTTGTGGGAGAAGCATTTTTTGTTTAAAAATTTAAAAAAAAATGTCTCAAGGGCTAGAGGGTGTTGCCCAGTGCTCAGAGCACTCGCCAGGCATGCACAAGGCCCTGGGTTCAATCCCCCAGCACCACATAAAAATTAGACAGGTGTGGTGGTGCACACCTGTCATCCCACCACTCGGGAGGCTGAGGCAGGAGGATTGCTGTGAGTCCAAGGACAACCTGGGCTCCATAGTGAATTCAGGACCAGCTGGGGCTACAGAGGGAGACCCTGTCTCGAAAAAAAAGGGGGGACATGTCTTCCATATAAACACAGATGTGAGGTATAAATAACGCTGTGCTTAGGAGAGCTGGCATGACTGGTCCTCAAAGCCCTCCCTGGTCTCTCCTTAGAGTCTTCTCTCTTTCCCATCTGGAAGTAATAACTATTCTGGATTTCTTATTTATCATTATTATTATTTTTTGTTTCAAGTCCAGTGTGCTTCTGTTCCAGCTGACATGTGTGTAATTCACCTGTAGTGTGGGGTACACATGTGGTTCCTGCTTTCCCGCTGCCTGTGTGCTACGTTATTACACCACAGGCTGCCAGGCCTGTGGAAGGAGGCAGGATCCTGCGGCCCACGTGGTAGCACCCCTTGGAGTGAGGTATCAGGAGTGGAAGTGCTGGGGAGGAAGGTTTGTGCACTTGAACTTGACCAGGCAGAGGGCCAGGTTACTTTCCAAAGTGCTGATGTGACTTCGCATTCCGCATTCCTCCAGGATGTGTGCGAGAGTTTCCACCATTCCGCAGCCCAAACAGCAGTCATCAGAATTCCACATTTTGCCAATAGAGTGGGTGTGAATTGGCATATTATGGAGGGATTTTTTTTTTCCAATACTGGGAATTGACCCCAGGACCTTTTCATCAAACATATCCTCAACTCTTTTAAACATTTTTATTTTAATAAGTTGCTAATTGCCCAAGCTGAGCTCAAACTTGTGACCTTGATGCCTCAGTCTCCCAGAGTGCTGGGGTGACAAGCCCGCACCCCAGGCTGGGTGTGGAGGCTCTTAACGTGCATTTCCCTGGTTCCGAATGATGTTGGGCATCGTTTCGTGTTTCATACGGTTTCCTTGTCTGTGCAACATTTGGTTGTTCTTAGACCTTTTTTGTTTTCTTTTTTCATTTTTAAAAATTGATTCTTCAGGAGCTCTTTATAAACGGCATCCTGTGTGATATGCATTCAAAGGATCATTTCCCAATCTGTGGCTTTTCTTTTCATTTTTTAGATGCTGTGTTTTGAGGAATGGAAGTCTTTATTTTGTCTAATTTTTTTTTTTTTGAGACAGGGTCTCGCTCTGCGGTCCAGGCTGGCCTTGGACTCACAGCCATCCTCCTGTCTCAGCTTCCCGAGTGCCGGGATTACAGGCATGGTGCTGGGGAATTGAACTCGAGTACTTAGTGCTTGACTTAGCGCTTGCTAGGAGAAGTCTTTATTTTGAACATGGTAGAATGTATTGATTTTTTTTCTTCCCTTGCAGTATCTTTATTTTTAATCCCTCTTTTTCCTGAGCTCATAAAAATCATCTTCTATATTTTCTTTTAAAGGCTTCTGCCTTCCCCATTTAGGTCCTGAGCCCACCAGAAATTGATTTTGTATAGATAAAGATCCAATTTCGCTTTTTCCCTATGGGTAAGCAGCCGCCTTGGCTGTAGTTACTGAGCCATTGTTTTGAAGCCCGCCTCTTCCGCAGATCAGATTCTGTTGGTCTGTGCTGGAGTCTGGGTCTGGGCTCCGCGGTCCGAGCCCCCGGCTCGTGTGTTTCTCTCTGAGTCTTGGCTGTCTCTTCACATCGTGTGCACTGATACCTGGTAGATCAAACCCTTCTGCTTGTTCTGCTTCAGGAATCTCTTGGCTCTTTTTGGCTCTTTGTCCTTCCTTATAAATTATAGATTGTGCCAAAAACCACCTTTTTGGGTTTTTACTTAGAATCACATTGAAAAATAACCTATGTAGTCATATCCTATCAATGAAATGAACCATATCATAACATACATTATTCCAGCCTGTTTTTTAATGTTGAGACAGAACCTCACTAGGTTGCTAAATTGCTCGGACTGGGCTTAAATTCATGATCATCCTGCCTCAGCCTCCAGAGTTGCTAGGATTATAGACTCGTCACACCCTGCCAGGTATTATATTTTATATAGCTAGCATTTTCTTATATTTATCTACATGACCGCCTCCTTTCTTCCCCCTTTTTTTTCTGTCTTGCGTGTAGACCTTCCGTCTGGGACCATACTTTTTCTTCCCAAGACGATCTTACAGATTCCCTTGGTGAAGGCTCACTGGCGATCAACACACTCAGCATCAGCGTGGTCAACACTCTCGTTCTTGAAATACCATTTTTCTGGGTCCAGGGCTCTAGTCGGTCATTTTCCCTTGGTCCCGTGCCAGTGCCATTCCACTGTCCTCCGACGATAGTTGACACTCCTGAAAAGTCAGCTGTGCACCACCCCTCCTCTCTGTTGGTGGTCTGTTGTTTCTTGTGTTGGGTCAGCTTTTGGCCCTGCTGTCCTTCTCCGGGGTAGGCCGAGGTGTGGATTCAAACTCTCATCTTGCTGGGCGTCACTGTGCTTCTTGATTCTGATAATTCACATCGTTCATGGTTGCTTCTCTCCCGTTGTCTTGGTTTCTTGTGGCTGCTGTGGCAGAGTTCCACAGACTTGGTGGCTTAGAGCAACAGAATTTTATCTTGCATGATTCTAGAGGCAGAAGTCGGTGTCCCTGGTGCCAGCTGGAGTCTCCAGCGAGAATCCTCCCCTTCACTTTACCAGCTTCTGGTGGTTGCCACCTTCCCCGGCTCCGGTGACATTACACCACTCTTCAAAGGTGACATTTTCAAATCTCTCTCTCTGCTGTCTCTGTACAGACTTTTCTTAGGTGTGTCATTGAATCTCCCTCTGCCTCCCATTTATAATTTAGGATATATGTGATTGCATTTAGGGCTCACCTACATAATCCAGGCTAATCTCTTCGTCCTATACTCCACGACTTAATTACCTCTGTAAGTATCACCCCTTCGCCATATAAGGTATCATTCACGGGTTCTGGGGATCAGGTTGGGGGTATAGTTCCTATTTTATGTGCAGTTTGGTGAACTGATTTACTTCTTGAAACTAAATATGACTAAAGGGAAATTCACAACCATGGTGAAAGTTTGTGATCAGAGACATAAGCAAGTAGCTGGAGCAGGGTGTAGGATACTTTAATACCAAGTGATTCGTATGACAGCGAGAGTGGCCAGCAGGCAAGGGCTGGCTGGTGGAGCAATGTCCTTCCAGGGAGAGTTCTAGGCCCAGGACCCAAGGGAGGCATGGCCTTGGGTAAGAGTGGACAGTCCACTCGTAGCAACAGGAACAACAGAGCACAGAGCCACCTGGGGTGGGAACCAGGGGATGGGTGGATGTGGGCTTTCTCTTCCAGTTGCTTCTGCTTTCTCAGTTAATAGAGGGAAAGTCATTCGCTGAAGGGGTGGGGGTCTGAGCCGTGAGAGAGGGACAGGGTGACTTGGGTGACTTAGGCACATCAGAACATGGGAGCAAGAGTGACCTGGGATTGTCGTGAGCGTGTGTGGCACCCAAGCCCAGCAGAGGCTCAGAGGCTGGAACCAAGGAAGGACTGGCCAGTGTGGCTGTAGACTTATACACCACAGGTCTGACCAGCCCTTTCCTGCTTAAAACTCTCATTCACTCCCTGTGTGCCTCCTCCGTCTGCCATCCAGAGTCCTCTGTGACCCTGGCCCTCCTGGATTCCTGGGTCTCCCCCTTCCTTGCTAGCAGCCCAGACCTACGCACACTTTCCTACACAGCTCTGTGCCTTCTGTCATGCTCTGACAGGTCCCACAGCCTGAAAGCCACGCTATTCCTCCCCTCCACCCCAACCAGCACCAGCCCCCAACCTTGAACCCACCCGGAAGTGTACCACATTCCCGCCTCCCGTGGTTCCCTGACAGACTTCTCCTGACTACAGTCACTTAGAGCCTGCCTCCTTCCTCGGGCTATGCTTATCAGGGGCACCGACTGTGCCCTGTTCCTCGGTATCTCCAGCATCCTACACCACGCAGGTGCAGAGACATTGTCCCCGGAGAGTATTGTCTTGTGACTTCTGGAGCGGAGCTGGGTCAGGCCAGCAGGTGTCAGCCAGAGGGCCAGTCCCAGAACACTGGACTGTGGAGACGTGACAAGAACAGTCAGGTCAGGGGGAAGCAGGCCACGTCTGGCCACCTGTCCGTGGTGCCTGGCGGGGTGGCTCGGCGCTGTGAAGTCGGTCTGGGCTGGAGGGAGCACAGGCTTACCAGGTTGAGGGGCTCGGCCTGCTGCAAAAGGCACTTCTCTGGGAATTTTCTGGAAATCACAGCCCTTCGTCTCCAAAGGACCAAATATCCAATTCTACTCCACCCCCAACATGCACTCAGGGAATAAAGTGGAGATCTGGAGACGGGTCATGTAGCACCAAGAGCCAAACCAGACCTCAGCTGTGGTGCTGTGCTGCTGTGGACCTGCTGCTCCGTGTCTCTGAGCCTCAGTCCTGTCACCTGTGAAATGGGGCTGACGAGACACCCAATCAGAAGACGGAAAAGGTTTCAGGAGACATTCCTGACGAAGATAACCAGCCAGGCACACGCGAAGCTGCTCCAGGTCTCAGTCATGAGGGAAACACAAATCCAAACCAGGCTGGGAACCTGTGCCACGCCCGCTGCAGTGGCCTGTGACAAGGACGTGGGCGGCGGAAGCTGCAATCCTGATGGATTGTGGGTGGGAATGTTGCCCGGCTCAGCCTTCCCAGGAAAGCATTTTCTTAAAATGGTCAACAGGGCCACCATAGGCGCCTCCAAGGCCGCACCTCAGCGTCTACAAGAGAGACAGAAATACCCACACGAAGACTTGTGTGGGAATGTTCACAGGGGCACCACGCCTAGTGGCCAAAACGTGGAAATAATTCAAGTGCCCATCGCTGGTCTGCAATCCCAGCACTTGGGGAGGCTGAGGCAGGAGGACCACATGTTTAAACTCATGTGGGCAACCTAGAAACGTAACAAGACCCTGTCTCTAACTAACTAACTAACTAAATAACTAAATAACTAGCTAACTAAAAGCTGGTCCTAGTGGCGCAAGCTTGAAATGCCAGCACTCTGGTAGTCTAAGGCAGTAGGATCACAAGTTTGAGACCAGCCTGGGCAACTTAGTGACTCAGTGAGAGACTGTCTCAAAATCAGAAAAATGGCTTGGGGATGTAGCTCAGTGTGAAGGCCCAGAGTTGGATCCCTGCTGCCAAAATTAATGAATTAATTAATTAAAATGAAATAGGCTGGGATGTAGCCCAGTACAAAGGTCCTGGGGCCAGTCTTCAGTATTACACACAGGACAAAGCGGCACTTTCGCTGCTGGGGAGCAGGAGGGCAGCTGGCAGTGCCCTAACCTGGGACCATGGTAGCTCCTAAAAACATGGCGCTGAACACTTTAAAAATGGATGAATTTAAGATATGTAAACCATGGCTCCACAAGTCTGTTTTAAAAGGGGGAAAGCGTAGTATGCACCCTGGAAGGCTACTGGGGGACGGAGGGGCAACGTGTCCGATGTGCCTGGACAGGTCCCCGGAACCCGCCCCTTCACTCCTCCCAGCCTGGGCCCTGGTCCAGGCTGGTGCCTCAGACTACTTGCCCAGGGGCTTTTTCACACCAGGGGGCAGCAGGTGTCCGGAGCTGTGGCCCCCATAGTGACACCCGAGCCAGTGAAGACCCCGCCCCTCGGCTCCCAGCTCCTCCTGGCGCTCCCCTTGCACAGTGGCAGCTGGCCGCTGTCCCTCCTCCCCACTCTCCCCTGGTGTCCCGCAGAGGTGCCAGCCTTGTGTCCCTAGCCATGCTGCCAAGCACCAGCTCTGGGTCTCCTGGGGGCAGCTTGCAGTCCTGACCCGGCTGGCCCACCACAGTGTGCCGCTGTGCACAAGGTCCAACCCTGCATGGGGCAGACCTACTGTGTGCAAAGGGCTTCCCAAGTGCTATTACACCCTCATAGCAGCTCTGAAAGGCAGGACTACCGTTCCCATTTGAGGCCCAGAGAGGCAAGGTGACTTGTCTAAGGTCACATGGCTATTAAATTATGATGTCTGAATGTGCGGAGGCTGAGGCAGGAGAATTGCCAGCCTAGATGACTGAGCAGGACCCTGTTTCAAAATCAAACAAACAGATAGGCTGGAGGTGTGGCTTAGTGATAGACACTAGCCTACCATGTCCCGGGTCCTGGGTTCGATCCCCAGCACTGCCAGGAAGTGGGGAGGGGTAGTGAAGTGTCACAGGCAGATGAGGACTAGACGAGACTTGCTCCTGGTCAAATTCAGACAAAAGCAAGTGGAGGTGGGAGCAGGCGGTTATCCCGCTGTGAGAGTCCAAGGTCACCTTCCAGTGTCTGCTACCAGGCAGGATGGCGAGATGTGACTTCGTGCCCTGGCACTGGACACTGCTAATGGCCCCTGTGGTGGCCTCTGAGTTGTTTTTTGTTTTTTGACGGTACTGGGGATCAAACCCAGAACCTCTTGCACTGATCTCCATCCCCAGGTCTTATTTTTGAGACAGGGTCATGCTGAGGAATAGCTCAGCAGTTAAAGCGCTTGCCTAGCAAGCTCAAGGTGCTGAGTTCAATTCCCCAGCACCACATGAGCTGGGGATGGTAGTGAACATCTGTAATTCCAGCACACAGGAGCACCTGCATGCCCGGGCACCACCTAAGCTGGGGGAGGTAGGGCACGCCTGTAACCCAGCACTTGGGAGGTTGAAGCAGGAGGATTGCCATGAGTTCGAGGCCAGTCTGGGCTCCATAGTGAGCTCAGGACCAGCCTGAGAACTCGTCCTACGGATATGCGTTTCATCCATCATTTGCTGCGGGACACTTAAGGACCTACATAATCTGATTTGACTTGGGATGGCTAGTGCGGGGCAGGTGTAGACCAAGGGAGCCTCTGACGCCTGTGGGGTTAGACATAGCCATCAGGGAAGTCATCAGATGACACGGTGACAGCCAGCTGATGAGTAATCCAAGTCGTGTTAAGGACAATCGGAGGTGTTTCCGTCACCAGGGCCTGGGATGCGCGCCCGGCACTCCTGCCCCTCCGGAACGAGGGCTTTTGACTCACCGTCTCTCGTCACCTCCTAGGAGGCATCCCTGTCGCTGGACCTTTGTTCCAGTGGAACTGGGACCGTGAGGCCAGGCGGGAGCTGCCCTGAGTTCTTCAGAGGCTTTCCCCAGTAGGGGACAAAGGCACCTGCCGACCAGAACATGAAGGGAGGTCAGCGGGGAGTAGCCGACTTGTTCTGTAGTGTGGGGCCAGCTGTGGAGAGGACAGGGGGGCCCCCAGAATGCTTAGGCCCTCCCTGTCTGTCCTGTGTTTTCCAAAACTCCATGGGGGATTCCCTGGCAATAGTCCACTCACCTGTGTCCCTCACGTAACTGTCACGCCCCCCCCCCACCCCTCTGCTCTGAGGCTGGTGTGGATATTTGTAGTATCCACGCAGGGCCTGACTCCAAACTTTGGACCCATGATCTCCAGGGCCCAGAATGGAGGAATCGCTCTCCCCTCAGCAGCGTCTCTCTCGGCTTCAGTTTCTCCAGTGGGAGCAAAGGCCCCTCCCTCCAATTGATGAGGGAAAGCTGAGACCAAGGCTCCTGAGCGCTGCTTCAGGGACCCCAAGAGCAGGGGCTGAGGGCGGGGGAGATGCGTGTGCACAGCAGAGATGGGGAGCTCAGTACCTGCTGTCTCCGGAGCTCAGGAGCCCATCCCTGTGGGCAGAGATACTATCGGGCGCTTGATAAAGCTTTCCAGTAATAATAATAATAAGAGGCAGGAGAGGTGGTCAGTCCCCTGGGAGAGAGCTGCGGGCTCTCGAGGGCCTCGGGGAGCCCCCTTCATGTGGTGCTTCCCCTCTGCCGGACTTAATTCATAGCATATTACCCACCACAGCCTTGCAAGGTAGAGGTTCCATTCCCGCTTACACACGGGGAAACCTAGGCTCTGAGAGGCCCAGTAGCACACACAGCCATCCCTGCAAGCGCTGGGTTCCCATGAATTCAGGTACATCAGGGAGACTGGTGCCTTCAGGACCAGACATCTGACTCTAGGGAGGAGAGTCTAGCCTGGAGCTGGGGTGATGGGGCAGGCAGCTGTGTCCTGGGGCGCTGTGAGCCTGGGTAGCCATGATCTCCCCGCCTTCAAGGAGAGATGGGGTCCAGGAACGGGTAGATACGTCACAGAGGGACGGGATGTAGGGAGGCCCGGGTCTGGGTCAGAGGAAGTTCTGAGGCTTGCCTCCTTCCAGGGGGTCCAGGCTGGAGAGGTGGGCCCCTGTCAGGTAAGATTTGGTGACCGGAACTCACACCCAGGAAGCCAGGAATGTAGGGCACATTATTTTATTGTTGTGAAGTTCTAGAACCGACTAGAAAGGACTCCAGAGTGAGCAAAGTCCACGTACCTCTGGGAGATGGGCCACTGAAAGGGAGCCTTCTGGTGCGTGGGTAGGGACCAGGGAGTACGTCACGCGGTGTCTGTGTACAAATTCCTTGAGCTGTGTACTTAATGTTTGCATACTGTACTGTACATAAGTTAGTCAAAACAAAGCAACAAAGAAGTTCTTCCCAAACTGGGAGCCAGCACATGCAAAGGCCCTGCAGCTTCTCATCTCGGCTCTGGACACATTTGATGGTGCCCCTGTTCTTGGCTTCTCTACAGCTGTTTCACCTCATCCCAAAGTTTCCACCAGTGCTGTGGGACAGGTTGACAGAGTCATTTGGGCAGCTCCTCCCTCCGGTTCCCCTTTGTGGTCTTGTGGGAGGAGCTCAAGCCAGAGTGGGTGGGGCTTCCTGGGCAGTCAAGGCTGGATTAAGAGCCCCCCTGTACCACGAATGGTGTGTTCTTGGGTAGCCTCTCTTTTCCCCAGGGACCTCTGTTTGCCCAGAGCCTTTATGTATGACATTTTAGCAAGATGGGGGGTGGGGGGGATGATGTCAACAGATGCTTCCTATGGGAATCAGGTAGGGAGACCCCACTACAGGAAGCCGGCGTGGCCTTCTTGGTGCTCGGCCGACCCTTCCTGGGGCTCTGCAAACTTCTGATTGCCTGTCACAGGGAATTCAAACCACCGCTTTGGGCAGGGCCTGGCACACACCAGGGGCCCCAGGAACACTGACTCGTGGCAGCTGGCACTTCACAGTGTGCACTTTCTCAGTCCTCACAGCAACCCTAGGAGGTGCAGCCATCCCACCTTACAGAAGGGGAAACTGAGGCACAGAGAGGCTGAGTAACTTGCCTCCCACCAGCCAGGTAATAATCGATGGAACTTAAGTGTGGCTCCTCTGCTCCTGACCACATTCTCACAGAACACAGGGGTGATTGAAACACACTAAATATTTAAATTTCAAAATTCTCAAAAAAAGGCCCACGGGGCTGGAAGAATAGCTCAGTGGTTTAAGTGCTTGCCTAGCAAGCTCCAGGCCCTGGGTTCAATTCCCCAGCACCTCATAAGGTAGCAGAAGTGGTACCAGACCAGAGGCTGAGGCAGGAAGATTGCCCTGAGTCCAAGGCCAGCCTGGGCTGCATAGTGAGTTCAGGACCAGCCAGGGCTGCAGAGCAAGACCCTGTCTCAAATAAATAATAAATAAATAAATGAAATTTAATAAGGCCCATTGCCTAAAACACTGGGATAACTGTGTCAGACACAGGGGAGAGTATTTTGAGGGGAACTAATCGCAGTGTGTCTTTTAATATACTTTTTGTTTAAATTCAGGCAGGCTGTCCCAAGGCCTCCTCTGCAGGCTAGGCGCCGGAAGCGAGCAGGTGCTGATCCGGCCTGCTGACTGAAGTCAGCCCCAGCAGGGCAGCCAGTGGGACACTCTGGCGCCTGGCTTTGGGGAAGCCCACACCCATTTCAAGGAAGGCACACGCACTCACAATAACCATTGAGCCAAGAGCAGCTTAGGCCGCCTGAGAGCCCCGAGGTGCCCATGGGGATGAGGCCCATCAACGTGCTGCTGATGCTGGGATGAGCAAGAGTCACCCTTTCTGCCAAGGTGATTTTTGGCTGATGTTGTCATTATTGTTTTTTTTTTTTTTTTTTAATCTGGGCAGGGAGAGACAGAACATCTCAAGAACTTGCCTGCATTGCTTAAAGGATTAATTTTCACCTGTAGCATCTGAGGAGCTGGGGCCACTCCCTGTCCTCTGTGCCGTCATGTTTTATGGCCACCTTTCATGTCACCGTGAAGAAGCTGACGGGAATGTTCTAGAAAGTGCAGCCTGCGGCAGAGACAGATGGGTGCGAGGGGAGAGGGAGTCCTTGGGGCTCGTGTGCATCAGGGCCGACGTCAGGTGTCACGGAGGACTGTGGTGTGTGGGATGGAGGGAGGGGCTTTCCCCCGGCTTTTCTATGCATTTATGGGCTTTCTTGTTTGCTTTGACCAAATGTTAAAAAAAAAGGACAGTAATTAACATATACTGAAAATTGCTGACACTGGTAACCAGGACTCTGGCCTCATACATCTCCGTTTCTATGTGGGCTGAAAGTAAGGTGACCAGCTCTTCCTGATTAACTTGGGACCTTCTGGATTTTGACATAGAAAGTCCTAAATCAAACCCCCTTAGTCCCAGCAAATTGAGACAACTGGCCCCCCTAAGTTTTGCTCCCCCGTGGCCACAGATCTAGTCTCTGTCTTGTTTCCACCTATGTCCCTGTGGCTTAGGCAAAAACCTTCACAATGAGGTTCCACTTTTTTTTTTTTTCTGTGAGACAGGGTCTTGCTCTGTAGCCCAGGCTGGTCCTGAACTCACTCTGTAGCCCAGGCAGGCCTTGGACTCACAGCAATCCTCCTGCCTCAGCCTCTGGTCCTGTACCGTTTCTGCCACCTCCTCCAGTTCTTCTGGCCTCTGCCCGGCCATCTCCTCTGAGACAGGCCCCCCTCCATGTCCTACCCATGCCTTGCGGTGTTCTCTGCCTGCCCCAGCAGCTCCCCATTGCTCCCCAAGCCCCTTCCCCCGCTTTCAATCCCAAGCAGGTACCCAATAACCAACGTGGAATGTCTGAATCTCTCCGTGCCCCAGCCCCAGGGGCCTTCTCGCCCCAAGTCCAGGGCAGCTCTGTGGGCAGAACAGACCCTTCTGGAAGAGGCTTCAGTGGGCCACCCCCAGATGAGCCTTCTTAACTCCTTCTAGGATGCTTCTCAAACTAACTTTTAAAAAACTTCCTTAAGGTGTCCTTTTAATGCATGTAATGAAAGCCATTTAAAAATGCAGATGTCAACATTTTAAAGAAGCAAACTTGTGACAGTAATATGTTACTTCCTTGTTAACGCATGAAAAATAAGATTTAGTGGTGGTCTAAGATGACCTTCAGAGTTGTGGTGACTTAAATGGTACCCTAGGCCATCTACACTAACAGGAGTGTAACAACAGACACATCTGATCTCTACTAGTGACGGAAACACAGGCACCTCTACCCATTGCCCACCTTCATAAGCCAAATGCTAAATGTCAATGTCAGTGAGAGATCAGGGAGTGGAAACACACAATCTGCATCTGTCCCAGTGTCACGGGTCCCTTAGGATTCTGTCCTCAGTCCCCTGGGGGGGGGGGGGGAGGGTACCAGAAACCGTGCTTCAAGGCAAAGAGTTTTTTTGTTGTTTTGAGACAAGGTCTCACTCTGTAGTCCAGGGCTGGTCTTAAACTATGGAGCCCAGGCTCACCTTAATTCACAACAGTCTGTCTTCACGCTCCCAAGTGCTGCGCTTACAGGCATGCCTGGTGCCTGGTGACGGTGAAGGATTTTTGATTCTTTAGATACAAAGAAAATCCTTAAGAGTAGAGAGGACAAAGAAAAGAAAAGAAAAGAAAAGAGTGATGGCCCAGCTGGGCTGGGCTGAACAAAGAAGAGTTTCCAGGGAGGCGAGTTTCAGAGCTCGAAGGTGAGCCTGTTCCAGCCAAGAGTGGGGAACTGAGGCTGAGAAAAGGAAATACCGGGAGGGCAAAAGCCCAGCAGACTAACATCAGTCACAAGGCTACCGCAGAGCAAGCCCAAGAACACCGAGGCATTGTACCTGTAAGGCAGGGTACCTGTCCTCAAGCATACACACAAAGAGACAAGACAAACACACACTTAACAAGACAAAGAATCCGGAACCCGCTGCACTTCTGGTGAAAACACAGTGTAAGCCACAGGCGTTCAAAGGTGGGGGGATCCGCTCCCTCCGAGGTCTGGGGTCACGCTTGGAAGAGGCCAGCAGCGTGCACACCCTGTGAGAACATGCTCTTCGGGATCTTTGGGGGGCTTCTTTGGTCTCAGTGACTTCCTCCGTGAAATGGGGCTAATAATGGAATAGGCCACCTGACCTATAGTAATGTTCGCGATTTGGTTCCAGAGACTGGCCATTAGGATGGCAGCAATGAAAACATTTGAATGAATGAATGAGTCTTTCAAGCTGGTTTCTCCCCCGCAAGGCTCTGGGCTCTGGTGTTTTCTGCAGGTGAGGGTGTGGGGATGGGGAGGGGGTCAGTCTGCAGCTCGAGCGAGGCCCAGATAGCTCGCGAGTTTGGTCTTCCGGGCCTCGGTCGCGGCCGGACGCCTCCGTGGGCCCGGTAACGTTAGTGCCCAGGTGGATCTCGGGATCCCTGGGTGGAGCGAGCGGCTGGGACCCGGATCCGCGGCGTGGGCGACGTGAGGGCGGAAGCGGGGCATTATCCTGAGAAGGGCTATGTAGGCGTCCACGCTGGAGTGGGGGTGGGTGGCCCGTGCACCTTTGGAGGCCGCGGCCCCCTGCATCCGCGGATATGGGTCGCAAGGGAATTGGGGTGACAAGGGGGGGACAGAGAAGCGGAGCTCCCTCAATAGACAAGATGGGGGCGGGGGATCCTTAAAGGGAGAAGCCATCGCTGCCGAGGCTGCCGGCCCCTTTAAGGGGCCGGGCTGCCTCTGCGGCGGTTCCAGCCAACCCACCCCTGGCGCAGTCCTGCGGTCCGCGTTCCTGGGCCGTGAACGGGAGTCCGGCTCAGCTGCGGGACCAAAAGCGGGCGAGGACTCGGCCTAGGCGGAGAACTGGGCGGAGCCGAGCTGCAGGAGCCAATCTACGCCGCGGAGCCCAGACGTGGGCGGAGCCTCGGGCCTGTGGGCGTGGCTCGGGCTGCGGGACTGGCGGGCGGAGCCTCTGCTTGGGGAACGCCGCAGAGGGAGGAGGGATGGGCGGGGCCGGGGCAGGGGCGGGGCCGGGGTCTGCAGTGGGCGGGGCCCGCCGCAGAGGGGGCAGTGCCGGCCTGGAGTCCTCTGCGTGCGCCGGCCGCGGCCCCTCCACAGCGTTTCTGACAGCCGCGGCGGTGGGATCCGAGACCCTCGCCACTCCGCGCAGCCGTCTCGGCCGCCACCGCGTCCCTCCCTCGCCGCGGCGCCCACATCCGGGGGCAGTCCGGCCCGCTGTCGCTGCGGAAGCCGCATCTGGCGCGCATCTGGGACCGCCCGGCCGGCCGCGCTGGAGCCCGCGCCCGCCCTGGCCCGGCCGCGCCGGGATCCTTGCCCGGAGCTGGAGCCGCACTTGGAGCCGCGGGCCCGGGGCCCCGAGCCGCGCAGCCGGCGCATGGTGAACTCGCTGCTGTTCGGAGAGATGGCTTTGGCGTTCGGATGCCCGCCGGGCGGCGGCGGCGGCGGCTGCCCCGGCGGGGGCGGCGGCGGCGGCGGCGGGGCCGGGCCCGGGCCGTCGCCGGTGACGGCGGCGCTGCGGGACGACCTGGGCTCTAACATCCACCTCCTGAAGGGGCTCAACGTGCGCTTCCGCTGCTTCCTGGCCAAGGTGCACGAGCTGGAGCGGCGCAACCGGCTCCTGGAGAAGCAGCTGGAGCAGCAGCAGAGCGAGCGCGACCGGCGGCTGCGCTACAAGACCTT
Organism: Ctenodactylus gundi; assembly: GCA_004027205.1. Classification (NCBI taxonomy): domain Eukaryota; kingdom Metazoa; phylum Chordata; class Mammalia; order Rodentia; family Ctenodactylidae; genus Ctenodactylus; species Ctenodactylus gundi. The sequence continues at coordinate 530,451 of PVKB01000863.1, read as the reverse complement.
CTCCCGCGAGCAGGCCGTGCAGACCGGGCCCGACCTGCTGCGGCCGCCGGCGCCCGGCGTGGGGCTGGGGGTCGGGGGCGGCGCGGCGGCCGGCGTCAACGCCAACGCCGTGGCCCTGGGCGGCCTGCCCCCCGGCGGCGGCTCCCACCCGCAGCATTACGGCCGCCTGCCCGGGACCATCTGGAGCTACACTCAGGTGCGGCGCACGGGTGGCGGCGGCGTGGAGACGGTGCAGGGCCCCGGCGTGTCGTGGGTGCACCCCGACGGCGTGGGCGTGCAGATCGACACCATCACGCCGGAGATCCGCGCGCTCTACAACGTGCTGGCCAAGGTGAAACGCGAGCGGGACGAGTACAAGCGGAGGTGAGTGCGGCCGCCCCTCCCCCTGCTCCGCGAACTGCGCGCGCGTGGAGAGGGGTGGGCGGGCAGCTGCTCCCGGCAGGTGGGCTGGAAGCCGTGTCCGCAGTGCTCCCTGCGAGCGCCGCGAGGATTCAGTTATCTGGAGTCGAGAAGGGGCCGGGCTGTGACTGTCGTGGGAATAGCCCTGCGCCGCCGCCGCCGTCACTGGTCCGGACACATTGTTTCCTAGGGGACGTAATAGCCCGCGGTGTGTGTGATCTCATTTCGTCCCCACGACAGTGCGGGGTGTGAGGCAGTCTCATCCCCGTGTTGCAGATGAGGAAACTTGAGGTGCAGCGAAGCAAAGTGACTTGCTCAAGACAGCTTCGTTGAAACGTGAAGTCAGCGGTGTAACTGCTGGCCAGTGTGTCTCCCAACCGAAGTGTTTCTCTAAAGACCGTGGGGAGGTCGGCTCCCTTCCCTCAGTGGTGAGAAGGAAAACCCCTTAAACAGCCCACTGCCTTTTTATTCCTCGAAGTGAATGAGGTGTGTGTGCGTGCGTGTATGTGCATGTGTGCGTATGTGTAAACACATGACTCTATCCCTGTTTCCTATCCTCTTGCTCCAGTTTTGGAAGGTCCAGCTAGAACTCTTAGCAGTATCAGACTGGTTATAAGCTTCTAAAAAAAGTTCCCTCTTCTTCATGTTCCCCAAATCTCATGGTTTTTTGAGGGCCAGTGAACTCAACCCCAGAGCCCCCCAGAAAGAGGTAACCTTGGGCCCAAATTTAATGACTGCATGCGTGTTGGCTGGACCCAGACCACGTTTTCTGGCTAGAGCTGGGCAGCAGGCAGTCTGCGGGACTGGTGATGCTGGCCTGCCTAGCCCAGATTACCGGCTGGGAAAGTGACTTTGCTTCCTGCCTGCAGCTTGGCTAAGGATGCTGCTGCCTGCTCAGCTTTCCTTAGGAGGAGGGGGTGTCTAGCCTCTCAGGTCGGGTGGGGGAGGGGCTCTTGGCTGAGGGCCGCCCTCTCAGGCATAGGCAGCTCTGAGCCATGACTTTGAATGGAAAAGGACCTTTGCTTCTGTTCCTAAAGTGTGCCCGGGGAACTCTGCTCGGGTCTCCTTCCCTGTCCTGCTAGCCACTGGGAAAGATGCAACCGCCAGCTCCATCACCTGCCAGTAAGGCCGTGGCGCCCCTGGCAAGCCTGTCTGCTTATCAGAGAAATGGGAACAGTGACATCCACCACAGTTGCTCCAGGGGAGAGTAGGAGCTAATGCTTTTTCCAGCGTGTAAAGTAATCAAGTAGGTGGAGTGAGCCAAGGGAGGTACTTTCTGCAGCGGGCAGGGAGCAGAAGTACCAGAGCTGCCCGCCTCCCATATAGGGCCTGGCTTTCTGGTGGACACTGTCCTCTTTGGAGGGCTTGGGAATGGCCTGGTGCCTTTTATAGGGAGGCCGCGTCTATGCCCTTGGTGGCTAGCCTGGTGGCGGCAGGCCAGGGAAGAGGCAGTGGCTTTTCATGGTGAAACTCGGGGAGAGGTGGGCCGGGTCTTCCTGATTGCCACTGTTGACCGCGTCGTCATGCCGCAGGCTTGCGCTGTGTTTGTTTTATTGTGTGTGTGTGCCTTGTGGACCTGGCTACGGAGCAGGTGGAAAGACTGTGCCCAGTGTCAGAGGGAGACAGGTTGGTGTTGAGCAATGATCCGCTCAGGTTGTGCCCAGGGCGTGGGGGTGATGTCAGCTTTTGGCGCTGGCCTGGAATGAGCCCGTGTCTCTGAGACAGGTAGGGTGTGGTGGCTTTCTTCCCGCCTTTCTGGGGTATGTGCACGCCTCTTGCTTTCTTTCTGTCTGTCTGTCTGTCTTTCTTTCTTTCTTTCTTTTTGTGAATTGGAGAGACTTATCTTTTCCAAATTTGATTTAGGACACACATTGGATTTTTCCAAAGCAAGACTATTCCCTTACCCGGGCCTCAGGTTCCCCATCTGTCCAGTGAGATGATTGAGCTACAACTCTGCTCCTTGAAGTCCTACGCTTCCTCAGTGATCCTTGTGGGATTTCTCAAATATTTCTTTTAAAAGCATTATTTGAAAAGACACTTAGATGTTAATATAACCGTAAGGATGTTCCCACTCACTCTTAAGTCCTTAATGTTGACTTATCGGATTCCACTACCATGCTAACTTATTAATAGTTCACCCCGGATTAAAGCCTCTCTCTCCCCTTCTCAGTTTGTCTAAAGAGTATTCCCAGATTACCACGCAAGCTGCTTAAAACGATTTCCATTCACAGCTACTTCCTTGTATGTGGCAGATCTTTTTTTATGTTCTGCAGCCAAAACTGGAGATAGAATTAGCCCATGTGTGGAGGAGCTCTCGCAGCCTCCATCCTCAGCAGTGACGCCTTCACAGAGCCCCCTTCATTGCTCTGACTGGATTTAGAATAGGTAGCGAAAAGCACTTGAACTTACACATTTATCCACATGATATTTTTTTGGGGGGAGGGCGAGCAAGCATGTAAAAAAAAGTTAAACACACACACACACACACACACACACACACACACACACACACACACACACGGCGACATGATCTTCCCAGCCTTGATACTCTATAAATCTGAGTTTGAGCCAGGGAGATCAGACTAAGGTGTTTGTCCTCACCGTTGGCCAGCGAAGGCTTCAGGTCCTCTGGGATGTCTAGCACAGACTCAGAGCAGTGACCAACAGAAGGCTACTGGCCAGGAGGGGAACATCGTCAGCGTTCCTTGTGGTCACCCGGAGGAAGTCCCAGCCTCAGAGGCTCCCATGGCCACCCTAAGGGACACCTTGTCACACATGGCTCACTCAGCGTTTCACCCTGGAGGACTTTTGGGTTCCATCTCCATAATCTGTGGCCCTGTTCGGTGCTACAACTGCCTTGTTACTTATGCAGAATAATTCCATAGCTTTACAGAGGCATCCTTTGTGCATTTATAAACCTGCTCATTTTAATTATCTCAGTCATTTTTTAGAATATTCATAGTTGTGCAGCTGTTTCCACTTTTTAAACACTTGCATCCCCCCAAAAAGAGCCGTCCTGCCATTGGCTGACAGTTTACCACCCCCGCCCCAGCCCAAGAAATCACTGATGGGCTCTTCGTCGCTATGGATTTGCCTTTTCTGGATATTTTAATGTGCATGAAATCAAGTACTTTCGTGTCCGGTTTCTTTCACTTAGAGAATTTTTTAAGGGTTATCTGTGTTACAGTGTGATTCAATAGGACCCTTCTATTGCTAGGGAAGACTATATGGATAGACCTGTGTTTTGTTCATGTATTCACTTGCATACTCACAGTATTTAAAACTTAAATCTGGGTTGCTGGTGCAGACCTGTAATCCCAGCACTCTGGGAGGCTGAGGCAGGAGGATGACCAGTTCAAGCTTTACCCGAACTTGCAACTTAGTGAGACCCTCTTTCAAAATCAAAAATAAAAGTGAGCTGGGGGGACACAGCTCAGTGGTTAAAAGCTTACCTAACATGTACAAGGCATGAGCTTAATCCCCCAGCACCACATAAAAATTAGCTGGGCGTGGTAGCACAAGCCTGTAATCTCCGCACTCAGGAGGCTGAGGATTGTGTGAGTTCAAGGCCAGCCATAGTGAGTTCAGAACCAGCTTGAACCTGTCTCCAAAAATAAAAATTTAAAATTAAATCTAAAACGTGGGCTGCAGATAGAGCTCAGAGTGAAGGCTCTGGGCTACATCCTGGTCCCATAAAACAAAAATAATCCCAAATGAAAAAAGTCAGCCAGGTACTACCTAACAACCTCACGTGCCACTGGTGGCACAGGACCTGTGGCAACTGCAGGGCCCATCAGAGCTCCTGGCCCCGGTGCCCAGCCCCGGACCTGCCCACCCCTTCTTTGGTTTCCCCTCGGCCCCGCCAGCTCTTTACCGTGTGGAAAATGTGGTCACTGAAACTGTATAGACACAAGGTTGTCAAGCGTTGATTTGGAAACCAAAACAAACAGCCCATTCTGTCGCCGCCCAGTGCCACCAAAATATCTTGTTCTGAGTTTGCTAGCTGGGTGATTTCCCTGGGAGGTTCCTGCTCAATCTATCTGAACTTTAAACAGGTGGAGAATTTGCTGAGCTGACGCTCAGGATGCCTGACCTCTAGGTCCTGCACTGCCACTGTGTGCTGTGTGACCTCTAGCCAGCAGCTGCCTTCTCTGGGCCTCAGGTCTTCTACCTTTCTGTGAGGAGGCATCTTGGGTGGCGCCTTCAGATTCCTCTGTGCTTTGGTCTGTGACGAAGTAGCGTAGGTTATGGCTGATCTTTCTGGTGACTGAGATGGCAGTGTGTTTGCGGTGGCCCTTCTCTGCCCTGGGCGTTGATGCCCTCCTCCTTCCTCTGCCTTGGGTCACAAGGGTTCAGACTTGGGGCACGGGCAGGGCTGCCCAGCCGTCCCAGACTGAACTGTGTGGACACCCTCCCTCTCTCTGCTCTGGCTTCGGGGTTGCAGCCAGCGAGCTAGAGTCCATGAGGAGTGAATATTTGCACGGTGAGGGAGAACTCCGCGTCTGACTGCTCTGTGCCAGTAGGCACTCGGGGGCACAGGGTGACAGGGCAGGTAACCAGCACCCAGGGACCCAGCTGCGTGTGGAGGGAAGGGTCTGGACGTGCTGTGGGAGTAAGTTCCCTGTAGCTTGGTGGTGGAAGACATTGCCTTGGGCTTGTGGAAACCTTCCCAGGGTTAGGCGTCGGGCAGGGTGACTTGTGGGGGGTCTGATGCCCTTGGTCCCCAGCCCCTGCGACCCTCACGCTCTCCCAGGCCCATGCACGTGCAGCTGGCTGGCTCTGTGCCCTCCTGTGCCTGCCACTGGCAACACCTCTTCTTCCTCGGTGTGTAGGTGACTGTAGGTGGTTTGAGAGTTGAGAGGGACCTGGTGATTTTCAGATGAGCCCTTCCGTTCCCTGGTGCCCCTACCAAGAGACCCTGGGGTGATCCCAGGGACAGGGAGAGGCTGAACATCCCAGCTTCCTCCTAGGACCCAACCTCGGCAGTGCTGTGTCTCTTAGACTCCCAAGTGGTAGCCCCCCGGGTTTCAATTTGAAAGTAGCGCTGGCTCAGCGGTGTGCTTTCATTTTAGAGATGGGGGAGCCGAGGCCCGGAGGGCAGTGTCCCACGCAGCCTGGCCAGGCAGGTCTTCTGTCTGCTGTCCGCTGCCCTGATGCCCACATCGTCCTCCTGCCGTGGGGTCTTAGCAAAGCTCTCTCCGGCTTGGGTGTCTGTTTTAAGCATTTCTTAAAAAGCCCCGTCTGGGATGGGAGGGACTTTTGTCACAGCTATTTCTGCGTGTGAGCCGGAAGGGGCTGGGCTGTCAGCCAGAATGGAGGTCTCCAAAAAGGGCTGATGGGTGGGCCAGCTGAGCATCTCCTGCCTTTCCCTTCACGCCCCAGAGAGGCCCCTAGGCAGGTGGGTGCTGGCCCCCAAGTGCCCCAGGTGCCAAGGAACTGCCTCAGAGAGCGGTGAGGAGCCTTTGCTCCCTGCCTTTCCATCAACACTGTTTCTGAAGCTCCACTGGTACGGATGTTTTTTAAAAAAATCCTGACTTCCCAGTGAGGAGGCTCCAGAGGGTGTGAAAATGTTCAAATCCCAGCTCTGCCTTAGCCGTGTGACGGCGGGCAAACTGCTTGGCCTCTCTGAGCTGCCCAGCCCCTGCTTCCTGTCTGTACGGAGGAATCCTGATGTTGCTCCCCCGGGGGTTGGAGAGGAATCAACGAGCTCTGTGTTGAGGTCCTGGGGTTTGGTGGATTCCCAGGATGCCCCCCCACTCCGACCCACCCCTTTCCCCTCAGCTAAGTCTGCCCTCTTAATTTATGAGGATTCCCGGGTACAGCCCTGGGCTGCTCAACAAATCCATTTCAGGACACACAGCCGGTCTCTCGGTCCCAGGGAAGGCGCCAGAGACGGTGCCGTGGGCGGGGGCAGCGGGCCGCCTCTTTGTCCTGCCCCTCGGAAGGGCCACTCGCGGGTTGATTTGTGTTTCCGAGAGCCCGAGCCGGAGGGAGTGGAGAAGGTCCCAGAAAAGAAAAGGAAGCAGGAGACAGCTGGCAGAAGATTCCTGGCTGGGGGAAGGCGGGGCAGGGCCTTGGCAGGGCCCCAGGGCTGCACCCCCTCCCCTGTGTATGTGCGCACACCCCCCCACACACACACCCGCTCGCACACGCGCTCACACACAGGCTCTCTCTTGAGGCCTGTGGCGGATTCTCCACACGCGTCCGGATCTGAAGGACACGGAAGGGTCGAGCCAGATGCGCTGATTTCCAGGAGAATCGATTTGGGCCCCGCCGCGTATTAGTGACTCTGGACTCTGCGTCTGTGGTGCTGGCTTTTAAGCCGGGCTGGCATTCAGTGCACTTCCTGTGTCAGTGATGGCGGGAGGGAGGCCCGGGGCAGGGCAGGGTGCCGCCCTCCTGGCCCCCTGGGCTCGGCGAGGGATGGGGCCCCCCTCCCTGACCCCTGACTTTCTTCCATCCTAGTGCCGGCTTCCTCGCGCACCACGGCCCCTCCCCCACCGCGAGTGGCTGGGTCGCGTGTCCTGGTCACTGTGAGCTCTACAGGAGCCGCTCCTGGTGTCTCTTCCGTGCTCCTCATGCAGCCAGCGAGCTAGAGTCCATGAGGAGTGAATATTTGCACGGTGAGGGAGAACTCCGCGTCTGACTGCTCTGTGCCAGTAGGCACTCGGGGGCACAGGGTGACAGGGCAGGTAACCAGCACCCAGGGACCCAGCTGCGTGTGGAGGGAAGGGTCTGGACGTGCTGTGGGCAGACCCAGCTATGTGCCTGGTTCCAGATGCTCAAGCTTGGCATCGGAGGGGAGAGCCACCTGCACTTGGCCTGTCCGAGTCACAGTTTCTTCATCTGTAGTATGGGCATGCCAAGCTCTGTGTCCCGGGGATGTGGGCAGAGTCCGTGGGCTCACAGAGCTATATAGCCCATTGTACGTACAGGCTAAAGTTCCAAAAAAGCATTCCGTGGGCAGGTTCTAAGGGGCAGAGGGGAGCCGGTGGGCTCTTTGCGGGGAGAGCACGTGGTCCCTGCTCTTGGTGGCTGTGCAGACTTCTGGGCACTGCCAGCCTGCGAGGCATTTGGAGGACTCAGGCCAGATGGAGGCCCTGGGCCTATCTACCAGTGGAGTGCCCTCCCAGCAGCGCTGGGCACCGGGTGCTTGGTGCCCTGGGCAGGATGTGGCTTCTCATTCAAGTCCCTGGTATAAGAGAAGGTGGCTGTCACCCAGCAGTAAAACTGGCGAGTGCCAATGGTCTTCTCGAGCGTTGTGGCCTGGCCGAACCCCTCAGGTGGTGGCAAGAGGCCCCAGAGCCCCGCGGAGTCCGGGCCTTGTCTATTCTTGGCCGTGGTGTGGGGGCTTCGTTTGCCCACCTGGGAATGGGCACTGTGGGGATGGGAGCTTGCCTGGTGCTCCATGACAACCGTCCCTCTGTGACTTTACTGGAGTGGTCTAGATTCTATTAGAACCGTGTGGTTAGTCACTCTCGACTTTGTCATTCTGGGAAGCTGGGGTAAGTTTTCTTTTAAGTTCTGCCTCTCAGGGTTGATGTAAAAATTTAAAAATCAACTGAAATAAGGTGGTACGTATGAGAACATGTTGGAAAAAAACATTTTTAAAAATATAAATCAGTACGACTTCACAGCTGTTGTTTAGTGAGCATTTACTGTGCGCTACACTTTGTGATGATTTCTGCCGCAGGAGGTAGGAATTACTTTTGGTCACTTCACAAAGGAGAGGTGCGGATTGTGGGTGGGCCAGATTCCGCCTGGCAGTGGTCTTGTCCTGGGCCACCCGGAGGCTGCGGAAGGCTGACCCGGGGTCGGGGGTCCAGGAAGGCCAAAGAGCAGGGTCTCCCCAACACCTGGCACAACGTTGGCCACTGTGGGCGGCAGAGGAGGAGGCGGCGGCTGTGCTGGGAAGACCCGCTGCTGTCACTGTATGGTAATTATTTCTTCAGAAGCAAATGACTCACTGGCAGCGGCAGGCAGATGTGGCTCTGGAGCCAGCCTAGCGGGCTTGTCCAGCCCCTGGCACTTTGGAGAGGGTCCTAACAGTGGGGGGCAGGCCCTGGGTGGGGCGAAGCTCCTGGTGAGAGGAAGGGGTCCTGGCCAGGCACAGAAAGGACTCGCCTGTGGGGCCAGCGGGAGAAAGCAGCTGGAGCAGGAAACACGCCTGCCTGGTGCCTTCCCTGTGGTCACGTTCAAGCCCTGGGTGACAACGCCGCCCAGGAGCCGTGATCGGAGAGAAATCAAGTTCATAGCAAAGCTAGGGCTGGCTATGCATGCGCCTCAAGCTCAGAATTAATGTTCCTTTTGTCCTGTTCCTTAAATAGCCCCCAGCGCAGTGACCAGAGCTTATCTACTGATATCAAGCAAGTCAAAGGGGTCCCCAAAGTTTGGGCAGTTTCACAGATGTAATGGGAATGGCTGTCAATTCAGATGAAGATTTGTTAACTCACTGGCTGGAGGGCCTGTTTCCTCCAGGGGATCAGGGGACCCCGGATGGAGCATTTTGGGGGCAGGATGCAAGCCGGTCTCTGCCCCAGGCTGGGGACTCCCTAACCTTTGCTTCCAGCCAGCTGTGAAATTTGCTAGAGTGCAGGGGAAACTTGTTCCTGACATTTCATGTAGGCCTTTTACAGGACAGGTGAGCCTGCTGGGTGGGACCACTGAGGAGCTACATCTCTGTTCTCCCCAAAGTGGCTGAGCACCCGCCGTGTGCCAGGTCCCAGGCTGGGAACCAGGGGGAGCAGACACATCCCTGGCCCTCCTGAGCTCGGAGTGTGGGGACGCAGGCAAATAACGTGATGCCATGGGGCATGGTCATGTGACAGTGCCATGTGACAAGCGCCTGTTCACACCGTGCCTGTGTGTACTGGCATTCCAGTAAACATTTCTTGGCTAATTAATTTATTAAAAACTATTCATACAACCTTTTCTCTTTGCCCGGCTCTGTTCAAAGCCATTTACACGCATTTAATTCACGGGCCTCTTGCTCACCAGATAGGTCGGGTGCCCTCCTTAGCCCGTTTCGGAGGCCCTGAGAATGTGCCACAGAGACATTGAAAGAACAAGGCCAAGCAGCGTGGGACTTGAACCTGGAGTCAGGCTGCAGTGCTGCGTTGTCCCCAGGGCAGCCCTCCTGCCCCAAGCCTCAGTTTTTGCTTCTGTGAGATGGGGGTAAGCATGTGCCCCTGGGAGATGTAAGTACAGCCAGGCCTGTGGAAACTGTGTAAATGGGGCGCGTGCGCCACCTGTGCAGGGTGAGGCGCCTGAAGCCCCCGCGCCCCTCATTCCCCCGGGGCAGCTCAGGGCTCCAGGGAGCACCTGGTCTCCTTTGGTCCGGTGGTCATGCCTCACCTTTACCCCTTCACCACCTGGGACGAGCCGTCAGGCAGAAAGGAGTGGAGTAAGGCCTCAGGGCGGAGCAAGTGTGGGGAACTTGGTTCCGGGCACCCAGGGTCCCCGCGATGCTTACCAGCTGCGAGGCCTTGGGCGAGCCCCTTTGTCTCTCTGGGCCTCTGTTTCCCGACCTGGAAATTGGCTGGTTGTATTCGTGGGCTGTGAGAGAAAGCAGATGCGGTGATGTTGCTGTGATCCTGGACGCTGTCCCGTACCCCCGAACAGGGCCGGGTCATTGAAGTCAGAGAGCGAGTGGGACAGCCTAAGAGCCCCTGCATGTGGCTGGGCAGGCAGGGCTGCCTCCATGCCGTCCCTGGATGCTCGCCCAGCACCCTGGCCACGCCACGCAGCCCCTGCTGGGCTGCTCTAGGTGAAGGAAGGTCCCACAGGAGGGACACTGCCTTCCATCCACCCCTTAGTGAACCGTTTTTATTATTCAGGTTATTTGAAACAGCTCCTGGCTCACTGCCTGTTGGCTGTGGGGGGCGGGGCGGAGATGCCAGTCTGAGGAGACCTGGTGAAATGCCCCATAGTCAGGCTCCCCACCAGGCGGGCTCACCCTGTCTGGGCAGAAGGCATTCTGGGGGAGGTAGTGGACGCTTTGGGGAACACTTGCTGCAAAGTCAGGAGCACTGGGTGGGACACTGGTGAGATCTTGAGGTATCCCAAACCCCAGGATTTCAGAAAACACTGAGCCAGCCTATAGCAAGTCAAGAAAGGCTTCCTGGAAGTGTCGTCACTCCCGGAAGGTTCATTCGTGGTGGCAGAGGTACAGAAGGTGCTCCAGAGGGAGAGGACAGCTGGCTAGAGGCCCCAGGGCGGGACCGTGCCGGCCGAGCCGGTGCCTCCCCACGGCGTGGCATGGATCTGGCCCACGCGGGCGCTCTGCTCTTCCTTCCTCTGCCCTCCCTCCCGACTCCTGCTTTCCTCACTTTCCTGTCAGCTCAGGCTCTCACGGCGGTCCTCCTGCCTCAGCCTCCCGGGTGCTGGCTTTTTCTGTCCTTTCTGATCTCTTTAAGGCTGGCTGTCACCCTGTCTGAAGCAGGGGGTCCCCTGCCTCTGCCAGTGGTGGCTCTTGCTCCTGGGGGTTTGTGAACCTCCGTGTGTGTGTGTGTGTACGCATGCATGTACGCATGCGTCTGGGCACATGAGCACGTGTCCAAAGGCTCTGTCTATACCCTGAGGATTTGGAGCCCTCGGGGTCAGGACCCTGCCTCTGCTCTCCCCAGGTTCCTTGTATCAATGTCTTGACATTGTGGGGGGCACAAGGAGGCTGGCTAGGGCGGGGCTACTTGCTGCTAAGGCTTGGAGGTCTGTGCCACCATCAGGGGCCCCCAGGTCTAGGATCCAGGATTGGGCACAGGTGGGGAGGGGGATCTGAGGAGCTCACCTCACCTCTCCCGACCTGACCACCGTGCCTGCTCCTTCTTCAGCCTGCGACCTCAGCGCAGAGGCCTTGGGTGCTCTCCAAGGTCATTTGGCCCACTCCGTTTCCAGGTAGAACCAGCCCTGCCGCCCGCCCCCAGTGGGCAGCCTCAAGACCTGTGCGTTCATCTTTCAGAACAAAAGTTCTTCCCCGTTCCATTGCTTCTGTCGTTGGGTGTACAGAAGCTTTCTAACTTGATATAACCCCATCTGTTGATTCTCCGTGTTATCTCATGTGTGTTGGGAGTTCTATGAGAAAGTCCTCGCCTCCGCCTACGTCTCCCCGGGTTCTGCCTAGTTTTTCTTCCAACACAAGCTGGGCTATTATCGAAACTCTTGAGTCAAGGGCGCCTTCCAGGGGCTGCTAGGGCTTTACGGGGGGACTTTGAAAGTGCCCAGCATCCAGAGCACCCGGCGTGAAGAGGCCTCTGCCAGGGATAGACCTTGGGTCCTGTCCAGTATGACACGAGTCCACAGGACAAGCCTCAGGGGTCTTGGGGTGTTGGCTGACCACCCCCCTCCCTCTGTGGCAGCACGTGCTTGGTTGCATTGTTTCTCTGTGCCCCCGGCTCCTCTTGTATAAAATGGGTGAGACCAGCAGGACTGTTGGAAGCTGGACCAGGGTAGCCTTCCCCATCTCTTGTGTGAGTCCTGGTTCAAGAATTTTGCCAGGGGTATGGGAGGTGGGGGAGTCATTCGAGCCAGTCCTCCTGCCCCTACTGAGCCATGTCTGCGCGCCCCGCCTGGGAATGTGGCACGACAGGGAGTCCACGTGCATCCGTGCACATTTTTTTATATTTTCCAAGGACTGGCTTTGCACCTGCCTTTCAAGAAACATTAATGAAAATGTCAGTGTGTCTCCACACCGGGGCAGTGGAAGGCTGGAGCTCAGCAGGCTGCCCCCTGCAAATGCCAAGTTCAGGGGACCTCCAAATCCTTCCTGAAACTCAAGGGGCCCATTGTGGAGAATTAGAAAGGTTCGCCTCGCCTCCCTGTTCTTCCCAGTGTTTGCTATGGGCCAGAAGTTAGGTAGGAGCTGTGGCTCTGGGCTGAGACACCTGAGTTCCTGTGACTGCCAGGCCTCAGTCCTCTCATCTGCAAAGCAGGGTGACGGGGGCGGAAGACAACTCAGTGGCTACAGCCCTTACCTAGCAAGCACAAGACCCTGAGTTCAGTTTCCCAGCACCACACTAGCCAGATGTGGTAGGTGATCCCAGCACTTGGGAGGCTGAGGCAGGAGGGTTGCCCTGCGTTTGAGCCAGCTTGGGCTACAGAGCAAGACCAAGAAAGAGAGAGAGAGAGAGAGAGAGAGAGAGAGAGAGAGAGAGAGAGAGAGAGAGGGAGGGAGGGAGGGAGGGGGAAGGAGGAAGGGAGGGAAGGAAGGAGAGGACCTTAGCTGATAGGTCACAAGGATTTAGTGAACTGGTGTGTGTGGCATGCTGGCTGCTCCCAGCCCGTCCCTCTGCCCTGGCCTGGCCTTCCCCAGCCCCAGGTCCTGACACTGCGAGCCACCTGCTTCCTTCCCTGTCCAGCTGCAGACTGGCCTTTTGTGTTCTGGGCATTTCCTGTCCGCAGCAGGGCTGCCCGCCTGGTCAGCAAGGACAAGGTCACGGTGCAGGCCGACTGGGAAGGCAAGACCTAGCATCCGAGGCCATGTGCAGCACAGGATGTCGCGTGGAACCTGTGTCTAGATGTGGGAGTTTCTCCTTGTCCCCGCCTCCCGGGGGATCATGGGGTGTCGCTGCCTCCTCTCTGTCTGACTGTAGACGCAGCCTCGGGAGGTCACATTGCTGGTCTGAGGTCTCGCTGCAAGTAGAGGCCGGCTGGGATTCAGATCAGCTTCTGGAAGACTGTTCACCAAGAATACTTTGCACCTCACGTGGGCTCAGTCTGCCAGGCTCAGAAATGGGCTCGTGTTCCCGGTGCTCTTCGGGGGGCTGAAATGTGGAACTTGGAAGACAGTGGGGTCGAGGCAGCCTGGCAGATGTCTTCATTTTGGGCCTCTAGAGAAAGTAGGCAGACGGCTCCTAGGATCTCACACACGGCCACCGCCAGGCCTTCTGGGTGGAGTGCTCGTTCCCAGAGCTCAGTGGAGGGTGACATTGAAGGTTGGCTGGCACTGTTTTTCCAGGTTGACATCAGGGCAGTGGTTTAGGGTTTCGTCTCTGAGACAAAGGCTGCTTTGTAGCCTCTGCCAGGTTTAAGTGCGGGCGCATTCCCCCCCAGGTGGGAAATGGCCTGCCGAGTGGAGTGGGCAAGCCCTCGGGGGAGCGGGACCCCACACCCACCGCGCCCTCTCAGTCCTGTCACGAGCTCAGAGCTGCACGGACACGTTCTCTTGGGAATCACCACACTTCCGAAAGGCAGCTGTGGTTCTACCCACTGCACAGGTGGCACAACCGAGTCTCAAAAAGGGAAGAGACTTGTCACAGGTGGAGAGTGGCAGAGCTGTCAGCATGCCCGGGTCTCAGGGCTTCGTGGATCTCCTCTGAGTTCTGGCACCACGGGGCTCTGTCTGCCCTTTGGCTCTGGGACAGCGGGGGACATTCATTGTTCCATGCCAGGACACCCCAGGGTACCGCCGCATGGCTTCGGGGGCGTCAGGGCTTTATTTCTGTCCTCGATGTTCAGAGTGGGGTCACCGTGCTTGGACCATGAGTGTGCGTGGGTAGCCATGCACATATGTGTTCACATTGGAGATGGGATGGGAGGCGGGTGCGATTCCCTAAAGCCTGTTAGCAGGTGTGTGACAGGTCATCCCCAGGGACACACGGGCCCTTCTGCCCTTGGCTTCAGGACCACCCCTCCTCTTGGTCCTTCGTTCCTCGGGCGCACTGAGGCTGTGCTGTCTCCCTCCTCACTCATATTCAGAGGGTCAGTGACTTGCCCAGGGCGACACAGCAGGCTGGTGGAGGGGCCAGCGCTCAGGACAGGGCTGTGGGTTCCAGCCCCACGTTCTTGGCTCTCTGCTGTGCTGATGGGCAGCCGTCGCCATGGCCAGGAGCCCTGTTGCCCAGGTACCTCGATGCGCTCTCGGCTTCTTTGGAATCCCCCACAAACTCTGTTCTGAGATGCATCCTGAGACGCCTCCTGGATCGAGGTGCCGACCCCAGGTTACCCCTGTGCTCTGCCCTGAAATGGGGCCTTGTCTTTCTAGACCATCAGGTTGGCCGCACCCCTAAGTGCTGACTTGTCCTGCTGGACCCCGGCTTACTGACCATAGAGGACATCTGATCCCGTCACCTTGAGGCCCAGACCATTGCAAATTCTGAGGAAAGGTCTTCCTGCTGAGAGGGTCTTGCAGGGCCTGCCCCATACCTGCGTTCCAGCATCCTGGTCCAGCCTTTCCCCCGGGGAAGGGCTTCCTGGCTTCCTGCCATAATCCCAATGCTGCAGTTCCCCTGTTTGGCTTTCCATAGATCAGGGAAGCAGGAATGCCTGGTGCTACTCCAGGCTGCGCCGTGGCCGCTTTAGCTTGGGGATGAGCCCTCCTCCGGCCTCATCCTCCAGGTCTTCACCCTCTCCAGAGACCTGCGTCTTGACTCTGTGATGAGCGGGGGCGTGTCCTACATGAGGAGGATCCAGCTGGTCCCTTTAGGGTCCCACTGTCCCTGCAGAGGGGCACATTCCTTCTCTTGGAGTTGTGGAGCCCGCAAAGCTGGGATTAGTCTTGGGACCCAGTGATTCCGTAGGCCCCACCACTCCAGGTGGGAAGTCTGAGAGGCTGACCCCCTGTCCTGGGCCGCTCAGCTGCAGAGCTGGGCGCCCTCCATGGGGCAGCAGTGTTTCTGAACAGAACACTGGGCTTTCCCATGCCACCAAGGGGTCTAGTGGTCTCTTTCCAGACGTCCTGGAGGCAAAGCAGCCCGTCCCTTGTGACTGCCCCGGGCTCCCAGGCCCTGGTCGACAGTCTCCCCGGCTGGCCCTGCCTGGCAGATTCCTGGCACTCCAGGACTGCCCCGGGGGTCTCGCTGTGACACTGAGGCGTCCTTATCCCCCAGCCACCCAAGCTGTCCTGGCCTGCTTGGCCCCAGGGAAGCCGGTGCAACAGGAGTACATCAGCCAGCAAGTTTCAAGGGGAAAGCAGCCCCTCGGGCTGGGGCGGGAAGGGGTTAAATAGCTCTGCCTGTGCAGTGTCCCGTCCCCTCAGGCCCACTGGACCATCTGGCCTGACAGATGCCACTCTGTGTCCCATATGTCCCAAGGCAAGGTTACCAGGCGGAGGCCCACCTGCTGCCTTTGGGGCCCACTGGTGTGGGTGTAGACACTATCTCTCTTCTCTCCTGGCCAGACCACTTGAGAGATGGCCCTGCTCTGGGCAAGCTTTTCTGGGGCAGCTGTTGTCCAGGGCCTCCCCAAGGTGGGAGAATCAAGGCTTCCTTGTACTGATGGGCCCAGAGCCAGGCAGGGACAGAGCCAGCATCACACAGCCCGTCTGTGTAGGCAAAGCCAGTCCTTCCCCTGGACCCCGCGTCCTGCAGACCCATGGCTCCAACTCAGGATTTTATCCGTCTGGTCGGCGCTGGTGAGCGCTCACTGTGTGGAGACTCAGGATACCAGACAGCACTCCGGGCTAGGACAGGGAGGAAGAGCCAGGGGACAGAGTCCCCAAGGGAGGAGGGGCACGTCTCAGCTGCACCTAGGGCCCTGACATTGACTGGGATAGACCTCCCAGCGGCCAGGGGAAGGGCCGGTTGGCCGGAGTGGTAGCTCTAAATACGCTCTGTGTGTGTGTGTGTGTCTGTGTGTGTCTTGTCACAGACTCACAGACCAATACATCCCCATATTACAGATGAGGAAGTACAGGCTCAGAGAGCTGAAATCCCCCTTGCCAGGTCCCCAGCTGGGGTGTGGCTGCGTGGTGTGGCCCTACTAGGCCTCTCTAATGCCGGAGCATCTGGGGCCTGGTGCGGTAGGCCCCTTTATGCTCCAGGTCAACCCTCTGTCATCTGTGGGCCTTCGAGCATCTCCCTGGCACAGAGAAAGGATTCTAGGCTCTGGGACTTGGGTTCTAATCCAGCCTCTGCCACCTCAGGAGACAAGCGGAACAGACGCGTCTAACGGTTCTGCACTGGGCTCAAGCTAGGCTGGATTCAAGGCCTAGCTCGACCGCTTCTGAGCTCTGTGACCTTGGGCAATGTACTTCACTTTCCTGAGCCTCAGTTTTTGTTTTTTATTTGTTTTAAAAATTCACATGTAGCTTATTTGCTGTTAATATTACAGTATATATATATATTCTAATAAAACTATCTTTTTAAAGATCCTAGATTCAATTTGTACTCGAGATGCCTTGTAAAGCTCAAGTGGCTCTCCAATCTCAGACCTGGCATCCCTTTCCGAGTTTCTGGAGCACCTACTAAGGGCGGAATACAAACCTGCTCTCACAGGTATTCCGTTTGAAGAGTGTCACAAACAGGAGAAAAAAAATCCCAGGCAGGAAAATAGCTCAGCAGGACAGCACGGAGTGCTCTAACTGCAGGCCTTTGACTCTGTCTCCCTTCTCTGTGTGTGGCGGGTTTTTTGTTTGTTTGTTTGTTTGTTTGTTTTAATTGTATAGTTTCTGGTACTGGGGACTGAGCCCAGGGCCTTCACACTGAGCTACGTCCTCAGCCCAATTTTTTTGTTTTGATTTTAAGACAGAGTCTTACTAAGTCACAGATTTGCCCAAGGTGAGCTCAAATGTGTGATCCTCCTGCCTCAGCCTCCCCCTCCAGGTGCTGGGATGGCGGGCCTGCACCACCAGGCCCAGCCCATTTCATTTCTGTCCATTCCCTTCCTCCCTTCCCTTCCCTTCCCAATCCCCTGCACCGACTTGGACCTCAGTTTTCTTATCTTTAAAATGGACATGAGAATTTGGGCCTGTTGGTGCATACCTATAATCCCATCCCCCTAGGAGGCTGAAGCAGGAGGATCACACGTTCAAGTCCAGCTTGAGCAATTTAGCAAGACCTTATTTCTAAATCAAAAATGAAAATGGACGGGGAATGTAGCTCAGTGTGAAGGTCCTGCTTCCATTCTCAGTACCACAGAAAGAGAAAGGAACAGGAGTGACTGTGTCGCTTTGAGCTGTGTTAGTCCCTAATCCCTGTGTCAGTGCCGGCCATTGCAGTCTAACTGCCTGCACCAGCTGTTCCTGGAGCCTGCTCCTTCCCAGCAGGCTAGGACAGTCACAGAGGTGCAGCTTCACAGGCCCGCCATGGGCACCTGGGGTCCTTGTTGCCCCTTCCTCCTGGGGACTGCTCAGGAATGTGCCCCTGCACTCACCAGCAGCCTCTCAGGAAGCTCTGAGCACCCCCCCAACCCCCCACTTCCCGCCTGGCTTGGCTGTGTGACCTTGGGCACATCCCTTGACTTCCCTGAGCTGCAGGCTTCTCTGTGAATGGCCTGGACTTTGGGTACCCCACCCCCACTGAGGTCCTGGAGTCCTGTGTTCTGTGCTTTCTGATCACCCCAGGTGGAGCCAGCTTGAGCCTGTGCCTCTTCATTGAATCCAGCTGGGAGTCACTTGTCCCCATTGTACAGATAAGACCACGGAGCCCCAGAAGGTGACTTGGCTCCGGACTGCAGGGCCTTGTTTAAATCCCAGCTCTTTCCTGAGGGGCTGTGCTGGGCGGTGACCTTTCCTGGCTTGTCCAATCTCCAGAGATAAGAAAGATGTGGGGTCCCAGGCAGCTGGCTCGCGTCGGCAGGCGGCAGGGGGAGTGACGTGGCTGTGGTCCCTAGTAGAGGGTAGGTGGAGGTAGCCCTGATGGGAGGTTGCTCCGAGCTGCTGGCCCGTGAAGCTGGCATCCACCTGTGGGCCACGCAACCACTCACAATAAACAGCAGAAAGACCCAACGTGCACATTAGGTTTCCAAAATAGCCTCAGGCATTGCTGGTTTTGCCAAAGCTGTAAACATCCCCCTGGGTGGGGTCCCCACGCCTCCCCACACACCCCTGCGGCCTTCTTGGCCCGGGTGCCCAGAGACCCGGTGCCCAGACCCCCCTACTGGCTCTGGGCGTGGGCGAGAGCCAGCTGCAGCCCTGTAGGCTGAGCCCGGGGAGGGACGGGGGCGCAGTGAGGCGGAGCATCTTGAGGGGGCCTTGGCCAGGCGTGGGGCAGAGAGGCCATGCCCCGCGGGTGGAGGCGAGGCACCGGCTTTCCCGTCTGCTCAGGCGAGGCGGGCCTGGCTTGGAAGAGGAGAGAACAGGGCAGCAGAATTGGTCTGGACTGTAGAGCTGGCCAGGGAAACTGAGGCCACAGTGAGTCAGGAATCCTCGGATCCTGGATTGGATTGCCTGTGGAAGGCCCTGAAAGTGACCCTCGCTGGGCCCTCTGGCTCAGTGAATACTTATTTGTTACCTGCTGTGTACCAGGCTGTGCGCTGGGCACTGGAGTTGCCGCTGTGACCTGGACTGGACTTGATTTTGCAAGAACTAAGTGGAGGTGGGGGGGGAAGGGGACTGCAGGTAACAGAGAACCTCAGTACCGATTGATGTGAAGCCTTGCAGGGGGGACACTCAGCCCTGGCCTGGGAGCCAGGGAAGGCTTCCTGGAGGAGGATGTGCACGAGTAGGTCCTGAAGCTGGCAATAGAAGGGGGTGGGGTGCAGAACCTGGGCAGAGGGTGCAGCTCAGGCAGAGACCTTGGAGGCGGGATGCACCCTGGCTGGAAGGGACGTGGGTTCACCTGGCCTCGTCACGCCCGTGACTGCTCACTCCGGAGCTGACCACTACCAGGTGGGGCTCTGTCCCATCAGAGGACACTGCTGGGCCCACACCTGGATGAGCCCATCTCTCACCCTTGCCCCTAGTAGGTGGCAGTGCCCCCACCCCACCCCGGGAGAAGGGCAGCACGACGGAGAGGCAGCCTTTGGCTTCGGGGGAGGCTGAGGCACTGCAGTGTCGCTGTAGGAGCTGGGGTGGGGGGTGGAGACCCTGTTCTTTCCTTGGCTTCCTGGGCAGCTGGGAGCCTGTAGCAGGGAGCCCTGGGGAGCCGGGCTTCGGGTGCCAGCAGCTGCCACACTCCAGAAGTGGCCTTGTCACACACAGCACTAGGTGGGGACACAAAGCTTTTCTCAGCGCCACCCATTTGGTGACAAGTGGAACCCTAGGCAGGGCGAGTGTGCCAGAATGTGATTGTTGTGGTGGTGTTCAGTTGGCTGAGACTTGGGAATTAAGTCCATGGCACCACACCTGTCCACTGTGCCAGAAGGACACTGCTGTGTATTAGTTGAAAAAAAAAAAAAAAAAAAAACAGCACAGGGTCTGATCCATTTCCACTTTAAATGTTATAAGAAAAAAAAATCTCATAAGAAAAATTGGTCAGTAGTCTCTCAGGAAGATTCAGGTGAGGTTTTTTTGTTGTTGTTTTTGTTTTTGTTTGAGACAGGGTCCTCACTCTAGCCCAGCCTGGCCCTGAACTCACTATGGAGCCCAGGCTGTCCTTGGACTCGGGACAGACCTCCTGCCTCAGCCTCCCGAGTGCTGGGATTACAGGTGTGTGCCACCACACGCAGCTTTATGTGGTGCTGGGGAATTGACCTTAGGTACTTAGGGCTTGGTAGGCAGCTTTAACCGCTGATCCTTCCTCTGCTCCCTCAGGTGAGTTTTGATGTTTATTTTTTGCTTATCCATTCTTTTTTTCCTCTCTCCTCCCTGGAAAAACACTCCTGCAATTTAGAACAAGGGGAAAATGAGCAGGTATTTTTGTCTTAAAATTTACGCAGTTTTCACTTTTTGATCAAGTATGCACTGACGTCATTGAAAATTAAAAAGATACAGCAGAGTGTGTTAGCATTTTTTGTGTTGCCGAAACAAGCAAGAGGTTGGATAAGTTGTTAAAAAAAAAAAAAGAAGTTTGTTTGGAAACTAAAAGTCTAAGTGGCATGGAATAAGCTGTGGCGGAGGGACCATGGCCATATCACACGGTGGTAAGTGACATCATGTCTGGAGTGGGTCAGAAGGCACAGTCCCATGGCAAGATGGGATGCTGGAGAGCGGAGGAGCCATGCCCACCCTTGGAGAACAACTGAGTGGAACTGACCAGGTTCCCACGAGAGAACTGCCTTCCTCTCCCTGGGGCAGCATCTCGAGGGAATCAGCACCCAGTGGGTCCCGCCTCTCCCAGGTTAGCACCACGCCGAGGACCATGTTTCCAGCCCATAAACATCTGAGGACATCCCCAGTCCACACCCAGACCATAGGGGAGCTGGGCATGGCGGCCCATGCCTGTGATCCGAACATTCTGAGAGGCTGAGGCAGGAGAGTCGTAAGCTTAAGCCCAGCCTGCGTAACTTACCAACTTGGTGAAAAACCGTGTTTCAAAATTAACAATGAAATAAGCGGCGGGGGGGGGGGGGGGGGGGGGGGGGGGGGGGGGGGGGGGGGGGGGGGGGGGGGGGGGGGGGCAGAGCCTGGAGGAATAGCTCAGTGGTTAAAGCTCTTGTCTAGCAAATTCAAAGCCTTCAGTTTGATTCCCCAGCACCACAGAAACCAGGCGTAGTGGCACACACCTGTAATCTCAGCACTGGGGAGGCTGAGATAGGAGGATTGCTGTGACTCCAAGGCCAGCCTGGGCTTCATAGAGAATTCAGGACCAGCCTGGACTACAGAGTGAGACTGTCTCAAAAGAGGGGGAAGGTGGAGATGTAGCTCAATGCAAAGGTTCTGGGGTCAGTCCTTAGTACTATATACACAACAACGAAAACCAAGCAAACAGAAAAACCTAAACCTGTTGAAATCTATAGAAGAAATTCTGACACAACGTTGTGGGTGACCTCGAGGACGTATGCAAAATAAGCCAGCTACAAAACGCCAGATGCTGAGTGATTCTCTTTATGTGAGGCACAGAGTAATCTGATTGTTTTACATTTTATTATATCATTATTATCCTTGGCACTGAGATTGAGCCCAGGGCCTTCACACTGAGCTACATCTCCAGCCTCCCCAACCCCCTTTTTTTAAAAAAAATTTTAAGTTGCCCAGGATGGGCCAAAATTTGGAATCCTCCTGCCTCAGCCTCCCAGAGTGCCAGAATTACAGGCCTGTACCGCTGGGCCTGACTAGAGTAATCTAATTATAAACACAAAAAGTAGAAAGTGGTCTGTAGAGGCTGCAGGGAAGTGAGGGGGTGACGGGTGGGGAGGTACCAATCGAAGGGAATGGAGTTTAAGTTGGGATGGGTGGCACAGCGTTCGCGTGTGCTTAGTGCCACTGACCTGTCCGCTTGAAAATGGTTAAAATGGCACATTTTATGTTATAAATATTTTGCCCCAATGAAGGAGAAAAGATGCAGAAGGGACAGAATGATGAGTCGCCCCTACCGTCCCCTAGCTGCCCAGTTCCCAGGGCCCGACACCCACTACTTCCGGGAGGAAGGTTTAGTGTAGTTTAGTTTCCGAAGCTCGCAGTCAGTCCAGGGGCGGAAATGTGGAGAAAGCTGCTCACCCCTAAGGAGGAGAAAGCGGGAGAAGGGCTTCCGGTCACGTCCCGTTGTTCCGCCCCTTCCGCCCAGGTCCCACCTCCTAGCAGCACAGAAAATGAATGCACTGATCCATCCAAACACTTAACCCCTGGGTCCGTCACTTTCCGAACCCGTGGGGGGACATGCCAGCTCCCAGCCATGACTAGAGGCACCCCAGGATGGTGACCAGGGAAGGGCCGTTGGGATGGGTCCCCTGTTCCTCAAGAATCAGGTGCCTCTTGACCCTGAGAGCCGCAGGCCAGCAGCCCCTTACCCAGTGCCACAGGTGGACAGGGAGCTTCCGGCGCTTGCTGGATTCAGGGCCACAGGTCCCCCCCGAGGGTACTCAGGAGCCCACACCTCCTGGCTCAGTGGGAGGAGAATGTTCTCGGTCCTGTCCACATCCCAGCACTTGGCTCCCACCTGAACACCTGTTTGTTGACCAGGCCTGGTAGAGGAAGCGCTCGGCGGGCTGCTGCAGGTGCTCCCGCGCTGCTGGACCTGGTGGGCTTGCCCATGGTGGCTCTTCCCTCCGTGACGCTGCTTGTGGCCCTGAGGTGCTGAGTTGTCCTCCTAGGTGCCTTTGACAGGAAGGCATTCACAGCGGGACAGGGGCTGGCCTCTAGGTGGCCCGGAGCGCCGGGCCTGGCCAGTCTGCTTGGAGATGCCGTCCTAGTTGAGCCGTCCATTCTCCCGTGTTCGGTGACATATGTGTATTGAGCATTCATTCGGAGCTGAGCCCCATCCCAAGTGCCTCACACAGGCTGACTCATTTCCGGTTGCAGCCCCCGTGGCCTGGGCTGTGATGGGTGAGGAGTCTGGAGCCCCAGGGTCGTTGTTTTGCCCAAAGATGCGTAGGACAGAGTGTGGTGACGTGGGTGAGGACAGCTGTGGGCCCTCTGCATTCGGCCTCATGGCGAGTGGCTCGGGATGTGTGTGGAATGAGTAAGTGACAAATGAACTAATAATGTATGCTGCCACCCGACGCCAGCTTGTCAGCCAGGGAGAGGGTATTCAGGGGCCTGTCTGAGCAGAGGAGGCTGCCGGAGGCCTGGCATTGCCCAGGGTGACAATGGGTGTCATGTCTTCCAGCTCCAGTGAAGGGCTACATCTGGGGTCTGCAAAAGTCGTATCCAGGGGCTGGAGAAAATGCTCAGCAGTTAAAGCACTTGAATAGCAAGCGCTAAGTCAAGTGCTAGGTAGCCAAGCCCGATTCCCCAGTACCACAGAAGCCGGGCCTAGTGGCACACACCTGTAAATCCCAGCACCAGGGAGGCTGAGGCAGGAAGATTGCTGTGACTCTAAGGCCAGCCTGGGCTCCATAGTGAGTTCAGGACCAGCCTGGGCCACAGAGCGAGACCCTACCTCAAAAAAAAAAAAGAGTCATATTCAGGGAGTTTCTTGGCACTCCTGTCACAGACAGGGAGACTGAGGCCCAGAGGGACTTGCTGAGGTCCACATGCAGTGAATTAGTGATACAGCCAGGACTTAAAACAGGGCCTCCTGCCCCTAGTCCTGTACCCTCCCCTCCACATGTGCTTCCCTCACGTGGACATGAGACCCCTCAGCCCTGAACAGCCTTGCCTGACCTCACCCACTAGCATCCCTGGTCACCTGCTGCCACCTCTGGCCACGGCTGCTGGCTCAGCTCGTATTGGGCCTGTGTGTGCTTAGGGGAGGCACCTCAGCCCGACCCCATCGTGCGCACAGCCCGCGCTCTGGCCATTACTGCCCGCCTGTAATGGAACCAGCTGCCCTGGTTAAGTGTTCACATTAAATTAATGCCTCCTCCGTGGAGACAATCAGTTGGCATTTAATTTGTACTTCCTTCCAGGAGCAGCAGAATACACCCAGGCAGCTCTGAGGGGCGCGCCTGCAAGGCCTCCTTTCCCCAGGCCAGGGGCCTCTGTGGAGACTGTTAGGTGGTGGTCGTGGGGGCCCAGGCGGGGCAGTCACGGAGACCACTCTGCTTACCTGCAGGGAGACTGAGCAGCTTCTGGTTTCAGTCTCAGGGTAGAAGAAAATGCTCACAATAGCCCAGGCAGGAGGAGGGAGTTAGGGAAGTCAGGAGGCGAGAAACCCCCCGGCTTCAGTGTGTAGCTGCTGGGAGAGGTGGTTCGGGAAGGTTCTGTCTTTGTATTCTCACCTTCCTGCCTTCTCTCTGCCCTGTTCCCTTACCTGTATTTGTGGAGGTGTGTGTGCGGGGTTGGGGGGGCCACGCAGAGCCTTGACGCTGAGCTAAATCTCCAGCCCTGAAATTTTATTTTGTTTCTTTGTTTGCAGGCAGGGCCTTGCCAAGTCACTAAGCTATCCACTGTGTTGGTTACATTTTCCTTGCTGTGACAAGGAGCCGAACATCCAGTTTAAAGACGATTTGTTTAGCTCACAGTTTCAGAAAGTCCCACGCAGTCCCTTCATAAGCCGCTGGAGAGGGTGGAGGCCCATGGCAGAGGGTGGCAGCTGCTCACCGCGTTGCCGACGGAACCATGTGAAGCTGGAGCAATCTGCTCCCTGGAGACAGGCTTCATCTTCCTCTCCTTAGTTCAAGCAGCCAGTCGCCCCCCACACCACACCCAGGGCGGTTGCCCCTCCCTCATTTCCTCACCTATAAACTAGTAACACAAACCTGAAAGCTCTGCCCTGGGTAACCTCCAGTGTCAGCAAGCCCCAAGCCTCCACCCCTCCCATGCTGACCCCACTTCCCAATAGCCCGTGGTTCCAAGCACGCTAGGTTTTTGGGAGACACTCAAGATCCAAATCATAGCACCCACCCAGGCAGGGCTCAAAAACTTGCAATCTTCCTGCCTCAGCC
This sequence comes from Ctenodactylus gundi, assembly GCA_004027205.1. Taxonomy (NCBI): domain Eukaryota; kingdom Metazoa; phylum Chordata; class Mammalia; order Rodentia; family Ctenodactylidae; genus Ctenodactylus; species Ctenodactylus gundi. The sequence continues at coordinate 505,974 of PVKB01000863.1, read as the reverse complement.
TTCCAGAGTGCTGGATTACAGGCATGCACTACCATGCCTGGCTCTCCTATCTGTACTCTGACACACACGTGGCTTGAAGGGTGTGGTGTGGAATGAGGAAGCTGACTCAGACTGACAGACGCGTTTTGGGGCTCAGGGGAAGCCACTGGGGCCCAAAATCTTCACTGCGGGAGAGTGGCTTGCCTCTGCTGCAGCCCCCTGGTCAGCTCAGAAGGGCAGGCACCTAGTTGGCCAGGCTGAGCGCTGCCCATGGGAGACATCTGTGCATCTGTGGGCATGGGCCTGGCAAGGTCTCCTATGGTCACAACTGCCAGCTCCTTCTCAATCCTGGCCATCTGTGCCCAGCCCTGCTCCACGGTGATGAGCTTCCTATGTCCACGTTGGAGCGGAGAGGGCAGGAGCCCCTTACCTGATTCTCTGTCCAGAAAGAAAGCGCTCCTGCCTCCACCTGCCCTCTGCCCGAGGCCCAGCCCACCCCTGACCCAGATGGAAGTTTTCCACAGATGCCCCAGCCCAGCCTCACCTGAGCTCTTTCCCATCACCCGAGTGAGTCGGCCTGGGTGTGCCTGCTCACCTTCCCCCCCAAGGTGTGGACCAGCCTGTGGCTACCACCTGCTTGAGGCTGTCACCTGTGATGCTGTCCCAGCTGAGTGCAGAGCAGTCGTGGCCTGCCGTGTGTTGGTTTGGGGGTGGTGGGGGGAGAGGGCAGGACCCAGCGACTGGGTGTTTTCCTCCTCCTCTTCCTCATGTTGCTCAGAAGGAGGAGATAAGCTTTCCACCTCCCCTTACTGGTGGGAGAAACTGAGGCCCAGAGAGGTCACCTGACTGGCCCAAGGTCAGGACACAGCTGGGAAGCGTAGGGGCAGAATCGAGTGGTCTCTGGCTGCCCAGAATCTCGCCCTCTGCCCTCGAGGCACAGGCTGTCCCCGGACTTTCATCCTTCGCCAAGGCTGCACCCACTTTCCTTCTGAGCGAGGCAGAGCCTCTTTCTCTGAAGGCACAGGAAGTGAAAGCCCTCTGAGTCAGCCCTGAGCCCTGGCTCGGCCTGCGCGTCCACCCCTCTGCAGGCCGGGCTCCTTCCCGCGGCTGTGTGTCCCTCAGAGCTGGTGGGGGAGCGGAGGAGCCGCTGGCCTTGGCGTCGGAGGGGCGGGCGGCATCCGGGTTGGCCTGGAAGCCGTCCCCTCCCCCTGTGGCCAGCAGAGACTTCTTGTCAGTCACGTGGTCCCAGCGCGGCTCTTCAGGAATGTGGGGAGACCACATCTGGCCGCAGGCAGCCCTTCACATGCGCCACATCTGCTGAGAAGGCGGCTGAGGCGGACTCACTTCCGCTCCCTGCACCCGTTCATTGTCCGGCCGTCCCTTGACGTCGCCTAGTGGCCCTGGACTCTGGGCAATGGGAGGGGGCGGGCTTCTCCTTCCCCTGCCGGCTTCCTGCCCCTGCAGTCCCTCCCCCCGCCTGCCAAGGCCTGGGCTGTGCTGGGAACTTGGCTCCCAGAGCCCCCTGGGAGGGAGAGGAAGTGGCAGGCTGGGAAAAGCAGACCAGGATGCTGGAGAGGGCGGATGCAGGCCAGGATTCTTCATTCATTCACTCACCCAACAAACCAATCCAGTGAATACCTGATGCCTTCCCAAATCCGCACAGGTTTTAGGTGCAGGGATCACAGCGGCGAGCAAAGCTGGTGGTGTCACCTGAGCGAGGCGTGGTGAGGGCTGGACCCCGGTGGGAGACTCCTCTCTTCTTTCCCACCAAGGCCAGCGACTCGGCCCGCTTTCCTCCTTGCCTCATCCAACCACGGCCTGGGTGCCCCAGACAGGCCGGGGCGGGTGTCAGCACACCTAGGTGTGATGGAGCGGATGGAGGTGGAGGTGGCCTCCCTGGGTGGGGCCTGTCACTGTCCCTGGTGTCACTGGGCTGGCTCGTTTGGGCCAGCGCTGTGTGCGTGGGGACACTGGGGCCAGGCTGCCTGGGACGCTGGGACCTGGGGCCCAAGTGCCTGAGGCCCATGGCCGTTCAGGCAGGGAAACAGCTGAGGCAGATGCGGAGCTGTGGGGAGGAGAGGACATTTAAGACAAGCCTGGGGAAAGGGATAGAATTTCAGGAGGCAGAGGAGGAAGGACAGGAAGAGGGAGGAGTTACCTAACCACCGAGCCTGCCTCCCCACCTGGAAAATGGAGATAATCCCAAGGGGCAGGCAGGGAGGTGTAAGTGGTATTTTATAGGTATATAAAATGTATGACGGGCGGGTCCCAGCCGTGGCGAATGCCCCGGAGGTAACCAGTGAATGTCCCTCTTCTCTGCTTGAAGAAAGGAGGATTCAGGAGGTGGGTTAGGATGGGCTTGAAGCTCACCTTGAAGCCCCACAGGTGGTGTCTTTAAGGGGACCCCAGCCCACTCTCCAGCTCACGGTTACAGATAAGCCACGCAGCCCTGGAGGGTTCCAGGAGTTGGACTCAAACAGATCCAGGTTTGGTTCCAGAAGCCATCCCCCAGAAGTGGTGAATTCTAGCAAGTTGATGGCTCAGTGTGGGCTGGGGCTAAGGAAGGGCAAAGGTTCCGGGAAGCCTTAACTCTCACCCCCTGCACTGTGGGCCCCCTCAGTGGGCACCTGGCCGTGCCTCCCCGCTGAGCTGACATTGTTTGCTTTGGTCTCCTGCTGGACGCTGTCCTGGCTGAAACCTAACTCTGCAGGCAGGGCCTGGGCAGGGAAGGGGTGGTGCAGGGGTAGCAGGTGTTGAAATCTCAGAACCAACAGCTTGGCTGAGCAGTTTCAGTGAAGCGGGGTGCTCCCTTGCTCTGGGCTGGATTGCAGCCAGTGTGGGGTGTCTGGGTGGTGTCACCCACCTAGCCCTTCACCCCAGTCAGCCAGCAGCTGAAGGGGAGAGGTGTCCTCACTGTCAACACCGTGCCTGCTGTGCTGGGCTTACCCACCATCTTCCTGCAGTGCCAGCTGCTGTCCACATGTTCACAGGCCAGGTCTGTCTTCCATCTCTTTGGGTGGGTGGTCCGGCTGCCCACCCAGCCGGGCTTTGGGAATAAAAGGCCCATGCAGTTATTCAGACAAGCCCATCCCGGTGACATGATGGGGAGGGTGCTGGGTGCGGGACACTGGATTGTGTGCCTCTCAGAGCCACTCAAAATGCTGCCCACAGACCAGCATCCCTGGGGAGCTTCCCGCCCCCAACTTGCTGAGTCAGAGTCCTCAGGGCACCAGAGTGCCAGGTGGCCCCCACACCCTAGTCTCACATTCGATGCCTTAGGTGTGAGTCCTGGCTTCCTCACCTGTCTGAGTCCCAGCATCCTGTCTCCAAGATCTGGTAAAAGGAGGAGACAGTGAAATGGGGCAGATGTAGTATATATAGGCACCATTTCCCTGAGAAGAATATAATTATAAACGTTGCAACAGATTAATAAAAAGAATAATTTGAGGGGAAAAATCTTTGCCCGCAAGGGTTAATCATTCACGTTAAAGCAGACGACTTGTGTCCGTGACATTGAACTCCTGGGCGACCCCAACCGTGCCGGCCAACAGGGGTTGCCGTTGCTCTCGAGAGACCCAAAGACACGGGTTCACTCTCGCCCGGGCAGATCTGGGGCAAGTGGCTTCCCCTCTGCGGGCCTCAGTTTCTCCAGCCGCACAGTGGGTCTGCTGAGCCCTGCCCTGCTATCCATACAAGAGTTGCTTAAAGGAGGGGTGAGGGGTGCTCTGCGCAGTCCCAGGACTGTCTGGGGAATGGTGTGTGTGTGTGTGTGTGTGTGTGATTTCTTGCCCCTTGACACCCCTGCCACAAGGTGGAGAGGCTGGCCCCAGAAGCCAGGCCCCAGCAGCGTCACCACCACTCTGCTCAGCGGCTCAAGCCGCCCTCCCCCTCAGAGCAGTTGTGGCCAGGAGAAATGATTCGGCTGAGGGCCTGTCTGCCTTCAGCTCCCCCTTGGGAAGCCCCAGATGCCCATGTAGCAACAGTGGCCTGGGAACTTGTCCCCGCTTGGCACTACTGTCCCCGATGTTGGGCCTGTTCCTCTCTGCGAGTGGTGACCTGGAGCTGGACTCTCAGCCTTGCCCCTGCTACCTTGGGTAAATGACTTGTACGCTTGGGCCTCAGTTTCCCTCTCTGCATAACAAGGAAGCATCCAGGAGATGGTCCCACAGGGTTAGGTCCCGAGTCCCTCCCGGCCTGTCCTCCAGTCCTGTCATCCTCCAGTGCTGTGGGACCTGCAGCCCCAGCCCCTGTCCTCCAGGTCTGGCCCTGGCACCCAGGCAGGTGTAGGCCAGGCAGCTCACGTGAGCGGGAGAGCGCGTCTCCTCCGGGAGCCGGGCTGGGGCTGTCTCGTGTGGGAGACAGCAGGAATTTTCCTCTGTGTGTGCAAACAGTATCCGTTTTCTCTTGTTTCCAAAAGCCGGTGACGTAACCCACTCTTCAGCCATTCCTCCCCTCTGGCCTATTTTTAGCTGGCCCGACAGCAGCCTAAAAGGCTTCCAGATCTTCTTGCTCTGCGGCCACGTGGGGAGGGCAGTCTGGGCTGAGGAAATACAGAAGCTTGTCTGTCTGTCCCAGGATGGGGGTGGGGAGGCAAGCTGCACCCCAGCTCTGGGGAGGGAGAAGATGGGATGGGAGAGCCGGGGTAGGGCTTTGGGCTCTGAGGCCTGGTCTTGGGGAGCCGACAGGGAGACTGAGGAGTCAGTTGGGAGCCTCCCCTGGGGCTGGACCCCGCTCCACTAGCCCTCGCCCCACCTTGGGCATGCATCTCTGAGCTGTGACTTTGGTCACCTGTAATATGGGGGTGATGACAGTACCCAGGCCTGACGGCCACTGAAGGACTTCTGTACAAGGCTGCCGGGCCAGAGGGAAGTCTCCCAAGGAAGCTGATAACAGTATGGCTGTTGTAGTTGTCCAGTGTAGGCCCACAGCCTGAAACGGATGCAGAAACGGCTCCTCCCCATCCTGCAGTTGACTGGGGCCACACCGTGAGTCCCCCCACCCCCTCCCGTGACGGCTCCTCCCGTCCTTTCCTGCGCAGCAGTGAAGTGGTCCACAGAGCACCTGGAGTGGAGCCCGGCAAGTGAGAAATGCCAAAGCAGTGAAAGCTGTGGGTGGTGCATTTTGCTTTAATGTAACGTAACAGCCGTCCTAGGTGTGAATTCTGGCCTCGCCTGTTGCCTAGCTGTGTATCTTTGGGCAAGACCTTTCCCCTCTTGGAGCTCAGTTTTCATATCTGTTAATTGGGCTGATTGATTAACACCTATGTAGGAAATTTCTTTGACAGTTGGGGTGGGCTGCAAACTAAAGGGGCTCTAGGACAGCAAGGCTTAGCGCAGAGGGTGTGTTACCTGTGGCCCAGGGAGGCACCCGGGGGTAGAGGCTGGCTCCTGTGGCCCCACTTTGCTACTGACTGCTTCTGGTAACGAGATCGTCTGAACAGCACTTTGCAGTTTGAATGAAAGGCGTCGTGGTCCCTCCCGCCTGTCTCCCTGTCCCTCTTCTTCCTGCCCACCGTCCCTCGGCTGGGTGGCTGCTGGGCTAGATTCAGCCATGCACCTTCCTGCCCAGCCTGGGGCACGCCCAGGTGGTTGTGAGGACTGGACTGGCATGTGGAGGCCACCCGCTGACCTGTCCTTCTTGGCTTTTGCAGATGGGAAGAGGAGCTCACCAAGTGCATGAACCTCCAGACCATGGTGGACACGCTGCAGGAGGTAAGCATCCTCAAAGATCCTGGCCAGGAGGGGTGTGCAACATAGCCGTGTGGTCAAGGCTGTGTGGAGCAAAGCCGCTGTTCTGTGCGCCTTCTCCTGTCTCAGCCTCCCCTCTGGGGAGCCAGGAGGTCTCTTCTGCCTCCTTTACTTAAGAGCTAGGAACAGCCCAGCACAGCTAGCTGAGAAGCTTGGCCACGAGAAGACGGGCTCTTGCTAGGTGACCAGGGACCAGTGGCTACCCTTCCCGGCCTTTGTTTCCCAGGCTGGGCTGCTTGGTCTCTAAGTCCCCCTGTCCCTCAGCTTGCAGGCCATCTAAATCAGGACAGATGCCTAGGAGGCAGTTGTGAGCATGCCTCTAGGTGGGCCCCAACCTGAGTGGGCTCCAGGGCGACACCAAGGACCTTGCTGTCTCCTTGGTGTCTCTGCTTATCACCCACGGTGGTGACCCTGGGCAGCAGACGTCACTTTTTTGACCTCTTGCTTTTCTGTTAGTGGACACATACATAGTGACCCTGTGAGCAGGCACAAAAAGTTTTTTTTTTTTTTTTTTAAATGATGACAGGCTGGGGCCATAGCTCAGTGATGGAGCCACTTGCCCTACACGTGGGAGGTCCTGGAGTCCATCCTCAAGGCACCACATACACATCTAAAGATGAAAAATGGGTTACTGATATAGAAAGCATTTATGTTCTAAGAAAGTTAACAGTGAAAATAATTATCAATGCATATAAGGAAAGGAATGGGCATACTTCTTTCTTTTATAATAACAACATGTATTTTTCTTTAAAGGCCCGGCATGTTCATGGCCAGATATTTGAAAAAATCAGAAAAACACGTAAGACAGAATCAAAATTGCTGCCAGGTACTGCCTCTACATCTGCACAGTTTACTAACTGATGCATAGCCTCTGGTTATGTCTACACGAGCACATTACACCTGTCCACTCGGGTCCACGTTAGATGTACATGATGTCACCATCGTTGAGGCCGGAGATGATCCAGTATTGGCAGTTCTGTGTGGATCAGCCTCAGGTGTTAACAGATTGGGGTCTCATTCCCTCGATCTGATCTGTTCTGTTGTTTTGTGCCCCGATGTTTTCCATGCCCATAAATGATCTTTGGACAAGGTGCTTGGAGCAGTCAACAGTACTCAGGGGAAGGCAGGCAGGGACAAGGTCCTTGGCAAGCTTCCCTGGCATGCAGGCACCCTGCGTGGTTGGACAGCGAGTGCCCAGGGCTCCGGGCCCAGGTGCCCAGTCCCGCGTCCCCTCTGAAGCCTGCCCATCTCCTCCCTCAGGCAGCCCAGGAAGCAGAGGCCATCCAGGAGGAGATGAATGAGAAGATAGAGCGGCTCAAGGCCGAGCTGGTGGTGTTCAAGGGCCTCATGAGTGACGTAAGTGCCATCAGCCACCACCCCCAGCGTCATGGCCTCCTCCCCCACCCATCATGCAGACGCTTCATTCACACCGAGGCTCGGCTCGGCTTCTAGTTAGAATCCTGGCTGGCTGCGTTTGTCCTGAGGATGACAGAAGCATCCGAGCCCGGGCACCCTCCCCTGCCGCGCCCGCCTCCCTCCATCTGAGTAGAGAGGCGTATAATCTGCCGCTTAACCCATCCGCCCTCCCGGGCTCCACTGACGGCCTGTGTATGTTGCTCGGCTCCTTCCTGGCTCGCTGTGCCGCGGGCATTGGCGTCTGGCTCGGGGTGATGGTGCAGGCTGGGCTGTGCCAGCCTCGGGCCAGCGGCCGCCAGCAGGTTGCTGTGTCAAGTCAGGAAAGGCCAGCGTGCATTCTTTTGACAAGCTGGGGTCCCTCTGAGTGACGGTGGGGCAGGGGAGCCGGGGGCTGTAGCAGTCCCCTTGCTGCTGCTGGGGACCAAAGTTTCATGCACCTTGGAGCAGCGGGCAGTGTGTAGAGAGAACCCACCAGGCAGGAGGGGGAGCCCAGATGTGGGAGGCTCAGCCCGGCCTGGCTCCTGGTGTTCGGGGCATGTGGCTAGCTATGGCTGGAGGATCCTGGGGTCCCCGACAGAGCTACTTTGCTTCACCTCACTTGGGTCCAGGGGACCCTCCTGGTCCTAGGCGACCCTCTCGCACTGCCAGCTGTGTGGGGGAATCCAGGAGAGAGAATCGGGCCTTGGCCTGGTGTGCGCACAGGCGGGGCGTGCCGTGTGGGGAAAAGGGACGTCTTTCGATAGCGGTAGTTGTTACATCCTTCGCTCTAACAAAATCCTGGTTCCGTGTCCTGCTGAAAGGGTGTCTTGTGGCCCTTAGGGCGACCCGCACACACGGTCTCACATTGTCCCTCCTGAAGCCCCCATGTCCCCTCCCTACCCTGAGCAGCGGTGACCTGACTGTCTACTCCCAGGAAAGGCTCAAGACTCCCTTGGACACCAGGGGCCTCCCCTGGCACCTCGGGGCTCCTCACCTCTGCCCGGCCCCTCCGGCTCGCTCCGTCCCACGCTCGCTCACATAACCCCTGCTGTCCTCCCTGCAGCCCATGACAGACCTGGACACAAAGATCCAAGAAAAGGCCATGAAGGTGGACATGGACATCTGCCGCCGAATCGATATCACGGCCAAGCTGTGCGATGTTGCACAGCAGCGGAACTCGGAAGACGTGTCCAAGATCTTCCAGGTGACTAGGGCCGCCCTGCTCACCAGCCACTGTCCCCTCCTAGGGTAGCCCTGGCCAGTCCCCTTCCCTTGACATCTGCACACCCCTTCCTGAGAGGTGGCATCGACGTGGTCCCTTGCCTCCCTGAAAACACAGACTCAGGGCCTCGCGGACATTTGACCCACTGACACCACCAACTACTGACTCTGCTTAGCTCTGTGGCCGAGAAGACTGAGGCCCGGGGTTACATCACGGGCCAGGGAGCCAGCGGCAGGGCTGGGCTGGGACACAGGGGCCTGACTCTGGCACTTGTCCTCTGCCTCCTGCCACATCCACTGCTTCTCGTCCTGACTGCTCCTCTGGTGCCGGTCTGGCAGCACCCTCCTGGTAGAGTGGGCTGTGAGAAAAGGTAGCAGAACTGAGCTGAACCCCAGTGGAAGGGCCTAGGACGCAGAAAAGGAGCTGGTTTGGCATTCAACTATTTTTTTATTGCCCGGTGGAGTCTCTCAATACCCCCAGATCTGACGCGCAGTTTGAGGGCCCTTGGAGAGGCTCGGGCTGTCTGCCCGACTGAGGGCACGTGTCGTTCTCTGAAGCTGCTTCTATAGGGTTTTGGGTCATGGTTTGGCTTTTGCTTGAGCCCAGAGCACTTTGGTGTGTTGTTGCTTTCCATGTGTGACTTTGGACAAGGCTGGGTGAGGTTGGGTCTCTTGGGGCCCATTTTCTACTCCGTGCCCCCGCACCAACCCTCTGCTGGAAAGGTGGGGTCCCATGCCACCCTCACCTGCTGGCGTCTCTTCTGCTTGCTGTGGACCGGTGGTGGGCCCCGGCGGTGGGCCCCGGCTGCCATCTGCACCTTGGCATGTACAAGGCTCTGGGGGGCACGGAGCTGCTCTGGCCTTGTTACAGTTTCTTTGCTTCTGTGGCTGGCTCTGAGATGCCCAGGCGACTCCACGCCTTGGTCTGGACCATCCTTGCCCTAGATCGCGGGCTGCTTTTCTGGTGAAAGTGGGCAGGGCCGGACAGGAGTTGGGCATCCGCGTTCCCTTCCTGCATGTCCCCACATCACGCTTCCTGCTAACGCCACGCGCTTTTTAGAGGACCTGCACATCTCCCCGCAGTGGCCAGCCCCAGCTGCCCTCCATCCTCCCCCAAGATACCACGTCCCTTCCTCTTCCTGCCCACCCCACCCCCCATCCCAGCCGAGCCCCCTAGTTACCTTGACGTCTTCCTTTCTGGTCCAGGTGGTCCCCAAAAAGAAAGAGCGCAAAGTGGCTTCAGACGATGACATCTCGGAGCAGGACGGGGAGGTGAACCGGTTCTCGGACGACGAGGTCGGCTCCATGAACATCACGGACGAGATGAAGCGCATGTTTAACCAGCTGTGAGCATCACCGCTGCCCCTGTGCCGCGTCTGCTAGGGCCCTGGGGACACAGGGCCACTGGTGGCCTGAGCCCAGTGTAGCCTGAACATGTGTCGTGTTTGGCCCGCATGGTGGTCTGGAAGAAATGGGGTTTCTTATTTTTGAGACAGGGTCTCACTTTGTAGTCCAGGCTAGTTCTGAACTTACTATGGAGCCCAGGCTGGCCTTGAACTCAGGGCAGTCCCCCTGCCTCAGCCTCCTGAGTGCTGGGATTACAGGCATAGGCTGCCATGCCCACTCCTGTGGTGCTGTGGAATCAAACTCAGGTACTTAGCGCTTTGGCCACTGAGCTCTTCCTCCAGGCCTTGGGGTTGCTTTTCAGCACCGAGAGTTCAGGAAGTTGTGTTCTCACCCTCTCAGAAGCTTCGGACCAGGCTCAGCACACAGGAGACAAGACTGGAGAGCCGCTGCCGACGTAGGCAGGTCGCGTGGGCTGTGCTTGCCACGATCCTTTGCATTACACGCTGCCTCTCTCTTCTCTCTCTGTTAGAAATCTTCCCCCCAAAAGAAAGCGCGGAGGAGGGAGTGGCTGCAGCTGGGCAGGAGCTGTCCTTGCCTACAGGGGAAGCAGCTGGGCTGACCTCTATTGGTCGTTTGAAGAGGGATCCGTGTGTGATGATCAGAAAGGGCTAGTGGGATGGCGGTCACTTCTGCGGGCTAGTTCTGAGCAGCGTCAGGGAGACCCCTCCCACCAGCCTCCCTGAGTGGCTGCTGAGCAGACCCATGCGTGAGTTGAAGGAAGAGCCCCAACACACCCCAAGTGTCCCCCTTCCCCAGGGTGCTTCTCGAGGGGCACATGGCTGACTCCAGACACCCGAAGCCTGTGTTCGAGGTCATCATTCCTCTCTGTACCAGAGGAAACTGAGCTCTGAGAGGGGAAGCCCCTGGGCCACAGCACTAAGCCAGTGCATGGCAGAGCTGGGATTCAGACCCAGGCTGTCTTCACTGGAGTGTTCTCGCTGTGACGTGCTGCCGGGACGGTGACACAGTCACGCGCTGGCATGGTCGGTGCCAGCTGGTGCCACGTGTGGAAGCTGGCTGTCCCTGTGCTCTGCGTGTGCAGGCTCAGTGGTGTCATGTTCCATAGCATGAAACCTGGCCTTGTAGGAACTTGGCAGATGCTACCGGTCAGGGCTCCCCTTCCCCACCCCTGGTGAGCTGGTGTACCAGACCTGACCGGGGAGAGTCAGCCTGGGGACAAGGAACAGGGTGACACTGTGGCCTTCACCTATGTGGTGCTGTTTTTTGGGGGGTGCAGGGGGAAGAGAGGAGGACGTGGGACCCAAAGCCTTCACACTCAGCTGTACTCAGCCCAATTTTTTAGTTTTGATTTTGAGACAGGATCTTGGTAAATTGCAAAGTTGCCCAGTCTAGGCTGAAACTTTTGATCCTCCTGCCTCAGCATCCCAGAGTGTTGGGATTACAGACCTGAGTCACCAGGCCTGGCTCAGGGCTGTGTGGGGGAGGGGAATTGGCAGGTGCACGTGTGTGCACTGGGTGCATCAGAGGACAGGGCTGGGACTTGGTCTCTGGGGCCTGCATTTCCCCTGGCCCACTGGCCTGCTTCCCTGCTCCGAAGTCCCTTGGAATCACACCCCTGGACCCTGGAAAACTCAGCTTCCCCCACCTTACCCTCCGCCTCCAGCTCTGAGGCTGGCTGGGCATTGCCACCAGCCCTTTCGTCATGCAGATGAGCAAGCAGGCTCCATGCACGGAGTGGGACAGGGCTAGCTCTGGCCCCAGTGCTGCATCCCCCTTTCTAGTAGTTTTTGTGCTTGGGAGAGCGTCCCTCTTCTGTCCCTGCTGCATTGCTGCCCTTGTCCTGGTCCCTTTCTGGCTAATGTGGCTGACTTGTAAGGAGGATGAGGAGGCAGGGGCCAGAGCTGGAACTGGAGTGGGGGGTGGGAGATTCCTCAGCCAGGTAACTGCCGTGGGCCCACTGTTCTCTCGACACGGGTCTGAGAGGGGCTGCATTTGGGAGGCTTGCTGTTTGAGGGTGGCAGGGGACCCTCAGACTCTTTCAGTCTGTCTTCCCACATGGATTTCACCTACCCTCCCCCCGAGAGCTCATATTCTCACACTCTGCCGACAGAGGGGACTTTGTAAAAAAAAACATTTGCTGGTCCAGGCTTTCTGCATGTTGCTCCTGAGCCTTAGCCAGGGTCGCGTGGCCCAGAGACCCCAAGCCGGGTTCATTTGATGGAACCCAAGGGCTTCTCAGAGGAAACATATAAAGTCCCCAGGGGATGTGGGGTGAACTGTGACGGGACACATCTGGAGAGCTGAGTCAGGGGACCCAAGCCACAGGCTCCTATGTGCAGAACCAGCAGTCGCATCTAAGGCGAAAGCTGTGCTTCAGATGTTGACCTCAGTGTTGACAGGTCAAGATCAGGATCAGTATCTAATCAGATTCATCTGGTTGTAAAGTTGCCTAAATTAAAAAAAAGAAAGAAAGAATCTCTAGATCACGGCGATAAGCCTGCAGTTGGAGGCTACAGTTGGAGGCACGCTGCTGCGACCCATCCTGGGCGGGCCCTGGCTTTCTGCTTGACATCCCTGCCAGCCTCGGGCCCAGACCCAAACCAGAAGCTGCCCCGGGCCAGTTCCAGTGAAGTCTTTGAATGATGCGCCTTTGTCAAAGCTGTGTTTTGATTTGATCCAAATCAGTTGCTTGGGCTTGGGACCAAGGAGAAGAGGAGGAATTTGCCACCTCTGAGGCCAGCTTCCCTGCTCAGCCCCCACCTCCTGCGGGTGGGGGGCGGCTCTTCCTGTCCCTGCTGTTGTCAGTCTTTAGGCCTTTCCCGCTAGCTGTCCGTCAGCTCGGGTTTCCGGCAGATCGCAGACTCTGGGAAGGAAGTGAAGTCAGGAGTGGAGTATGTGCTGTGGTGACGGTTGACCTCCTAGGAGCTCCTGTGGGCGCCTCACTCTCCAGCCCGACCCCAGCTCTGGTCCCTGGGTGCTTGGAGCCGCCTACAGGCTGCTTTAGGAACTACTGTTGGGAGGGGAACCAGCCCGGCCGGACTCCAGGGGCTGCTCTAGGCAGCTCTTTTACCAGAAATTCCCCACAAACACCTCCCAACCCCCTTGGTCCCCACACCATTCCCTTGCTAGCTAGGAGAGAGCAGTGCTCTGCAGGATGCAGGAAGGGCCTGGCCGGGGGGGCGTGCCAATGGGAAGACGGGATCCCATCTTCTCGTGCTGCTTATTCCCTGGGGGTGGGGGTTGGGGGGTCCGTGTTTAACCCCAGGCTCAGCGGTCCCACCGATAGTGGGGGTGTTGGACAGAGTGGTCATCGAGATCCCTTCCAGTTGGGGTAACTGCGTCTTGGGCAGAGCTGGAGAATTGGCCCCCTACTTCCAATTCTAGTCAACAGGGAAGCCCTAAAAATCACTAGGGATTTGAATGCAAATCTAGTTTCCAGCATGTATCTGTCTGTAAGGCTGTTTAGTCTCTCTGAGCCTCAGTTTCCTTACGTGTAAAACAGGAGTAAAATCATGCTAACATCACAGGACTGTCCTGAGGGTAGAGTTGGTTGCTTTTTTTTTTTTTTTTTTTTTGAGATAAGATTTCACTCTGTAGTCCAGGCTGGTCCTGAACTCACTATTTAGCCCAGGCTGGACTACAGCTCATGTCAATCTTCCTGCCTCAGGTGCCCCAGTGCTAGGATTGTAGGCATATGTCACCACCTGGTTTATGTAGTGCTGGGGAGCTGAGCTCAGGGCCTTCTGCTTGCTAGGCAAGTGCTCCAACTGCTGTGCTATTCCTCCAGCCCTGTGGTTGCAATTTACTATGTGCCCAGTACCCAGTCCAGGCCCAAGACATAACAGTGCTCAGTGATATTGGGATGGGGAAGAAAAGCCTGCAGGAAACAGAAAGATCTGACTGTTGGCCCCAGTTTTGCTAAGTTGCCCAGGCTGGTCTCAAACTTATGATTCTCCTGCCTCGGCCTCCCCAAGTGCTGGGATTACAGGCCTGCACTGTCAGGACTGATGTATATACTTTTAATTGTACAAATAAAGGCAGACATCTCCTTGGGCACTGCACTTCTCTCGAGGATGAGCTTGTGGGTGTATTCCTCTGGGAAGGGCACCCCCTTCTGTCCCTGCATGGCCCCTGGAGCCCGCCTTCTGGCCACTCAGCCCTTCGGTGTCCCCCACAGGCGGGAGACCTTTGATTTTGACGACGACTGTGACAGCCTGACGTGGGAAGAGAACGAAGACACGCTGCTTCTCTGGGAGGACTTCACCAACTGCAACCCGGCCATCGACCTGCAGGGCGAGGTGAGCCGGCCGCGCCACCCCTCACCCTGTCCGTCCCTCGCAGCGCCACCACCCAGCTCACTCGCGCCGTCTGATGTTTCCCCAGCAGGAGGAAAACTTGGGCAACTTGATTCACGAGACTGAGTCTTTCTTCAAGACGAGAGACAAGGAGTACCAGGAAACGATCGGCCAGATTGAGGTAGGGCTTGGCCCGTGGAGCCCCTGAGGGAAGCCCCCCTGAGGAAACCACCCCCCACCATGGTGAGGTGCCCACGTGAGCCCAGGTTGGCAGAGTAGAGCAATCTCGGGGCCAGTGCCAGGCGGCCTGTTGACTCCTCGCTTGGCTCTGGGCACATATCCGGCTCAGTATAGCCTAATCTGTCAAATGGGGACATGAGCCGGGTACAGTGGCGCGTGTCTATAATCCCAGCACTTGGAGAGGCTGCGGCAGGAAGGTCACGAGTCTGAGCTCAGCCTGAGTATCGCAGAGACCTAGTGAGATCCTGTCTCAGAATAAAAAAATAAAAACAAGGCTGGGCCGTAGCTCAGTACAAAGGCCCTGGGTTCAATTTCCAGTGCTGCAAAACCAAAACCAAAGCGAGCGTGGGAATATGATCCTTGTCTCCTCTAGCAAGTATATTTTTAAAAAATTATTGATTTGAAATGATGATCTTAGGATAAGCAGCATTGACCCTGGAGCATTATCAGGTGACTCGTGTGCCAGGTGAGCCCATTACAAGTACCTCCCAGTCTCTTTAATTCCACTCCTGTGGTAGGGACTGTGTACCCATCTTACAGAGGCAGAGTCGAGGTTAAAAGACAACAAGTGACTTGTTCCAGGCCTCACAGCCAGGAGACGGCTTTCAAGCCAGTTCTCTGTGGCTCCAGAGGCTGTGCACCTGACCCCTTGATTGGCTGAGGGATAGTGCTGTCGTCATGCTGGGGAAAGAGAAATCCAGTGCCCTCCTTGGAGGAGGCATCATTTGATGGAGGAGAAGGCTCAGAAACATGCAAGAGACCTGAGGATTTCTCTCATGGGAAAGGAACCAAGAGATACTGTGCCCAGGGCAGTTACTAGAAATAAGACGGGCTGCCTCTAGGGTTGCTGGGCAACCCTGCCGGGAAGCGCTTCCACAGGACACGGACCCGTGTGCGCAGAGCAGAGGACGGAGGGAGGCTGATGTCCGAGAGGCAGCGTCCTGCGGGTTTGGTGTCCAGTGGTGGCATCAGTGATGTCACCTCTGAGGAACTGAGGAAGGAGGTTGCTTGCTGAGAGTTCTGCCGGGAGGATGACCCGTCCTCACCCCGTTGCCTGCTGGGTCTTCGCAGCTGGAGCTGGCCACGGCCAAGAGCGACATGAACCGGCACCTGCACGAGTACATGGAGATGTGCAGCATGAAGCGGGGCCTGGACGTGCAGATGGAGACCTGCCGCCGGCTCATCAAAGGCTCCGCGGACAGGTACCGCCTGTCCTCCTGGGGACTCGGCAGCGGGAGGGCCCTTAGGGGGAGTGTCCGGGGCTGTGCCTTGCAGCCGGCCTCATGTTTTCCAGCCCGCTCCCTCATCTGCTGAATATCAGCACCCGTACTATGTGCCGAGTGACTTGCGTATCTAATATCATGGAAATTTCAAACAACCTTGCCCCATCCAGTCATCGGTACTTGAAGGCCTACCGCATGCCGGGCCCTGGGGCCCTGGGGGTGAGCTCCTCTGCCCTCATGGAGCTTATGCCAGACTGGGCCTGATACAGCCAAACATCCATGCTGTGTAGCTTTCCTTGGCACTCTGCGTTATTTGGGGGTTTTCTGAGCACCTACTAAGTGCCCAGACTTGGGTTGGATAATTGTAGAGGAAGAACCAACCTTGATCATGATTCTTGCTCCCAAGGAGCTTTGCACAAGGAGGCCAAGTAGAGGCTGGCACAGAGGGTCCCGGGAGGACTGGACGGGTATCTCTTCGGTCAGCTGTGACCTTCAAAGGGTTAAAGGATGCTAAGGAAAACAGAGCCAGCGCAGGTCCCCTCTGAAGGTGGCCCTCATAGGCATGGCTCCTCCACTGTCCTGCCCCCTGCCCCTTCCGAAGGCCAAGCTGCTGAATGCCCACCACCCTCCTACATTTTCCAGGAATTCGCCATCCCCCAGCTCCGTGGCCAGCAGCGACTCAGGAAGTACAGACGAGATCCAGGACGAGCTAGAGCGCGAGGCGGATGTGGAGCCCATGGTCAGCTGATGACGGAGGCCCTGAGCCCTGGTGGTCCTGGTGACCGGGCCGGGAAGGCTCCTCGCAGTGGGCACCAGTGCTCACCACATAGACTTCCTCTGCCCTCCCTTCTCTGGAGGCCCTGAGGGACCGCTGCTTCCTTCCTTACGTCCACACCACCCACCACCCACCAGTGCCCCCTCCATCTACCCACCCACCCAAGGAATGGTGCTGTCAATTTCTATCGTTCTCCACGTTACAAATGCAGACTTCTGTTCGGATGATGCAGTGTTAACTGTGCCTTCTCCCTTAAGCTGAGCCACTTTGAGCTCCAAAGAATTATTCCTAGCAGGTGTTTTTATACAAAACTCTAAGGCGAGGGCGGGGCCCAGGGGCGTGGTATCGTGTGGTTTTCTTCCCTCCCACCTGCTCCTCTGATTGGCCATGGGCCTTGCCCTCCCTTCCGCTGGCGCAGGCGCTGACTGATTCCAAGCTTGGGGCTATCTCCTTCCCGGGTGGGAGCCATTTCCCTCCAGACCTGGGTGGGGGCCTTGCAAGCTCTCTCTGGAAGAGAGAAAGATGGAAAGAAGGGAGGGAAGACCAATATTTATTTTACTTTTGGATTTAGTGGCCAAGTGGCGGGACAAGGCACTGTGGGGAGGGGTAGGTGGAGCCTCACTGTGTTTCAACTACTATGCAAAAACAAAACAAAAACAAAACAAAAAAACCCAAACAGCAGCTTGTCTTATATCCTTGTGGAAGGCAGGCCCTCTCCCAGGCTCGGGCTTCCCCTCAGAGCTGGGAGGAAGGCCCACAGCATGGCGTGAGCTCTCTCACAGCCTCCCAGGGTAAGGGCTGGCTGGGAGGGAGTTTGGGCCAGGTTGTTCAGGTGGCCTGTGCTCCGGCCGGGTCCAGCTCACCTGACCACTTGCTTTCTTTGGGACCTCTGTAAGGTTGGGATGGGTGGGGTCTTTTATTGTCCTGATGACTTGATGCTTTCCCCTTTCTCTCTAGCCAATAATAAGGGGTTATAGATCTGCCATTTCTCTGTGAGAAAGTCTGACGAGACCAGGCCTGATACCCACTCAGTCCATGGTGGAGCTTAGGGGAGCACTGGCCTGCCGCCATCTTGATTTTTCCCTGTCCCATGGTGGTCTGCCGTTGTTCACTGGCAACAAAGGAGGAAAGGGAGGGGAGGGAGGTGGTGGAGACCGCTAGTAGATTAGAGATGGCTTGAGGCTGAGCTTGAGGGGGGACCCTCCCTGTTCTGCTCACAGACATACCCAAGCCTTTCTCCATAATTCACTTGGCTGACCAGTTGGGGAGTTGATCTGAGCCAGAGTCTCCCCAAAGCTTAAGTGGGCCCGGGCTAAAGGGACCTGGGTTGAGACCATCTACCAGATCTGAAGTGAGAACCAGCCAAGCGAGCAGGCTTTGCTTCCCTCACTCCCCAGCATTTTTGTGTGGCCACAGCAGTGTGTGTGATTGTCCGTTTTGTGATTTTTGTTGGCCCAGGTACTCTCTCTGGAGGTCGAAGGAGCAAAATAAGTTCCAGGTCCAGAACTCGGTACCTACTTGTGTGTGGAGGCCACAGAGGGCCGTGGGCTGGGGCGGGATGGTGGGTCCCTGACTGTCCTCTGTAGGGTGCCACTGGCCTTTTACGAGCCACCTCTAAGGGCCTCTCTCTTCCATTTTCCCCACCTGTTTTGCATCTTAAAACCATTGTACATACTATTGATGTATATGTATATAGAGAGAGAATGTGGTAGGGACCTTGAGATGTAATTTATCAGAATGAGGTGGCCTTTTCTTGTGAGTTCTTCCCTTTGGGTTGTTCTGTACTTTGGGGGGGGGGCATCCCACTGGTCTCTGCGCACTTTGAGACTTTTTTCCCTCTTACTGGGGATTGAACCCAGAGACTTCACGCTGAGTTACATCCGCAGCTCTTTTAATTTTTTTTTTTTTTTAATTTTGAGACAGGGTCTCACTAAATTGCTAAGTTTCCCAGGCTGGGCTTGAATTTGCCTTATTCCTGCTCAGCCTCCCAGAGTGCTGGGGTGACAGGTGTGCGCCACCACGCCCAGCCATCCTTATCATCTCGTTAGCCAAAACTGTCCCTTTTGGCAGGTACTTGGAGGGACAGTGGATTTGAAAGAGAGAGAGTCCTCTCCCCTCTTCTTCACCCACCTTCGTTCTAAAGGTTACAGGGTTCAGACACACCTGATTATTATCGTTGATATTGTTATTGTTGTCTTATTATTTTAACCAAAGGTTATCAGAGCCAGTTGGGCCTGGACCTCAGCTGCTGAAAAGACTTTCCGTTTCCACGAGGGCAGAAGCTGCCTCGTGGGTGGTCTTCCTGCCCAGGGCTAGGGAAGGCCTCCAGGAGTGGTTTGGGCGGGCAGAATGGAAACCAGGCCTGGGTTGTTCCTCAAGGTGGTGGGAGGGAGGGTGACAGATAGATGTTTAGAGTTAAGGCAGTAAGGCAGCGGGATAAGTATTTGATGGTCACAACAGTTACCATGGCGATGGGTATCCTGTGGCGGTATTTTTGCTTTTCTCCCAAGGGTCTTTGGTGTTTGGGGTGCTCTGAATTTCTCTCAGAAGCCTGGGAACAGCAGGTGCTGGACAGACTCTGGCCTGAGAGTCTCCTCCTGGTGGCTTTCAGTATCTGCTTTTCCAGGGAGCAGAGCAAGGCTTCAGGGCAGGTAGACCAGGGGTGGACAAGAAGAGTGTGGTAGGCCTGCCTATTGGGGCCCTGATGACCGAGCCTGCTCAGTCACCTGCCTCCTGGGCTGGCTCCTGGCTCGGGCCGAGCTACCTCCCACGCCACTAAGTTCTTTTAGGTTACTTGCCAGTGGGCCCTGCTTGTCCCCTCACCATGAGCCCACAGCTTGCCAAGAAAGACCCTGCCGCTCGCTGGGGCAGCACTGGCCCGGTTGGGTTGAACTGATCCATCCTCTGTGAAGCTGTAAATACTTAATTTTTTTTTTTTTTTTTTGGCTTTCTGTGTCTTAGCCCAGTGTCATATTGACACTGGTATTTTAGAATTGTACTCAGATGGCTCTCCTGTGCTGCCCTCTCTCCCTCCTCTAGTTGGGGAGGGGTGATACTTCCCCACAGGGAAGACAGCTCCCTGGTTGGTTGTGAGACACACCTGCACACACACGTGCACGCACACTCCTCTGAGATTCCAAACGGGAACAGAATTATTGGTAAGCAAACACATTTTGCTTTCTTGTGGCAATATGTCTTGAGGGCTCTGGAGGACTGGTCCATCACAGATGTAGCTCTGGAGACAGAGCTCAGATGACCAAGGGAAGCCGTCAAACTACTTTGGCTTGGGGGTGGGCCGAGAGGGGGTGGGGTAGGGGATAATACAAGGTATAACTTAAGCTAAATGTAATCTATTTATAAAGCAAAAGACTCTCATTTATTTTTGTGAAAGGAAAGGGTTTTTAATCTCGGGTAGGCAGTTGTGGTAGCCAGCGTTTTTCTGTGGGCAAGATAACTGTGCATGTTGCTGCTGGGTTTAATATACTCGGTACCCCTCCCTCTCATCCCTGCCTTCCGTCCACACTCCGACCCTTCGTATGGTGGGCTGCTTCGGCAGAGGGTACATCTCACGGATAAGCCCTCAGTTCCTTGGAAACCTGGAGCGTGTAGCATTTGCGGGGAGCAGGCAGGCTGCAGGGAATGCAGAATTCAGGCTGGGGGGGAGGGAGAGAGTTAGCGGTAGAGGGTGTGCATGCTCTGTGTGCTTTGCAGGGTAGGTTCTGGCTAGCTACCCCAGCTCTGCTCCACCAAGACCCACTTCCGACCCAGCAGTGTTGCAAGGGGCTTGAGAAGCAGCAGCTAAGGCTGGCTATAGGGCTGTGGGTTTGGGGAGTATCAGATGCCCTTTGGGCCTGGGCCTTAGTGGGTCTCAGGCTGTCAGGACAGAGTACGAGGGGAGGTTGTTCTAAGATGGCCAGAGCCCAGTCCTGGTTGGACCTGCTCTTTTGGGGGCGGGGGGATTCCTCAGTCCTGGATCTGCTTCCCAGGGACACTGAGCTTGCCTCTACTAGAGCTGGGAATGTGGAGATAGTGTTTGGGATATGAGGAAAATCAAATTTTCTGTAGGAGGGAATTTCCATGAGTAGATTTCCAGGCTCAAGGGGGGCTGTGTGTTAGTCGTGGGCACGTCCCTCGCCATCCTCCTTCCCTCTTAAGCTCTCAAAAAGAGACGAAGCCCCCTACGAAGACCCTCTGTGGACATTTTAGCATCCACCTGGTTTCTAGTCCCACCCTACCTACCCCACTGTTGCTCTTGTCTGCCAGCTGGGTCTAACATCACCGGGAGGGGGGTTTGTACTCACCGAAAGACTACTGATCCTACCAGAAAACCAACCTGTTTACTGTACTGTTGTAAATATTGTGCCCTTTATATCCTGTATATTGGCTTCTTTTAAATAAAGCGAAATGTCTTAGAATTGATGGTGCATTTTTAAAAAATTGAGGACAAAAAGTGCTGGAAAGGAAGAAGAGTAAGGTCCTCACAGACACTAAAACCTATTAGCCAGCAAGTGATAAAAACAGGGAAATTTCACGTTACCTGTTCATTAGCACCTCACAATAAGGAAGACATTAAGGACGGGAGTTCTGACACGTTCACCGAAGGGGAAGAGGGGGCCAGAGAGAATACGGGCTAACGGGCATTGCTGGCTGGGATTGAAATCCTGCAGCCACCAAGCCACTGTGTCTCAAACGTCCTCGCGGTGGCCCCAGAGGCCATCTCCTGGGTTTGATACTGTCCAGTGTTTCAGTTTCTTGTTAACTGCCCCAATCAGGGTGACATGGCTCCAGTGTGAACGGAGCCCACCTGGCCAGGGTCTTCTCCAAGAATGAAGAGAAACAGCCACCTCCAGTTCCAATCAGCTCTCAAGACACGGCATGTTCACAGCTTCCGTTTCCTCCACTCTTTGTTTAAATTTCCCAGTGTGGGCTGGAGGAATGGCACAGCAGTTAAGTGCAAGGCCCTGAGTTCGATTCACCAACACCACATAAAGCCAGGCGTGTTGGTGCACACCTGTAATCCCAGCATGCGGGAGGCTGCGGTAGGTGAGTTGCTGTGACCAAGGCCAGCCTGGGCTACAGAGGGAAAACCTGTCTCCAGATAAATAAATAAAAATAAATACATTTCCCAATGTGTTTTAAATGGTATCATCTGGAGGAAAAGGAGTGGCCTGAGAACGATGGGGCCATTCTAAGGCATTATCACCTCTGTGTTACAGAAGGAGAAACTGAGGCCCAGGAGGCTGTGTAATTTGCCCAGTGTCCTATTGTGGAGCCACAACTGGCATGAGAACTGACTTCTAAACCAATGCTGGGTTCACACCACTGGAAGAAATACACATGCATTAGAATTAGGAAAGAGGCTGAGGAAACTGTCATTAGTTTAGGAACAGAGTGGGTCCCTAACACCTTGTTATCAGAGAAGACTTCAGAATCTGAAGTTCTGTGGATACTGGGTGTTTCAGCTACTTATCTTGTTGCTGTGACAAAATACCCAACATCCACAATTTAAGGGAGGAAAGATTTATTCAGTTCACAGTTTCAGAAGTTCTCTCACACCCACGCAGTCCATTTGTGGAGTAGCCAGCAACCGTGAAGGCACTTGGCAGAGGCTGGGGAGCGCTCACCCCACTGCAGATAGAAGCCAAATTAAACAGGAGCCAAGCTCACGTCTGGAGAGAGACTCAGGCCAAGGCTAGAGCTTACCCTGGAAGAAACTGTAACAATGTTTCTTCTTCCTCCCTTTAATGACTTCCAGCTGCCAGTCGTCCCCCACCCCCACCCCAGGGTGAATACCCCTACCTCACTTCCTGTCCCACAAGCCCACCACGCACACCTGAAAGCTATACCCTGGACCTTTCCCCTTTGTAACAAATTAACAATCTTACCAGATCAAACCCCATCCAGCCAAGTTCTGCCTCCCAATAGCTGCAAACACATTAGGCTTTCTGGGGGCCCTCAAGATCCAAAACACAGCATTGGGGATACCACCTAGGGTCTTTGCACTGAGCTACAGACCTAGGCTATTTAAATTTTTTATTTTGAGACAGAGTCTTGCCAAGTCCCTAAGTTTTCCAGGCTGTACTCAAACTGTGACCCTTTGGCTCAGCCTCCCAGAGAATTGAGATTAGCAGCCTGTCGCTACTGGGTCCTGCTATGAACACTGACCGACTGGGGTTTCATCTCATAGTGATGGCGATCTGCAAGGAAGCAGAGGACCCTAGGTAGATGGCTGGCGCCCCGCCAGGCGGTGGAGAGCGGCTGGGGGTCCAGCTAGGAAACTAGAGGCTGCAGCCCGGGTAGGGCGCTGGCCAGGGCGTGACCCTGCGGGGTCGAAGTAGCAGGCGGGTTTCCAGCCTCCCGCTCAACAAGGGCAGCCGTAGAGGAGGCCGCACGACCCCGCGGCACCTGTCGTAACGCCCGGGAGGGACCTGGCCCTTCCGCCCCGCGCCGCATCACGTGTGCCTGTCGCGCTCACTCCTTGGCTCCCACGGCACCCAAAGAATCTTGCAACAGCGCTGCACACTCATTGAGCCAGAGGCTTCCATGCGTCTCTCTGATTGGTCGGTGGGGCTGACGCCCACTTCCCTTGGATCATACCATAACGAGAGGTGGAGAAAACGTACATGTTTCAGGACCCTTCTTTGAGACTACCCTTTTGGGCACTATATAACGGCGTATTTGACGCTAACACAGAGAGATGATTACTAGCAGGAGGTTGACCCCCACCTGGGCCCGGTCCTGAGCCGGAAGCCCGGCCGGAGAGAAGAGGTGCCCCCCGCCACCGAGGTGGTGCGCTCCGGGCGGGCCGGGCAGCTTGAGGCGCGGGGCGGACGCGGCGGCGCGCTGCTCGCCGCGATCTCCGGGATGCGTCTGCCACTGGCCGTTCTCCGCTGCGCCCTGCTGGCCCGTCCCTGGAGCGGGGCCGGGTGAGTGACCAGTTTGCCCCTGACGGCCTGGGCGGGCCCCGCGGCTGCTCGGTCCCCCGCTGGGTCTGCGGAAGCGCCTTTGCACGCGAAGCCCTTTTCCAGCGCTCCCTCCTGCGGAAATCCCTCAGCCTGGTCCCCCCCACGCGTGGTCGCCCTCAGCTGGTCACCTTCCTTTAAGCGAGGAGAGTAGCCCTTTCCTGACTGCGGCCGGATGGGGTGCTCGGGCCGGGGTCCCCCCCCCGCCCCGACAGTTCGTCCCTCTTCACTCGCTGTCTAGATCTGGGTGTCTGAAACGCGCTGGCCTCCCCGGGGAGCACCCCTATTTTTAACACACTGCGCTCACTTTCCCTTGAATTCTGTACCCCACTTCTGGGGCTCCTTGAGTCTCTCCCCCTACTTAGATTTCTCCCTCTGCCTCTCCTTTTCCGGCTAGTTGAGTAGAAAAGAGGGACTCCTTCTTCTGGTAAGTGGAATGATACTGTTTGTGGGGTGCGTACACTGTGCACACGCGGAGCGTGGGTCTTCATGTCAGGTTGAGTGAGCTCGTGCACGAGAGCGCGCTGGACGGTACCTGCCCGTGGGCGCTGCCCGGTGATTATTGTCGTGATACTGGTTGTGATTTTCCCTCCGTTTCTCACTCTTGCGGGGCACAGGTGCTGTTGTTTCAGATAAGAAAGAAGTGCCTAGATTGGCAGACTTCAGCACTGGGGGCGTCAGATGCCAGTACCCTGTTGGCTTCTGTGATGGAGGTTTGAAGAGCCCCTCCACAGGACAGACTGTGCCCCAGAGGGCTGGACAGCAGCCCCCCCTTATCCTTCATTTGAGTTGTATTTGTTTGGCCTCTGGGCTGTGACCTGTCTTCTGTTGAGCTGTGCCCTTTTTGAGTTAATCAGTGTCCCTCTGTCTGCCCCCTCCACGCCATGAGGTGGCAGGGGTGAGTCCCGTGGGTCGGGAGAGGACAGGAAAGGACGTGAAATTGAAATGGGCCCATATTTACCCCCCTTGTAAGCCTGTCACTGTGCTCTGAGGTCCCAGAGAGAAGCCCAAAAGGGGTAGGGCCTTTCCAGGGACTGTGTGTTAGCTGATTACCGACTATGTGCAGGTGCTGAGCGCAATGCAGGTGAGCGGATTTACAGGGGATGAGGCTTTGAGGAACTTTTAACTAAATAGAGCGAAAAGCATTAACATAAAAGCCTTCTAATATCTAGTAGAAAGAAATCTATACTCTAGAAGAAAAGCCCGTATTAGCAGTATTCATCAGTAGCCAAGTCCCACGCGCCGGACCGTGTCTTGATCGGCACTTTATTGTCCCTGTTTTACAGATGGGTTGTTTGCCAGTGCAGGCCAACATAGGACTGAGATTATGGTTGGCCTGCCTCCAGCTTTATGGTCCTGATTATGAGGCCTCCGGAGCTCAGAGGGGAGGGTATTTTGCAACCATTTTTCAGGCTCAGGTTGCTTCTAATACACAGCTGGCCTGGCTGGATGCCTGGACAAGGTTTCTCAACCTCAGTGCCATTAACGTTTGGGGGCACATAATTCTTTGTGTGAAGGCTGTTCTGTGGACTGTAGGATGTTTTAGCAACACTCCTGGCCTCTTGCCTCTGGTACCAGTAACACCCCCCAAGTTAGGAGTATAAGAAAGTTTCAGCCAGGCCCCAGTGGTGCGGGTCTGTAATCTCAGCACTCCAGGAGGCCGAGGCAGGAAGATTGCAAGTTTAAGCCAGCCTGGGCAGTTTAGTGATTTAGAGCTTGTCTCAAAATCAAAAATAAAGCTAGGCCAAATGGCACAGGCTTGTAATTTCAGCACTGTGAATGGCTGAGGCAGGAGAATCATATAAGTTTGAGCCAAGGCTGGGCAGTTTAGCAACTTAGAAAGACCCTCGTTAAGAGAAAAAAAAGGTGGGGGCGCTGGAAGTGTAGCTCATTGTGAAGGCCCTGGGCTCCAAAGTCTCGTTGTTACCTGGAAGCAGAATTGTCCAGGTTGAGAGCTGCTAGCTCTGTATGTAGTAGCTGTGGTTTCAGATCATTTGGTCATTTATTTAGGGTACACTTGTGGTGTGCCGTGGTTGCATTTGTGGAAGAAGAGTTGCAGGACATTTTAGTGAAGGCTTTCAGCGTCCTAGAGGCAAAACCCATGCCAAGGAAAACTGCCTCTCTAGTGGAATCGGTAGTTTCCATTTTTGCTTGCGCCAGGAACCTCAACCAATTAAAAAAAAAAAGCCTTGGTTACTATTTTTTTTTCTATTTAGTTAATATGTATTCATTGTACAGAGTTACAGAGACAACACTGGATAACATCAAAATCCAAAATAATATGTAACTTTCTTGTGCAGAAGTAACCACTTGTTGGTTTAAGGTAGTAGTAGCCTTTTAACTTTGGGGGTGAGGTAGGTGCTAAAAAGTGTCATCTGCCAATATGGGGAGCATCCTAAATGTGAATGGTTCCACCCTCTGAAACTTACTGGGTGCCAACATAACAGGACGCTCCAGGGGGGAAATCGCACCCTTGACCTCCTAGGATGAGTCTTAGTAAAAATGCAGGCACATTATGCATAATATATAAAGTTTATTTTCAGGCCATGTGTTTAGGTTGTGTATGAAACATGAATTTTGTATTTAGACTCAGATCATAGTCCCCAGATATCTCTTTATGTTTTTTTGTTTTGTTTTTTGTTATTGTTTGTTTGAGACAGGGTCGTTTAGGCTGGTCCTGAACTCATTCCGTAGCCCAGGTTGGCGTGAGACCTGCTGCCTTAGCCTTCCGAGTGCTGGGATTACAGGTATGCAGTACTACTACAACTGGCTAATTTTTATGTGGTGCTGGGCTTTCAAACCCAGGGCCTTGTGCACTGTAGACAAGCGCTTTTCAACCACTGGGCTACGGCCCCAGCCTGATATTTCATTGTGTATGTGCAAATATTCCAAAATCTCTTAAC
This sequence comes from Ctenodactylus gundi, assembly GCA_004027205.1. NCBI lineage: Eukaryota > Metazoa > Chordata > Mammalia > Rodentia > Ctenodactylidae > Ctenodactylus > Ctenodactylus gundi. The sequence continues at coordinate 479,866 of PVKB01000863.1, read as the reverse complement.
TGAATCTGAGCGTTTCAGAGAAGGGATCCTGGGGGTCAAGCCTAAGTACCCAAGTTCGATTCCCCAGCACCACGTAAGCTGGGCGTGGTGGCGCACGCCTGAAATCCCAGCACTAGGGAGGCTGAGATGAGAGGATTGCCCTGAGTCCAAGGCCAGCCTGGGCTCCATAGTGAGTTCAGGACCAGCCTGGGCTACAAAGTGAGACCGTGTCTCAAAAAAAAGACGAAGGATCCTTAACCTGTATGTTTTGTTCCTTTTTTTTTTTTCCTGTCGTACGCCTTTCATTCCTTACAGTATGTCCCTAAGTCCCAGAGCTTCCTCTGGCGCCTGGTGAGCCCTGGGCACATTGGGTGACTTATCAGTGACCCCCTTCTTTCTCAGAAGACATTTATCACAGCCAGTCTTGAGACAGTCACAAACATAGGGCCCCGGGATGGTAGCTCGTGACAGTGGTGACCATTTGCCTTCTGTGTGGGGGTATTGTACGTATTGCTTCAGCAACCTATGATGCAGGTGCTCCTGTCCCCATTCCACAGGTTATGCCACTGAGGTCAGTGGAAATTAAAGAAAACTTGTCTAAGGCTTCAAGTTAATGCCAGCCCTCCCAACTGAATGTTTCTTTTCTCCTTTGACTTTTGCCTTTATTAACTTTCTCATCCTTGTCGTTGGTGCGGTGTATCTGTACATTCTGTAGAAACGGGCAAGATACAGATTCATATGTAAATTTAGTAAGTAAAGAGTTTGCCAGACACATAGCTTAAGATGCTAATTCTTTTTTTTTTTTTAAACTAGAAATTGAGCCTAGGGCCTTTTCAGTGAGCTGTACCTCAAGTCCTTTTTAAATTCTTGTGTTTTGCGACAGAGCCTCACTACATTTCCCAGGCTTAGCTCAAACTTGTGATCCTCCTGCCTCAGCTTCCCAGAGTGCTGAGATATTTATAGGCATATGCCACCATACGCTGCTAAAATACAATTCGCCTTTGTGCCAGATCCAGACATAACTCCTGCTGAGCCACTGTGGGGATTCCAGGCTGGATTGGCCGCTGCCTCCTGTGTTTTACAGTGTCCCGGGATGGGGAGTTTGACTTGTCTCAGCCCACCTAACTGTTCAGTTTTTACAATTTCGGATACCCTGTGCTTTCCCCAGCCTCCCTGTTCCCTGTGTGGGTGCTGGCTGCCCCAGGAGGCTGGCTCTGCTCTCATTTCCTGGACACTTGCTGTCAAAACCACCACCACCCGACCCCCCCCCCCCCCCCCCCCAGCAGTGGCCAGAGGCTGGAGTGCCTTCCCAAGGCCACCTTAGGGGACTTGGACTTGAGCACTTGGTGATCTCACCAAGGCTCTCCTTTGATCCTTCGTGTCCCCAGCTGTGAAAGGGCCAGTCGCATTAATGACCTCAGCTGGGAGCCTTGCTCTGTAGATACTTGAAGGGAGGAATAAACAGAACAAGCTGATGGTGGTATCCTGTGGAGCACGCTGCACCTGGCACACACTAGGTGTTGGCACAGAGCAGGTGCTGGGCAGTTGCTGTTGGAATGCCCAGAGGATGGCTTAGGTCCTGGATCCTCCTCTCAGCAGCTCGGCCCTGTCTCAAGGAAAAAGAAAGAGAAGGAAAGAAAAGAAAGAGAGAGAAAGGAAAGAAACATTCAGAAAACTCAGTAAATGCAGCTGTGAGTGGGGTGACCACCCCCTTGCCCACCAGGGGACACCCTGAGCCATCCGTGCTGACTAGGAAGGACTGCTCAGGGCTCAGATCTCTTCGGCCCCTTCCCTTTATTCTAATGAGTCAGGGCAGGTGCCAATCTGGGGTGGGGGGGACACCTGCCCTTCCTGGGGCTCCTGAGCCCCACCCCTCCAGATCTCACCTTTCCTGGCTGGGCAGTGGCATGGACTGGAAAGACCGCTGGGCTGAGCTGCAGGGCCAGTGGACCGACAGCAGCCTTGGTCCAGTCACTGCCCATCTCGGTGGGGAATGAGCAAGTCTCAGCCATACTGGCGGCTGGGGCATGGACCTTCCCATCAGCCCCTGCTCACCACGGGTTTCACCTGGCCCAGGTGCTCCAACCCCTGAGCTAGGAAGACCTGGCTTGTAATTCTTCTATGTCATGAGCCGTGAGCCATGAACAGCTACCACGGTCTCTCTGAACCTCAGCTTACCCGCCTGGAAAGTGTAGATCATCGTACAGTCTCCCTGGACACTTGTGGTGGATTTGATGAGATGGTCCTCGCTCGCTGTGTGGCAGGCACAGGCGTGGAGCCAGTGTTCCTTGTGTTGGTACAATGCCTTGTCCAGGGCTTGCTGCCTGCCAGCCAGTCCCCGCCCTGCACTTTCTCTCCCGGCTCCTTTGCTGCCCTAATTGCCGTGATAAGGAGGATTTACTTTTATCAGGTCGCAGATAACAGCTGGAAAGGAGGAGGCTGCAGGAAACCCCAGCTTGCTTTCTATTAATGCTTCTCCCTGTGTAGACCCTGGGGAACGTGGGGGACCTGTGTCCAGCCCCGAGCACTGGCCGGGAGTCCTCTCCTGGGGCCCCCGTGTGGCCTGTGACGCCACGTGAACTCTCACTGCTTTCCAAGGTTTTTCTTGGGTGCTGACTGTGGGTGGGGCAGTGTGCTAGGCGTGGAATGTCCAGTGCCAGATGACTAGAATTGCGTTGTGGCTCAGAGCTTGTGGCCTGGCGGGAGCACCGATGTCCAGTCTGGGCTCCGCAGGGAGGGTTCTGCCTTGAGCTTCCAGCAGGTGCAGGGCTCCAAGATGACCCCACAGGAACTTTGTTCAGGATGTGCACGGCCATCCCTGGGTGGGGCACCCAGGCAGGGAGACCCGCAGAAGAGCCCCCGGTGGGTGGCTGGATTGCAGCTATGAGTGAGATACTGGGGAGGGTCTCAGTAGCCTCTGAAGGGCTCAGGAGTTTCAGTTTAGGAGAATCGAGAAGCCATTTGGTGCTCTCAGCCGATTGGCTGCACACCTGCGACCTGGCTCTTTCTCCTCCCCTCCTTTCCTTTATAAAAACCACCATATTAAATGTATAGTTTGTAGTGTTTGGTCAGCAACGTGGTACATCTGCAGTGGTCCCCTGAGGGTATAGGGGAACTGAAACATACCTGTTGCCTGGTGACATCATAACCTAATGTCACAGGGTCTGCATGAGTTCATAGTGATGCTCTTGTAGATAAACCCACGGCTCTGCCAGTTGCAGGAGAGCACCGTCCAAGGTCATATACAGTGTGTCATTCTTGCTCATGACTGGCCATCATAGCTACCATGCTATACTTCTGCTATTTTAAAGTATTCTACTTAGGAAAAAATGTTTCTGGTGAGACAGTGCACCCTGCGCCCTGGCAGCAGCCTCCCACACCCCGTGTTTATAGCGTTTCTTGATTGCAAGAGGCTGCATGGAGTTACCGGCCTGTGCCCTCTAGGTTTGCGTAAGGACAGCTGTGACGTTTACACGGCAAGGACGTTGCCTGAGCATGCGGCGTGTAGAGCACAGCGTTTTTGGTGGTGGTTGTTGCAGTGCTGGGGAGGAACCCTGGGCTTTCAAGCTGCGCTACATCTTCAGCCTGTTTTTCTTTTCTTTTCTTTTCTTTCTTTTTCTTTCTCTCCTTCCTTCCTTCCTTCCTTCCTTCCTTCCTTCCTTCCTTCCTTTTTGGTTTGGTTGGTTGGTTTTGGTTTTGATTTTGAGACGAGGTCTCCCCAAGTCCCTAGGTTGCCCAGGCTGTCCTCAAACTTGTGATCCTCCTGCCTCAGAGTGCTGGCGTTACGGGCTTGGGCCACCAGGCCTGGCTAGCCAGCCTGCCCTCACTGAGGCTGACAGCCTTGCTTTGGTCGTGGTGCACAGCAGCTCGGAGGGAGTGGGGCAGGAGTGGCCATTGCATTAGCCCAGGTGAAAGGTGATGTACCTTGGACCAGTGCCTCAGGCAGGGTGGAGGCTGAGGGGTAGCAGAGAGCCCAGCCCCCTTTTCTTTTCCCCTTTCTAGATCTCTGAGGCTGCCTCGCTGGTCCATGGCTCTCAGTGGGGGTGAAAACACCATGTGTGGTTTTTGGAGTTTGGACCCTGGTACCTGGGGTGGGGGGCAGGTTGAGGTCTCAGGCCTTGGCTGTGGGCTCCTCTGGGGAAGCAATAGGGGCACCATAGCTTGTTAGGGAAACTGAGTCAGAGTCAGACCCTGCCCTGTGCCTCTTCCCTACAGTGAAAGGACCGAGCTGCACTAAAGGACCTGTGTATGTCCTGGGTGCTGAGGAGGTGGGCCGTGGTCCTGGGAGGGCTGGTCCTGACCTGACCCTACCATCTCTGCTGCATTGCATGGGGATAAGTGTGTGCTGACCACATAAATGCGTCGGGGACAGATCCCGGGCCGAGACGGTCTTCCTGCATCCTAGAGAAGCCTGCATCTTGTGAGTGTTTCATCCCGCTCTCATGGAAGAATGCTTGTGTTAAATCTGAGTGACCCGTGAGCAAAAACCAATAAAACGGGCTTGGGAGCCCCGGGGTTATTTCTGGCCATGGTTGACTCAGGCTGAACTTTGAGCTAGTGTGTGTTCCCCAAGCCATACTTGGAGGGGTGGAGAGCTGGCTGGCCCTGCACCAAGGCCCACAAGCTTTTCAGGCATGGAGGAAGCCTTAGGGGCCTGTGCCCCTGAGGTCACAGTGAACGTCTGCTCATGGGAGGCCTGCCAATTTCGGTTGCTGGCGCTGCCTTGGAGGGCCCCGGGAAGGGAGGCCTGGGGGCTCCTACATTTTTCTTTCTTTCTTAACGATTCTAGGGATTAGCACGGGGCCTTCCAACTAAGCTATATTTCCAGCCCATTTTTATTTTTGGCTTTTTAAGACGAAGTCTCACTGAGTCCCAAAGCTGCAGGGGCTGGGTTTGAACTTGTAATTCTTCTGCTTTGGCCTCTCGGAGTGCTGGAGTTACAGGCCTGCACCACTGCGCCTGGCTGCACCACCGGGCCCAGCCTGGAGTAAGGCGCCATGTGCATTTCATCAGCACTGGAGCCCCCAGGCCGGCCCTGGGAGCAGGAACCGAGGAGGCATCCAGGAGTCAGTTTGCCTTTGCAGGCCTGGCCGGAGCCGGGGCAGGTGCTGTTCGTGTACATGGTGATCTGCCGGGCTCGTAGCACTGTCCCCATTCCTCAGGCGAGGTGCAGGTCCAGGGTAGATGCAGGTGTGCCAGGCTGCGGAGCAGGGGTGGTGCTGATGCTGGATTTATCTGCACCTAGAGGTGGCAGGGCTCAGTCGCTCCATGTCCCACCTCCCTGTTCTGGGCCAACGGGGAGGTGTCTGCTCGTGCTCATGGTGGGTGTGTGCTGCCGAGGCCCCAGGCGTGCTGCTGGACTTGACCCAGGTCCTAGCTGGAACCGTTCAGGTAGCCTCTGGGGTGCATACCTGAGGGGCTGTTGAGACTCGCAGGCCCGCTCCCAAACTCTTGCCCAGAGCCATGGACTGAGGTGGGGGTGGGGGGGAGGCACAGGGGTTTGAGAGCTTTCCCTTTTTAGGAGGACAAGGTGCTGGGGATTGAACCCAGGGCTTTTGCATCAGACTACATCCTCAGCTCCAATTTTGAAACAGAGTCTCTCAAGTTGCCCAGGCTGGTCTCCAATTTGTGATTCTCCTGCCTCAGTCTCCCAGAGGGCTGCAGTCACACCTGTGCATGCTTCTCCTGGCTAGGAGCTTTGCATTTTTCACTCCTCAATTCTCCCAAGTAACCCCAAGAATGGACCTCACCATATCTGATACAGGGGTGAGGGGTGACCTGCTCAGGGTCACTGCTTGTGAGAGGAAGGATCCTTGGAGGCCATCTCTGCCTCAGTCTCCCTTTTCTTCCCTTTAGCCAGGGAAGGACACGTTGAAAGTCAGGCCCTGACTTCTTGGCTATAATTTGGGTAGAGTACAGAGCCACAGACCCCGGGGAGCAGGACCAGGTCCCCTCTGCTTACCTTCCCTGGGGGACCCTGCCTGTCACATCTGCCCTTCTCTGCCTGGGCTGTGCTTCCCAAACTCCTTGCGTCTAGGTCTGTGGTCACTTCCTACCCACCATGGCTGAAGTAGTCCTGCCTTCTGCTTAGTGACTCCGGATTGCCTGTGCAATCTGTATTTCCTGACGGTGCTCCCCTGGAGGTCAGCTACTCTTGTGGTCACTGTAGCCTGGCCAGAGCCCAGGCAGGTGTTCTTGCCCAGTGTGACCTGCCAGGCTCACAGCACCATCCCCATTCTTCAGGTAAGGGACAGGCTGTGGGGCAGGTGCTGGGGTTGTTGCTGCCGGGGTAGTTTGTGTCCAGAGATAGGCTCGGCTCCAGGGTGACACAGAGGTGTCTGGCTTGTGTGTGTGGTGGGTGGCTGCCTGCCGAGGCCCCAGCTGGGTTGCTAGACTGCACCAGACACACAGCAGGAGCTCAGTGGACCTTATGGAAAGACCACTGGGCCTGTGCCTCTGGCCCTAGCCCTGTATTCTCTCCTCAGGCCTCCCAGGCCGAGTCTTTGAGCTCCCAAACTCCTTCCCTGGAAGAAAGAAAAGTTCCCAACTCCCCCAGCCAAAGCCACTTTGGCTTCTGGTTTGGGCACGCCAGTCTGACGGCAGGGTCAGGTGAGACACAGGAGTCCACTCTGTCATTTGATGTAAGCATGGACACGAGGTCACTGTGCCACCACAGAGCACTAGACACCCCACTTTGTAAACGAGAGACTTTGTGGCTAGCCTGAGGTGCCCCACTTTCTGACAGTATTGATCCCAAGCAAACTGGCTTCCTCCCCATAGCACACAACGGAAGCCCAAATCCTTTAATGGGCTTGGCCTAGAAGCATCTTGGGGAGCCACCTGTGGATCCCCACAGCCTGTGTTCTTTCTCTCTCTGCAACCACCAAGAAACCCAATGTGTCCCAGGCCCCTTGATATCCTCATGGTCCAAGACTGGGGGTGACGATGCCAGTGGTGTCTAGGTTTCTTCTAGGATACTGGCGAGGTCCGCCTGTGCCATGGCCAGAGGAGGCTTAAAGATCAGCCATGGGTTCGAGGCAAGCTTTGGGGTCATTATGGTCCCCACGTACAGGGGAGGAAACTGAGGCCTGGAGGGAGGACTGGTTGTGACTCTGCCTCCCCTGTCCTCCCACCTAGCATCCCCCACCCAGGGTGGGCGTGGGGGTCTCCAGTCCACAAGGTGGTTGGATTGAACCAAGGGTTCTTGAGAGTCCATCCCCTCAAAGCAGACACTGGTCCTCCAGATCACCTGGCCCTGTTGGTGGGAACCAGGCTCAGGACGGCCCTTCAAGTTCACAGTCCGCACTCTAGATGACCTTCATCCCCTGGAACGCTCAGCATGTGTGCCAGGGGCTCTCGTCTGTTTCACATTCCGAGCCAGCCCTGGCATGTGCCGCCTTTCCAGCCTGGAGAAAGAAGTGGGAGTCGGGATGGGTGGGGACGGCTGCTGCTGACGTGCCTGCCTCTGTTCTGCTCGTGCCCAGGCCTCGGTGGAAGCATGCCTCCTCCCTGCGAGTGGCCAATGAGCCCATCCTAGCGTTCACTCAGGGCAGCCTGGAGCGAGAAGCACTGCAGAAGGTAACGCGTGGGGGCGCCCGAGAGTGGTGATGGGCCCAGCAGCCCCCGGGGCACCACTGCATGCCTGCGGCCACTGCCCACCGCCCCTGCCAGAGCCCTGGGAGGCAGCCTGCTGAGGGGAGGGCTCTGGAGACCACCGAATATAAACAGCAGTTGGCATGTGAGGTCAGAGGTCATACGCTTACATGCATTATACCAAAAAGATATTTTCAGTTGCCAGAATTTTTAAAAATCATGAGATTTCACATTAAAAAAAAAACACCTTTTGGTGATGGGAAGACCAGGTAGTGCCAAAAAGAGCTCACCTTTCTGCCGGGCACCTGAGGCTGTCCTGGGGGAGCACACGCTTCACAAGACCCCAGGTTCAGCCTGGCCCCTGCCCACTGCCATCACACCACTGCTCTGTATGTGGAGTCCACTGCGGGGCTTTAGCTAGGAGGGAGAGCGACCGGAAGTGCTCATCTGCACTCGTCCCTCCTCCCAGGCCTTGAAGGACCTGAAGGACCAGACGGAAGCGATCCCCTGTGTGGTGGGGGATGAGGAAGTGTGGACGTCGAATGTGCAGTACCAGGTGTCGGTAAGTCCAGTGGTGGGCAGGGCTCGGCCTCTCCCCGTGTCTGGGTCTCAGCCTGTCTGATGGATCAGAGCCCAGCACCCGTGGTCTCGGGCCCCGAGGGACTGTCGCCCCCTCCCAGGTTGTGAACAACATGGACCTGTAAGACCCTCAGAAGCCACAGGCAGCTTGCCCTGCCCACACCTGAGTGCTGTTTGTGGTTGACAGGCCCAGGAACGGGGCGCACAGCATCTTCCCACATCCTTGGGGTTTCTCCAGGGGGTTGGGAAGCAGAAAACTGGGCCCTGAGTCCACTTGCTTGGATCGCATCCCCACTGGAGCTGCTGTACGCTGCAGGGGTTCAGGAATCTCAGAGGGCTTTGATTTGAGGGAGAATAAAGGATTGGCCATCTCGTGAATGGGGTTCACATGTCCTGGCTCTGTCCACAGGGAATCCTGAGTCCTACCCTCATGCTGTGAGGTGGGGGGCCCAGAGTCCTTTTCCCAGACAGACAGACGGGGAGGAGGGGATATGAGCTTATACACGGCCCAGAGCCAGGAGCTGGCAGATCTGGGATTCAAACCCGTGTCCAAAGGCAGAGTCCAGACTTTCTCAGGGACTGTGCAGGGCGCACGCCTCCCTTCCCGCACTGCAGGTACTCAGTAACCCCTAAGAAGGAGGATTTGATGTGGCCAGGGCCACTGGAGAAGGCCCCAGGGAGCAAGTGAGTGTGTCCATCTTCCTGGACAGCAGCTCGGAGCCCGGCCTGTCCCTACCTGTCCCAGCACCTCCCTCCTAAGGAGTGACCCTCTCTGTTCTTGTTTCCAGCCCTTTAACCACGGACACAAGGTAGCCAAGTTCTGCTATGCAGACAAGGTGAGTCCCCATCACTTTGGGACAGGGGCCGGTGAGGGTGGACCTCACTTGCTGCTTCTGTCGGTGGTCCTGAGATGTGGATAGGGCTGGTGGGCATGAGGGAGACCCTGGGCAAAGTCTGTGGCAGGGCCAGGCATGCAGAGGTCGACTCCAGCCAAGTGAGCCCTGCCTCGGCCGGGACTGGCCCACGCTGGACAGGCCACTTGGTGCACAGATCTTGGTTTAGGGACAGGTGAATTCTAGAAGGCTGAGTCAGGATAACTGCAGGCCCAGTGGAAAGCCAGGCAAGGGCTGGGGAAGGGATGGCTTAGCCTGGCAGTGGTCTAGGGGTATGAGGTCGTGGCAGTAAGGACAGCTGACATCCTGGCTGCCAGTGGCAGGTGTGTGTCTGGATGCTAGAGCTCTAGTCACAGGCTCAGGGCCCAGGGGCCCCCAGGACTAAGTTGAGGCCTTGAGATTGAGGGCCACAGGAGAAAGTGGGGCAGTGCTAATAGCTGAGGGATTCAGCCAAATGTTCAGCCTGCTGACCCACCTGCAGGCCCCTCGGCCCTCACACCAACCTTAGGATGTGCTCTGAGCCAGGAGCCTCCTGGGCAGCCGTGGGACACAGGACGTGTGGGGCCGGGCTGAAGGCCTCGAGAGCTGTTCCTGTGCAGAGTAGACTTCCCATTTCCCCTCCCTCCCTCCGTGAGCTCCTCCCTCTCTCCCCACTCCCCCACGCCCGTCCAGTTGTAGGATGCAGCCCCACGTTCTCCTCTTTCTCCTCCCGCACCAGGCCCTGCTCAACAAGGCCATCGAGGCTGCCTTGGCTGCCCGGAGAGAATGGGACCTGCAGCCAGTGGCAGATCGGGCCCAGATCTTTCTGAAGGCGGCGGATATGCTGAGTGGTCCGCGCAGAGCTGAGGTCCTGGCCAAGACCATGGTGGGGCAGGTGAGGTGCCCGTGGGCCGTTGGGTGAGGTGGGAAGCAGTCATACACCATCCCTTCGGGGATATCCTGAGCTGCCAGACGCTACTGTAGACCCAGAGATGTCCTTAGGGATAGGGCCCAGGAGCCAGGGTGGAGGGTCATAGGTGATCAGACTGGGCAGATGGCGCTAAGCCCGTGTGGCCTGCTGTGGTACTGTCCCTCTCCTCTTCACCCCCTGCGCTGTTGCCTGGCCTGCTCCACGGGGTCTCCCTGGTTCCCAGCTCTGTCCGACCTCGGCGCCCTCAGAGTGGCCTTTCCCACACTCAGCATGAGCCCTCAGGATCTCCCCATCACTGAGAGGCAGGTCCCAAGTCCGCAGCCTGACGCAGGCCCTAGTGCCCAGCCTCTGTCCAGCTCCCGGCTGCCCTGTCTCTGCAGTCAGACCGGCCCACCCACCATGTAGCTACCGTGGCATCCTCTCCGCCTCTGCCAGTGTCCTTGCCTGGACTGAGCTCTTACCGTCAGGTCCAGGCCAGCCACTGCTTCCTCATCAAGTGTCCAGAATCTTCTTGGGCCACAAGGGATGGTTCCGCTTCGCTTCCTTCCCAGAGCTGTTCCCTTGACAATTGTATCAGTAGATCGGATCGCTCTCGGTGGGCTGAGTTCTTTATTTGTTTTTGTTCTTTTGAGACTACAGTGTTCCAGGCTGGCCTCAAACTCACTCTGTAGCTCAAGCTGCTGGCCTTGAGCCTCCCAGAGTGCTGCTCCTCCACACTCGGCTCAGAGTATTGACTGCCTGTGGTGGTCTCAGGCCTTTTCTGGGCTTCCGTGGCATCTTTAAGGAGTCTCAGAAGGCTAAAAAGTGTTTGTTTGTTTGTTTGAGACAGGGCTTGACTCTATAGTTCAGACTGGTCCTGAACTCAGTATAGAGCCCAGGCTGACCCCAAATCATGGCAATCCTCCTGCCTCAGCCGCCCATAGGCTGGAATTTCAGGCACGTGCCTTTCCTCAATTTATGTCGTGCTGGGGAATTAAACCCAGGACCTTGAGCTTGCTAGGCAAGTGCTTTAACCACTGAACTATTCCTTTAGCCCCTAAAAAGTGGCTCTTAAGTGAGTGTGTGTCCATCAGAGTGTCACTGGCCCACAATGCACTGGGATAGAGCAGAGGGGAGAGGGTCAATTTTACCCTCTCCAGGAGCTGAGCCTCAGCATGTCAGTCCTCCGAGTCCAGAGGGCCAAACTGCAGAAGCCAGACCCAGGCTGCGTGCTGGGTTGGGCCATTGGCTCCACCTGCTCACCTGTCCTCATGGCTGGAGCGCCCTCTGCTGCACGGAGGTGGAAGGACAGCTCTTCCCCTGGAGAAAGGTCTGGTTTTGGAGTGTTTGGAACCCACATGCGTATGCACACACACAAACACACACACACACACACGTGTCACATCGGGTCCCCTCCTAATTTGGCTTAAGATCCAGGAGCCCAGTCCTGAGGGTGGCTGAGGCAGAAGGATCGCGACTTTGAGCTATAAAGCTAAGCAAGACCCTGTCACAAAATTGTAAAAAATATACATATATATATATAGCATAAAAGGGGCTGGAGATTAAACTCACTGGTAGAGCCCTCCCCCTACCCAGCTTCTACCCACAGTAATAGAGAAATCAAAAACCTGTCAGTTCCTGGGCAGCAGGCTGCTCATCTGAGCCTCCATGGCACCACAGCCCTAACGGGGCGTGTACCTGCCAGGAGCCTGATGTGCCAAGGAAGGGCCCATCCCCACGGGGAGAGCCCTGTTGCCCTGGCCCTGTTGCCATCCCGAGTCTTTTCCCGGTGTCTCCCCTTCACTTCAAGGAGGACGGGAACCGGGGGCCGGAAAGGGGCCGTGGTCACCCATCTTCTGGTCCTTAGCTGCACTTACTAGTGAGGCCACAGGCACATGCCAGGGAAGGAGCTGCCCGCACCCTGCACGCGACACCCCCGCCCTGGTTTTCCAGAGTTCCCCGCTCATGCTGGGGTACCCCTCTGCCTGGAAGGTTCTAGACCTGAGTTTGGTCTGTAGAATGTGAGTGTAGACCCACTTTCGTGCACCGTGGATCTGTGTTGCTCTGGTGACCCCGCAGGGGGCTGTAAAGCTGCAGTCCTAGCACGGCCCAGGCATGTTGTGCCGCTGGGGGAAGCAGTGGGAGATGCTTGAGCCTCAGGTCCTTTCCCTCCCCAGCCCGGGACAGGCCTAGTCATTCCATGGAAGGTTTTTGCCCCTGTGGGGGCCTGGCTCTCAGCTCACTGTGGGACGGGGCCAACAGGGGCACACTGTCACCCTGATCCCCAGCCCACCACCTCGTAGGGTAAGACGGTCATCCAGGCCGAGATCGACGCCGCAGCCGAGCTCATCGACTTCTTCCGATTCAACGCCAAGTTCGCCATGGAGCTGGAGGGGGAGCAGCCCCTCAGTGTGCCGCCCAGTACCAACCGTGTGGTGTACCGCGGGCTGGAGGTATCCTCGGGCCGGCGCGGCGGCGGGGAGGGGCTGCCGAAGCCCATGCCCATGGGTCACCTCCTGTCTCCCCAGGGCTTCGTGGCGGCCATCTCCCCCTTTAACTTCACGGCCATCGGTGGCAACCTGGCAGGAGCGCCGGCCTTGATGGTGAGGACCGGCCAGGCAGGGTGGTGACTGCAGCCTGCCCCAGTCCCGGTAGCCGAAGGCCGCTCTGGGGCTCTTGGTGCTAGGGTTGGGGGGAGCGCAGCGGTGGGGACAGTCTGGGGAGTTGGTAGGATCCCAGGCTTGATGCTTAGGTTGGAGTCCCAGCTTGGCCCTCGCTGGGAGACCTGGGGGGCCCTGGCTTCTCTAGGGCCTGGTAATGTCACCTGCAAAGTGAGAGCTATGGAGACCGTGATACGGGACAATGAAGACCTGGTGAGGTGTGCCAGGCCAGGCGGGCCTTGAGTGGTGAGTGACTGCCTGCAGTGGGGACTGTGGCTCACCCAGAGCAGCTCTCCCACAACCCTTTTTTGCTGGTTCCATGGAGGACGATTTTTCCATGCGGGGAGTGGCAGCCTCACCGCGTCAGCTGTGCCTCAGATCACCAGGCATTGGATTCTCCTAAGGAGCCCGTAACCCCGACCCATAGTGTGCGCAGCTAATAAAGCTGCCCACGGAGGCCAGCCGCTCTGCTCACCTGCTGTGCCGCCTGGTTCCTAGCAGTCCATGGACTGGGTGGATGCTGGTCCGTGGCCTGGTCGGGATCCCTTGTCCAAAGCACTCACCATGTGCTGCTGCCGTTAGGACAGTGAGCTGGCGCTGTTCAGTTCCCTCAGTGACTCTCCTTCAGCCAGTAACAGGCACAGCCGTGGCTGACCTGTCCAGGTCACATGGATGGTGAACGACAGAGCAGACACAGATTTGGGCTTAGTCCTGTCTCAGGGACAGTGACAAGTCCTGGGCCCCACTATCGTTACCCTAGTGTAGGTGGCTGTCCCCCGGTGAGCTCCCTCTGATGGGGGAGACACAGGGTGGCCCTCTGACAGCCTCAGTAAGGGGATGGCTGGCCTTGTGGTTGAAGGCCTGGGCCCCAGGTAGACAGCCGGGTGGAGAGGGCCTGTGACCATGTGTGCCCAGAAATGGTGGCATCAGATCTGCTGGGGACGGGGATTGGGGGCAGGACGAGTCAGCGTAGACTCCTGGCCAGAGTGTGGGTGAACAGGGTTGGGCCTCATGGGTGGGGACTTCCAGGGCAGGGGACATCCTGGCTGGCACTGGGATAGGTGGTTCCAGGTGAGCAGTGACCATACTGTTGGATGGGATGGGGATGGGCTTAGTGACATCTGACTCCGTGTGTCCTTGTCCCGCCTCCTGGACAGGGCAACGTGGTGCTCTGGAAGCCCAGTGACACTGCCATGCTGGCCAGCTACGCCGTCTACCGCATCCTCCGGGAGGCCGGGCTGCCCCCCAACATCATCCAGTTTGTGCCTGCTGATGGCCCCTTGTTTGGGGACACTGTTACCAGCTCAGAGCACCTCTGCGGTATCAACTTCACAGGCAGCGTACCGTGAGTCCCTGGGGGCTGGGTGGGGCGTGGGGTCGAGGGGGAGGTTGCTTAGATAGGTGTCACCTGCCATCTGCCCGAGGGGCCAGGGCAATGACCCCGGAGGTCACAGGCCTTCCATCCCCTGCTTCTTGCTGTGTGGCCTGGGTCCCAGCGCCCCATCCCACCTGTGGGGGGTTCAGTCCAGCAATTTCCACACCCTAGATCTTGTAGAAACGTCTGGACTTTATTCTGAGATGCATGAGCTACAGAAGGTTTTAAGCAGCGGATATGGCCTAGGTAGAGTCCAGTTGCAGACAAACCAGGCTTGCAGAGTGTGGCTGTCTCATGTGACCTGGCCACTGGCTCCGTTTCCTTAAGTCCTGATTATGATGGGTCAGCCTCCCATCACGGAGACGATTTCATACACAGGTGCAAGCGCTGGCTCCTCGGAGAACCCCCACGCTCTGTCACCCTGTGCTGTGTTTCTCCTGTGGTGTCACAGGCTGGGGTCCAGCAGTGCTGTCCCTTTGGTCCCCAGTCCCCACCAGCTGCATCTGTGTGACAGCGTTCCCTCCTTGGCCCCTGCCTTTCCACGTGGTCCTAGATGGTGGCCCAGGATGGCAGGATGGTAGAGCGGGGACAGATCGGGGGGAGACTGCAGCGGCAGGTGTGTGGCCAGCACCTGTCCACGGGGCCAGGGGAGGAAGAACCAGTGTCAGCAGAGCATCCTGGCCTTGGGCAGAAGGGACAGTGCTTGCCCATGTGGCAACCCAGAGTGAGCGGCTTGGAGGAAGATTGTGCTGCTCATCTAAGGTGCCCTTGGGTCGTCTGGGTGGTGTCTGGGGACAGTCAGATACCCAGCCCAGCCACTTGGGGTCCTTTGGGTTTTGGTGGCTCCTCACCTCCTGTGCCTAGTCCCAGGCTCTGCCACCCCACTTCCCTCCCGAGGTTGCTGGTGAGAATTGCTGAGGAAAGCTGTTTTCCAGAACGGCCCGTGCTTCCCAGCAGGCTGCGCGGCCCGGCCTCTCTTGGCCACGCTCTGATGAGCAGCAGGCTTAAAGGTGGGAAAGTCATAAATTAGTATTAGCTACTGTGTCACTGGCTCCTGTGTGATTAGCATTTTTATTGTTTTGCTGTGCCGAGGTTGGTCACAGTTGAGCCTGGGGAGGAGGCGGAGACCTCCGGTGCAGCCGCTTGGGGCCTCCTCTGCTGGGCCTCTCGGGCTTGGGCACCGGCCAGGATGCCCCTCCAGCCGTGGCACCTGTAGTACCCCAGCACAGCCTCTGCTCTGGACTCACGTTGGCGCCAATTACCAGGCAGCCCTGCCCTGCCCCGTGGGACTTACTCTGTACCTGTGGGTGCAGAACTTAAGGCTCAGAAAGGTTAAGAAGTGAGCCTCAGGTCATGCAGCCCTGAGTACCTGCATCAGGATGGAACTCAGAACCTTCCGGTTTCAAAGCTCAGACTCTCTGTTTACCATCTTGTCACCAGCTTCCCCTACCAGCTGCCACCATCTGCCTGGTCCCCCCACCACTGTGACCCCGTCCCTCTCCTGCTGGGCTGCCGGGCTTGTGGTGGGCCTTGCTCTCTGACCCCCAGATCCTCACCCTCCCACACGCCTGAGCCCGGCTGCTCTGTCCTCTGGTTCCAGAACATTCAAACACCTGTGGAAGCAGGTGGCCCAGAACCTGGACCGGTTCCGCACCTTCCCGCGCCTGGCTGGAGGTAAGGACCCCTCCCGCCCCGAGTCCTGACCTGGTTCCCAGGAACTGAGGAACCACAGGCTGGTGGGTTGAGCTCTCCCAGGGTCTTCCAGTGTCCAGTGACACACGGTGACTCGTATCTGCCTCATCAATCAGTGTGCTAGCCGTGCTCCACACATGGCCGGTCATTAGTCACTTGAGACGTGACCGAGTGACTGAGGGTTGGTTTTCTGTGATCGTATGTTATGTGTGGACAGCCACGTGTGCCTGGTGGCTACTCTGGTGATGGTATAGATCTGAGTGGACAGAAGTCTGAGCACAGAGGCCACCGGTGGGAGGAGCTTACGTTGGAAGGAACGAGGGAAGGCCAGTGCAGCAGAGGAGGGAGGCTGAGAGAGGTCGCCTGTCTGGACCTTGTTGATGTGTCCGTAATGTTCCACAGAGAGACTGAGCAGAGCAACACACTCTGCTCGCCTGCGGGGCTTCTCAGAGCCTTTTGTGCCCTGGTCAGCCACACGGTGGCATTTCCCAGCTCTTGGGCCATACACCCTCACTTGGCAAAGACCCCTGGACCGAGTGCTTTGTGGACCACACTGAGGGCAAGCACTGTGACCCAGAGGGAAGGACGCCTAGGTCACACAGGGTGATGGTGGCCGAGTGGGGCTCGGGGCTCACTCGGCTTTCTTGCCCCCGGCTGTGTTGGGGCCCGTGGGGAGCCCAAATCCCACTGCCGAGCCTGTGGGGCTGTGGACAGGGTGTCCGGGAGGGAAGTCCCTGCAGGGCCAGATGCCGCTTCCGGCCCCAGCCTGGGGCACTGGCTGCCTATGTGCGGGGGGGATGCGAGATGTTCTGCTCTTAGAGGCTCCTCTCACCGCTCTCCTGGGGGACGGGCTGCTGGTGGCCACGGCCCAGCCTGCGGTGTGTCACTTCACCTCTGCCTCGGCCTTCTTGTCTCTAAAATGGGAGTCTTAACAGAAACAGTTGTGAGGATTATGGGAGACACGGCACAAAGGGCTTCTCGTGAAGCCGAGCAGGTGGCAGGCGCTTTCAGCTGCTGTCAGCTGGTGCTTCACCTAGGGAGGAACCCAAGGCGGGAGGAGGGGGTGCTCCCTGAAGCCGATGACCTCTGGCACCCTTCAGCGTTCCTGGGCCTCGGTGGCCTTGTCTGTGGAGTGGGAGGACCAGCCTGACTGTCCTGCTCATGGTCAGGGCCCACTCAGCCTCGGCTGCTGCAGGGGGTGTGGACGGTGGTGCCAGTGCACGCGGTCAGGGGAGCGAGCCCGCCGAGTCACTCCTCACCCCGTGCTCCATAGAGTGCGGCGGGAAGAACTTCCACTTCGTGCACTGCTCGGCCGACGTGGACAGCGTGGTGAGCGGCACCCTGCGCTCGGCCTTCGAGTACGGCGGCCAGAAGTGCTCAGCCTGCTCGCGCCTCTACGTGCCCAGCTCGCTGTGGCCGCAGATCAGGGGGCGGCTGCTGGAGGAACACGGCAGGATGAAAGTCGGCAACGTGAGTGGCTGCGGGGGCCGGTGGGATTGGGGCTGGCTGCCGCAGAGCCTTCCCAGCAGGCTTGCGAGCAGGCAGCAGTGGGGAGGGACGCCTTGCATCCGAGGCCTGCCTCAGCTTACCTCTCCTGGGCTCTCCCTCCCCACCTGCAGCCTGCAGAGGATTTTGGGACCTTCTTCTCTGCAGTGATCGACGCTAAGGTATGGACAGGAATCAGGGCAGGTCTTGGGGCTGAGCCCTGTCTGGGGGTGATGGAGAGAGCTTTCGGGGTCCTGGTGGGGGCTGTCCAGCCTGGCTGCTCCTCGGGAGGCAGCACTGGGGACACACTACACCTCCCAGCTTTGGAGAGGGCAGCCATCCTTACACCTGGAGCCAGGCTCAGCAAACACCTCACGATGCATGCACGCGTGTGCGCACACACACACAGGTGAGCCAACCATATGTGTGCACACACCCAGATCTATGTGTGTGTGTGTCTGTGAGCATGATCCTGCAGACCTCTGTAGATGTGCTCTCAGAATCCTACCTGTGTATATGTGGCCTAATAAACACATGTGCATGCATGTGCACACACATACATGCACACACACACACACACCCCTGCTCTTGATCCTGCGACTGCTTAGCCAGAGCCTGGTGTTGCCTCAGTTCCCCACCACCTCCCGTATTGCAGAATGGGGCCCCTCTGGCACAGGTGTTGCGGGGAGGGCGTGTTGGGGGACTGCTGGTCACTCCCCAGCCCAGCTGACACCGCACCCGCCTTGCCCGTCCCAGTCTTTTGCTCGCATCAGGAAGTGGCTGGAGCACGCCCACTCCTCACCCAACCTCACCATCCTGGCCGGGGGCAAGTGTGACGACTCCGTGGGCTACTTCGTGGAGCCCTGCATCGTGGAGAGCAAGGACCCGCAGGAGCCCATCATGAAGGAGGTGACCGGGCGGCCGCCGGGGCCCGGGCGAGGACGTGCTGCTGAGCGCAGCGCACACAGCACAGGGCACGGTGGTTTTCTCCCAACATTGTCCCATTCCCCAGATGAGGAAGGTGAGGTCATCAAGGTCGCTTCTCACACCTGGGGAGACCACAGCCGGATCTTGAAGCTGGCTTCCTGACTCAGCTCTAGTGCTCTGTCCTGCTGGCCTCTCCTGTGTCCTCGCCCTTCCACCGCCCTTGGCCACTGCAGTGAGCTGTGAGCCAGCCGTGGCTGGGGCTGGCAACCACTGAGACCACATGGTGTCACTGCTCCGTGTCACAGAGGAGAGATGGGGGCTCTGAGAGGTGGCACTTGCCTGCTGCAGTGCTGGGCTCTTCCCGTAGCCTGTTGGTGGCACAGGGAACCTGGAGGGGGGCGTGGTTTTGCCAGGCGATTCCAACAGCAGATCTTGTCAGGAGCCTTCCGCTCCAAGAGCCTGTTTGCTGAGGCCGGAGCATTCTTGGATCCTTTGCAGGAAGGGAGTGGGCAGGGCAGGGCAGGCAGCTGGATACCCCACTGTCCCAAGGGAACCCTGCAGGAAGCAGCCCCTGGCCCTTGAGGCAGGGACTGAGTTGGAACCAAGGCTTGGGACTGGGGAGAAGGAAGCCAGAGTGGCGTGCCTGGGCGTATCTGACCGGGGCTCCTCTCCCAGGAGATCTTTGGGCCAGTGCTGACCGTCTACGT
Organism: Ctenodactylus gundi; assembly: GCA_004027205.1. Classification (NCBI taxonomy): domain Eukaryota; kingdom Metazoa; phylum Chordata; class Mammalia; order Rodentia; family Ctenodactylidae; genus Ctenodactylus; species Ctenodactylus gundi. The sequence continues at coordinate 461,087 of PVKB01000863.1, read as the reverse complement.
CTACCCAGATGAGAAGTACCGGGAGACCCTGCAGCTAGTGGACACCACCACCAGCTACGGCCTCACGGGGGCAGTGTTCGCCCAGGATAAGTGAGTGGCCGCAGCCTCGGAGCCTGCGTCCAGTATCCTACCTATCTCTGCCATTTTCCTTCCTTAACTCCCAGACTGGGTTTCTGGTACTGATGCCACACCCCCTGCTTTTTCTCTGTTCCCCATCATTTCCCCCTGCAGGCAGGTGGCCCAGCGCAGGAGTCCACAGTGCTAGGACTCTGTTAGAGATGGTGGACCCCTGGTGACCACTAAGTCTTAATATCAAGGGCCTGCCTGGGGAGCTCTTGGCCTGCTCCCCCAGATCTGATGGCGGCCCACTGGGTGAGGTGACTGCCGTGCTGCAGGGCTGAGATAAGGCACAGGGGTCGGGGGCTTGATGCAGGTGTGCAGAGGCAGTCCTTGATCCCCGGCCCCTGACACGGAGCCCGAGGCGCCACATTCCCTTCCTGTGTGGCACCTGTCCCACCCATGTCTGCCTCCAGGAGGTTGGAGCCTGAGCTGGGGCCTCCCTAGCTCCCAAGGGACAGGATACTTGGACCAGGACAGGTCCCTCTCTGAGGTGTAGCCTCCCATTGAGACCTCAGAGTGGCTCTGTGGCTAGGATGTGCCCGCCCCTGCCCCAGACAGGAAGTCAAGGCTCAAAGCCTATGTAGCCTGTCAGGGCCCTCTTTGAGCTTAACCTGGAAAGCCATTGTGGGCTGGGCAGGGTGCTGGAGTTTGGGCACCCCCTTACCTCTGCCCTGCCTCACAGGGACGTTGTTCAGGAGGCCACAAAGACGCTGAGGAACGCCGCTGGCAACTTCTATATCAATGACAAGTCCACCGGCTCGGTGGTGGGCCAGCAGCCCTTTGGGGGAGCCCGGGCTTCTGGTGAGTGGACCCCTCTTGCAGCGGCGGGAGGGGGGCCCTTTCCTGGCAGGAGACCTAGATCCTTTATCTGAAGGATGTGCAGAGAAATGGGAACAGCACCGTGCACTTGAGTGCCGATTAGGCCTCGCAAACATGCCAGCTCAGTGTTTCCAACAGCCCTTTGAGTGAAGGGACTTTCCTTCCATTTTATGGAGGAAGAAACTGAGACACACGGGGGTTGTGGTTTTGGCACCAGCACCCACAATTCTACACCATATTCGGGTTCACTTAAATCCTTCGTTTTACAAAGGGGGAACTGAGGCTCAGGAGGGCTGAAGGTGCTGCCCCTAGTGCCAGAGCTGGGGCTGATCCAAAGGTGTCTTAGGTGTCTTCTCACTGCGGGGACGCAATATCCAACACCCACAATGCCAGGGAGGAAAGTTTTATTCTAGCCCACAGTGCAGAGGTCTTAGTCCATTTGTGGTTGGCCAGCCACTGGTGGCATGGTGGGCGGGTCTAGTGGAGAACAGCGGCTCACCGCCTTGCAGAAGGAAGGGGGGGGTGCGGAGCTGGCGGGGAGCCGGGATGAGAGTGTTCCCTTCCCGGCCGCTCAGCGACCTGCTGCATCTGAGGTGCTTACCACACTTCCAGCCCCCCCCCCCCCCCCCCCCCCCCCCCCCCCCCCCCCCCCCCCCCCCCCCCCCCCCCCCCCCCCCCCCCCCCCCCCCCCCCCCCCCCCCCCCCCCCCCGCAGTGGTCTGCCACCAGTCTGGTCACTTTTTCATCATCGTGACCCAATATCTACAGCTTAGGGGAGGAAAGGCTTGTTTTAGCTCACAGTTTCAGAGGGTCACAGTCCACTCAGGAGCAGCCGGCAGTAGTGGAAGCACACGGTGGAGGCGGAGGCGGCTTCTCATGACATCACACACAGGAAGCCAGGTCGAGTCAAGTCCCAGAAGGAAGGCAGGAAGCAGCGTGTATCCTTCCAGGTCCCATTCCAGTGATCCATCCCTTCTGGGTCCAGCCTCAGGGCCCCACTCCTTCCACGTTCAAGCCCCCATCATATGCCTGTAATTTAAGTTGCACATCTGCAATCTGTAACCTGCCACAGCCCTGTCTTCCACCACATACCCATAATACACCCCTCCAGACCAGGTCCCAATGTCCCAAGAGCACACGGTTCCATAGCTAATCCATAACATCCAAATGCATGGGCTTTTGGGGACATTCTGGGTGCAAACCACAGTATACTCCTTCCATGATCTGCCACACCCTTAGGGATCCACCCTCGTGGCAAGGCCCCGCCTTTCCCCTGCCCAGGAAATCAGAGGTTAGTCCACAGAGCTGTCAGCCTCACAATGTAATCACCCTCCAACTACATGCGGCCTTTAGGGGACACTCCAGATCCAAGCATGATGCCCAGTTCTCTGCAGACTCCTGGGTGACCTTCAGTTTAACTGTGCTCTGACACTGACTGTCGGGTTAGCACAGACCCCGCTGGCTCAGGGCTTAGCCCCCAGGGTGATGCCCTGTCTTGAGGTGCCAGTCACAGCAGTGGGTCCCCAGGTTACCCACACTTTGGTCCAAATCAGATGTGCAGATGTGTTCTTACTCACCATGCTGGAAGCTCTCAGAGCCCTGTGCTCTGGAATCTGATGGAAGATTCTGTATGTAGGTGCTGTGATCAAATCGGCCACTGGTGACAATCCGCCTCCAACCCACACACCACCTGGTGGCCCGGGGGCTGGAAGTTCCAACCCTTATAGTAGATGGTTCCCTGGCACCAGCCGCAAAGTTACTCACTAACATAAATTCAGATATGACTGACTAGAAGGGGTTTATGACAGCCAAAGGTGCTCCTGTGACCCCTGTCATTGGCCGTGCTGGCCGGGAGGGACCTGGGTGTGAAGCCAGGTGTGGATTTCTTACTGTGGCTCAGCACCACGCTGGGTCTGTCTCCTCGTCCAGTGCTCTTCTTCCCCGGTGCCCCTCCTCCTGCACCCTTGTTGGTAGGGAGCAGGGACCCCAAGCATCTGCCTCCTGCCTCTGTCAGCTTCTGTCTCCCGACCTTGGGCCGTGCACACATGGCACAGATGCACTCAACAAACCTGCTGCCGTGAATATACGTGGTTCCAGCGGTCTCAGCCCCTCTCGCCGGCGGACTGGAGGCAGGGTCCTCATCCGTCCCCTGGCTCTCTCCTGCCACGCTGGTGCCCTGCTGACCCTAACCCTGCCCCTTCTGTCCGGAACCCCTGTGTCTTTGCCAGGAAAAACAGAACTGTCTTTTCTATAGGAACCAACGACAAGCCAGGGGGCCCCCACTACATCCTGCGCTGGACGTCACCCCAGGTCATCAAGGAGACCCACAAGCCCCTGGGGGACTGGCGCTACGCATACATGCAGTGAGCCCCGCTCCGCATCCGCCCGTCCACACAGACTTTGCTGCACTGACCCCACTGTCCCCTCGGAGCTCCCCACGGACGTTTCCCCTTCCACAGCCACTCTTGGCCTTCCTGCCGAGGGCCGCGTCGCGGCTCCCCCCAGCTCCAGTCATGTGACCGGGCTCTGCTTTGAGGTCATGGTGGAGAGGAACAAGGCATCTGAGTCCTTGTCCCATGGGCTACCCTGGAAATCCCATCTGCCAGGTCTGACCCTGATGCCCTCAGAGCCCCACTTGGGCCCTGTGGCTTGGGGACCTGGGAGGTGCAGAGTGAACGCCTCTTGGCACCACGAGGGCAACAGTGACAGCCCCAGGCCCTTGGCAGTGTCCTTCCTCACAGAGGCTGTGGTCTGGGGCAGCTGCCGGGCTGGTGAGCTGTGGCTGCCAGGCACAGGCAGTGTAGCTCTCTTGCCCTTGTGGTCTGGGCTGCCACTTCCCTCACTGTCTCTTCTGGCCCCACAGAGCCAGCTGGTGCCTGTGCCCAGCCGTGTGCCTTAGATGCCCCGTGCCTTCTTCCCTGTGCCTGTGCCCGCCCAAGGCCGCGGTGCTCCTAGCTTCCTGCTGAGGTGTGGAGGTGCCTGTCCTTCCATGTAGGCTGCAGTCCTGGAAGACTCGGTCACCTCCGTTCTGTTGTTGGGCTGTTCCTCAGCTCTCCTGGTCCTGCCTTGAGAGAGATGTGTCCTCAGAGCCTACTGCGGGGTCCCAGATTCCCCCACAGGGCCTCCGTCCTGCCCAGGCCACTGTTGCTGGCTCTCTCTGACCCCAAGATCTGGCCTTGGGCTCCCTGCTAGCGTAGGCCTACGACGAGGCTGTGGACTGCTCCTCAGCCTGCCGGTGGCCTTTGCAGACTGATCTGTAAGTGGCTTGTTCCTCCCTGGCTGCAGCCTGCCCGCACCCGAAGCCAACTCCCCTCTGCTGGGGTTCTGGGTGCTCAAGATCTGTGAGTTGGGACTTTACGGGACAGCAGTGGGGAGGGGATGTGGGGAGTCCTGGGTCCTCACAGAGATGCCATGATCCTTCTTGAGTGCCCTGGTGGGCATACCATGGCCTAAATGGGTGCCAGTGACCCTTGGGCCGGGCATGGGCCCTGCTTCCAGTATCTGTGTCATCCTGTGGAGAACTTAGTGTGGGTGGGAGGTGTTTTTCATTCTACTGATTCTGTCTACACTGTGAGGTGGCAGTGGGGTATACCCAGTGCCACCCAATAAAATGCCTGTTACTTACCAACATGGTGGTCACTCTGGCAGTGGGGCACGGAGGAGGGGACAGCCGGCGTTTCCTTCTGATGGCGTCGTCACTGTCTCATCCAGTGTGATGGGAGGAAGTATGGGCCCTGATAACCGGGGCACCTGCTGGAGTCAGTGGGGACTCTTTGGAGCCCCATGACCTAGGTTCAAATCCTGCCTCACTGCCTTCTAGCCAGGTGATGTCCAAAAAGTTATGCGACTTCCTTGACCTTCCATCTCTTCATCAATAAAAGAATAACAGTCACATGCACATAGGCGTGGATTAGCGTGAGTATGAAGTAAGTTCTTCATACATACACCTAGCACAGCATCAGGTAATGACCAGATTGTCACCTCTTTACCCACTGTTGTTAAACTGCTATTGTGCTGTTGTGATTCATTTTATGTGTTGGCTTGGCCTGGCCGCAGGACCCAGACACTTGCTCACATGTTCTGGGTATTTCTTTAATGATGTTGGCTGGATAGGATTGAAATCGCTGGACTTAAAAAAAGAAAGAAAGTAACCAGGCATGGTGGTACATGCCTGTAATCCCTGGGAGCCTGAGGCAGAAGGACTGCAAGGTCAAGTCTAGCCTGGGAAACATATTGAGACCTGTCTCAAAATTTAAAAGATAAAAAAAGGACTGGGGATGTCGTGCAGTGGTAGAAAATCTCCGGGCTCAATCCCCGACACACACATACAGACAAAAATCTAGAAAGTGAAACAGGTCACCCTTCGCAGTGTTCGCCCTGTACAGCCTGTCGAAGGCCCAGCTGGAAGACAGTGGAGTCCCCGGTTGGATGGGGTTCTGCCAGCAAGCTGCCCCGGGTGTGACCTGCTGTCCTGCGTGAGTCTCTAGGCTGCTGGCCCACACTGGATTTTGAACTTGTGAGTGTCCACAGTCACGTGATCTGATTCCTTAAAATTTCTCTGCCTCTCCCTCCTCCTCATCTGAGCCCAAGCAGACCACCTGGCCTCTGGAGGGCAAAGCATGTGTCTGGCCTGGCTCTAGTGTTGCCATCAGTGTGGAGGGCCTCAGAGTGGCGTCCTTGCCAGCGCCCCCCTCCTGGCTCCCTTGTAGCCGCCCCAGCTCAGTGCAACCCCCAGGAGGGGTTGCAGGGGCCATGTCCCCCCCAAGGGCAGGACTCAGACCTAACCGCGGGTGGTCCTGCAGGCTCCGGTAATGTTACTGAGCAAATCGTGTGACCTGCTCAAGGTCACGCTGGGACAGCAGCAGAGCCGCCTGGGCACTGGCCAAGTGCTTGACCTCTCAGGTTTCATGCGGCTTTGACAGTGTCAAAGGACTCCGAGTCGTCATTCCGTGCCCTTTGCCCCCGTCCATGCCCAGACTCAGGGTGGTGGCTCTCAGGTGCCGTGTGCATCCTGCTCAGGTGCCTGAGGCCTCTTCGCATGGTCAGCGCCCTAAGTCTCCGTGTCTGCGGTTGCCCCAGAAACCCTTCATTTCCCTGCTGTGCCGGGGGCCCCACCGCCACCCCAGGCTGGAGCAGGCACCATTTGACTGAGGCCGGACATTCCTGCCACTGCTGTGCCATGGCTGCCAGCCGAGCATGCACTCTTAAGAAAATGAGGGACCACCTGTGCCAGCTGCCGGCCACCCGGGCCCCAGCGCGGGAGGTAGGCAGAGGATGCAGACCCGCCCTCCTAGAGTCTCCCCTTTGTTCTCTTCACCCTCCTACCCCACATCCGCCATCCTGGGGGTGCCTGTGCCCTGCGCTCGGGGGCCGGTATCGGCTTGCGTCCTCTCGGTAGCTCCTGGAGCCACGTCCTGCTACTCCCGTTTAACAGATGAGAACACGGAGGCCACATGGGTTGACTAGTACACCAGCAGGAAAAGACTGACACCGCTTCTCGTCCCGCCAGGCCACTGGCCATGACTGCCCCAAGCAGCCGCAGAGCCAGACAGACCCGGGCCAGCCCGGACCTCTCTTCCCTGTTGACCTCCTGCCCAGGGTGACATTTCCTGGGCCACGGTGTGCAGTGCACAAGAGCTTCAGATTCTCGTTTTCAGTGACCCTCCTGGGCGCGTGCATGTTGAGGAAGGAGGAAGACGCCAATTCACCGGTACCTGATTGATCCTTGTGCCAGTGCCCGAGGTCTGCTCACGAGCTGCGTCCTCAGTCCCGTTTTGACAGTTTGGTTTTGTATTTTGTTTTTGTTGTTGTCTCTGAGTTTACTAGGCTGGGCTCAAATGAGTGATGCTTCCCGCCTCAGCCTCCCACCCAAGGATGTTGGGATTGCAGCCCTGTGCCACCAGGCCTGGCTTTGAGCACCTGTGCTCCCACTAGTTGCCAGCCTGCGAGGGAAGGGGTATTATTTCAACCCCATTTCACAGAGGCTCCAGAAGGTGGAATGGGTCCCCGCCATGTTTGGTAAGAAGCACAGAGAGGCTCTCAGGGCTCCAGAGGGCTCCCCCCACCAGGGCTGAGGCCTCTGTCAGGCGTTAGGTGACCCTTGGGTGCCCAGCCCTTGCCCTACTCTTGAGACTTTTTTTAAGGCAAGGTCTCAAGCTATAGTCCAGGCTGGCTTTGTCCTCTGGGTAGTCCTCCTGCCCCAGCCTCCTGAGTGCTGGGATTATTAGGTGTATGCCACCATGCCCGGTTAATTTTTTCATGTGGCACTGGTGGGTTGAACCCAGAGCCTTACAAAGGCTAGGCAAGTGCTCTAACCACCACCCTACACCCTAGCCTCACTCTCTAGACTGCTGAGACCTGGCACCCCTCCTCCAAGTGCCCTGGGAACCCTCTGCTGTCCTCCCTCCCCACATGAGAGGACAAGCCAGGTGAAGACCCGGATGTGCCAGCCGGAAAAAGGGAAGGTGGGGACTGGGGGTAGGGAGGGAGGTCAGCAGCGGAGAGTAGGGTACAGGGTAGCGCAGAGGATGCTGGGGGTCGGTGCAGCTGCCGGCCCCTCCCACGGGGAGGAAGTAAGTCCAGGCAGCCCCGTGTCTTTCCCCGAGCACAGGGCAGATGCCAAGGCGAACGGGCAGCCCTGGCCTGTCACTTCCTCACGTGTCCCCTGCCCCCCATTTGTATAAGCCTGTCACAGCCAGCATCACCACACAGACAGGACCTCAGGCCTCAGACTGGGCTGTGGTTGACATCTGTGCAGCCCACCTGGGGCTCATGCCGTGTGCGCAGTGCTGGTGGATGGTCACAAAGACACAGTGCCTGGCTGTTGGTCCTGCTGGTGGCCAGCATGTCTGCAGGAACCCTCACGCAGGCCTCAGATGAGCTCTGTGGCTTGTGGCGCCTGGGTCTGGCGAGTGTCACATGGCGGGGGTGGCAGGGCTACTCCAGAATCGCACAGGGAGCCTCCCCAGAAGTGCCGATGCATTGAGCTCATCTTTCTGCTGTGCATGGCATTGGAGCCATCAGTGGGGGCAGGGAGCATTCTCGGGAGAAGTGGCGGGGCCTGGCCTGGGGTGTGGCGGGGACAGGGATCTGGAGAGGAGCCAGAGGTGGAGGTGGTCTGTGCTGGGTCTGTTGGTGGCTGACATGGTGGGTCTGGTAGCACAGAGAGGCCCTCCTGCTGTACAGATGGGGAAACCGGGGACCAGGGAGGGCCACACCTCCCCAGCTGGTTTACGTAGGCTCAGAGGGGCAGGGACAGGCTGGGACCGACCCAGGAAGCGGCCCAGGAAGCCTCTGCTGGTGGTTGTGAGTGTCCATGGATCGATCCCATCCCAGAAGAGGTTGGGGTACAGAGACAGTGCTCCCCAGCTCCTGCATGTGTGGCTGAAGATGCCTAACACCTTCTGGGATAACCCTGAGACACACCGGGCACTCTCAGTGTGGCATGGAGCCGGGGTGCCCTGGCTTGCAGCAGGCCTATCTGATTGCACCCGGCTGTCTCACCCTCTCCAGGGCCTGCTCTGCACTCCATAGTTTGTCCCTACACCCGTCCCATGAGGCTGGAGTTACTGTCCTTATGTCAGTGCACAGAGGGGTGGGGAGAGTGACGGAGCCTCAGATAAGGTAAGTAACCTGCTTCTGATCACACAGCAAAGAGCAGGTGTCTACTCTAGGTGGGAGTCATATTGCCACAGTTTTTTGATGTGGACACACACGTCAGCAAGAACTGGCCCCGCTGCCAGGCTGGTGACAGGTGTTCATGACAACAGCCTGGAGGGTGTGTGGTGCTCAGAGCTGCAGGCCGCTTTGGATGGCCGGTCAGTGCAGGGTCCAGGAGGACGACGACCTCGGGCGCAGCCTTCAAGGAGGATTGAGCTTGACTCAGGTAAGATGGGTCCTCGGAGGGCCCAGCTAGGCGCACTTGGGGGGCATGCGTCACTGGTTCCCGGGGTCCATCTGTGGATGACATGTTTGCGTTTGAGAATCTTCTCAACTTACCTCCTACTCTGCCCCGCCCCCATTCCCACGGTGCTTTTGTTTATGTAAAAACATAGCCCTGGGTGTCCAGTAGGGGGTGGACTCCACCTGGGGGTTCGCATTCCGGCTCTACCAGCTGTGTTTCTTAATGTCTCAGAGCCTCAGTCTCCCCATCTGTGAAATGGGGTCAGTGAGTGTCGCAGGTGTAAGGCGCATTAAAGGAGATGATATGGCAGGTGACAGGCTCTCAGCTGATGCCTGGTTCGTGTTGATGGTGACAACTGCTTTTGGACATCTGATGTGCCAGGTGCCACACGAATGCCCACATGCCAGGCCCATCTGATCAGCTCCAAAGCGTGGGGCTTTCGCTTTGGCTCCTTGGAGCACCTGTGTCCTTTGATTCTGACAAGGAGACGGAACACGGTTCCAACCAAGTGCCAGAAGGCCAGGGTGTGACCTGTGGGCAGCATGCACTCTCCCTCCCGTGGGACCGTGCACCCAGGCCCCCAGGCCCCGTGTGCCCCCGGGAAGGGTCATCCTGCTTCCGGCCCCCTTCCTCCCCCAAGGCCCTCGGGGCGTTCCACCTGCCCCACGTGCCCCCCATCAGCGGCAGGGCCGTCACTATGTAAATGTCTGTGCAAATGCCCGTGTCAAGCCGCCAGCCCTGGCGGGAGGCAGGCCACCCGACGCTGCCACTCTGCAGCCATGAGGCTACGCGCCAGGCTCTGTGCCCTGTCTCTCCTGCTGCAGGCGTTGGCCGGGCCGGCTGAGGCTGAGAACCCCAACTTCCATCTGCCGGGCGACTACCTCCTGGGGGGCCTCTTCACCCTCCACGCCAACGCCCAGCCCACTCCCCGCTCCAACGTTCTGCAGGTGCCCAAGTGTGAGGAGTGAGTCTCCTGTGAGGCTGGCCATGCCCACGGGGGTGGGACGGGGTCCAGGCCCGGTCCTGGGGTCCCCGGGGGGCTCTGCCACCCTTTTGGTGCTGGCGTCCTTCGTCCCTGAGACCTGGCTCACCCAGTGTCATGTCTCCATGTAGGGTCCTGGCGCCTGAGCGCAGAGGGGTCTCAGGCCACCAGAACCGCCACCCGCACACCAGAGTCTGGGCCTCTGCAGGCACGTGTGTCTGTTCTGTAGTAGGTTCTCAGCTGGAGGGGCTGGTGTGCACTTTCCAAGAGCCGTGGCTTTGTGGCAGTGAGGCTGGAGTTGGCCTTCCGGGATCGAAGGGGATCCCCTGCCTCTGGGTGCCTGGGGTGACAGCACCACCCACAGGCGGGGTGGACAAGCTGCCTGTGACCGACCGTGTTCAGAAAAGGTGGAGCACTTTGGGCGACAGGGAGAAAGGAGGGGCGAGCAGAAGGTGACGGAGCACGGATGACCGAACCACACTGCTGGCTGACATCTGGGACGGGGGGGGGAGGGGGGCGTGTGCTGGCTGGAGAATGGTGATTCCAGGGATGGTACCTGGGACAGTGCCGGGTCTCCTTGTGCCAGTGGTGATGTCCATGCTAGTTACGCTGGTGATAATGAGACGCAAGAGTGTAACGGTGGTGGTGGTTCTGGTGAAGGCAGCCGTGGTAGTTATGGTGATGGTATTGGTGAAGATGGTGAAGGCAGGGGTGGGAGGGGTGGCGGAGATGGTCGTAGGGATGGTGGCGGCCATGGTGATGGCCGTGGCTGGTACTAATGGCGATGGTGGGAATAGTGTCAGAGATGCAGTGAGAGTCGTGGCGGTGACGCTGATAACTGGCTTAGTGGGTAACGATGGTGACAGTGGGAATGCAGGTCATAGGGGTGTGGGGATGGTCGCCCTAGGAGCCATGGTGCGAGTAGTGATCTCAGAGATGACGGTGACCCTGGAGATGAGGCACAGGGACAAGGATGTAGTAATAATGGCTTGGACATCCTTGGCTCTGCCTGGCACGGAGGAGGAGCAGGTCCCTCCCTTGTCCCCTCCGCTGTCCTTTCCTCCGCTCCCTCCTCACTCTGTACCCATCTGTTCTCACCTCCCCACACCGGGCCCCTCCAGGTACGAGATGAAGGTTCTGGGCTACAACCTCATGCAGGCCATGCGCTTTGCCGTGGAGGAAATCAACAACCACAGCGGCCTGCTGCCTGGCTTGCGGCTGGGCTACGAGATCGTGGATGTTTGCTACCAATCCAACAACGTCCAGCCCGCGCTGTACTTTCTGGCACAGGAGGACTACTTCCTGCCCATCTACGACAACTACAGCGACTATGAACCCCGCGTGGTGGCCGTTATCGGCCCTGACGCCTCGGAGTCCGCCATGACTGTGGCCAACTTCCTTTCTATCTTACTTGTTCCTCAGGTGAGGCTTCTGGGTCCTGGCCATGGGCTGACGGGGTGGCGAAAGGGGGGCCAGCCCAGGGGGCTCAGAAGCCCTTTCTCCATCACGGTGGGAGTGTGGAGGAGCCAACGTGAGTTGAGACTGACTCCCGTCTTGGGGAAGCAGCTCAGCGTTTAGAGATAAGCAGACCTGGGGTGCCACTTGGCCCTGGCTCTCTGCCATGGTGCAGCCTTTAGCAAGCCTCTTACTGGGTGAACCTTGCTGTCCCCCTCATGAGATGCTATTTCCATCCGGGTCTGATTGCAGATCAGTGTTCAGCCCGGCACACAGTAGGTAGCCAGTAATGCTGTTATTATGTAAAGCATCTTGCAAAGGAACAAAACCTCAGAAGTGCTGTTATCACATTACCATCATCGTGACTGGAAGCACTTAGTTCAGTACTAGTCCAGAGCCCGTATTTATTAAAGAGCAGCTGGCATGAAATATGGCACACAGCAGGTAGTTAATGTAGTTTTTCTTACGTAAAGCACTTACCATAGGGGAGGTCTGACACATGGTAGGTGCTCAATAAGTGTTATAGTTTCGTGTGGAATGTCAGCCTAGGGCTGAATTCCTTCAAGTAACCACTGTTTTTGAGCACCTACTTTGTGCCAGGCAGTGTGACAGGCGGTGGGGATACAGCTGGGAGCCAGATAAACACGCACTGCTCCCCCCGTTGGGAGCAACAGATAATTATTGTAAATAATGTTCAACATTATTGTAAATAATAAGTAATGTTATTGGGAAGTGTAGTGGACAAAAGAAAAGTAGGGTGGGGGGGGGCAGAAACAGGGCTGTAGGTGGGTGGGTGACTGAGACCGTGGAGGGACAGTGAGGTGTTTAACAAGATGGGCATGTCGGCTTATGGCAGTGCAGAGTGAGCGAGGGAGGAACCTATGTGGGCCTCTAGGGAGAGGGCATTTCAGGAAGGAGGATTAGCTGGTGCAAAGGCCAGGAGGTGCCCAGTATATTCATGGAAATGAGCATTCTGATGTTTTTTTTTTTCTTTCCTGACACTAGGAGCAGATTTCTAAGCAGGAGGGAAGTGGTTTGACTCAACCTGGCTGCTGTGTTACTAGGGTAGACTGTCAGGAAGGCCCATGGGACGATGGCATCCCGGCCCCAGCCCGGGTGTTTCCCAAGGTCATGAGGTCAGAGAGAAATGAGGTAACCGAAGTAGATGGAATAGCCAGTGAGTTGGAATAAAACTGGAAGTTTCCTGGAGGGTGAGGAGAGGAACGTGCTCCCCTGATGAGCTTCATGACCGCATGAGGGGAAGGCATCGTACCCAGGGGCACAGAGTTGGTGCTCAGCAAATGTTAACAGGTCACGGGAGGAGGGATGATGGTGCCTGTCACTGAGCCAGGGTGTGGCACACTGTAGGTGCTGGATAAGTGTTACTGCGATATGTTTTAAGTCTGTCATCGCTGGGACATAACCCAGCACCCACAGCTTAAAGGAGGGAATCTTGAGGTGGCTCAGTTTCAGAGGGCCAGTCCGTGGGTGGCTGGCTCTGGGCAGGAGCATCATGGAAGAAGGCCACAGTGGGACGAGGCTGCTTTAGTTCACAGGAGCTGGGAAGTGGAGTCCAAACAAAGTGAGAAAGGGACCAGGGACCAGAGATGGTCCCCAATGTCACACGTGCATGACAGACCCAGGCACACCCAGAAGGAGCTTTATCGATAAATCCCTTGGGAGATCCCAAGCCAGGCAAGCCAACACATTCAGGCCTGCATGCCACAGATGATAATCATAAAGCTACTGAGGAAAGCCCCTGGCCGAGGGCTCGGCACAAGGTGGGCTGTCGCCGGTTACTGCCAGAGGACCACGTTGATGATGGCGCCAACACTAATCCTGGTCGTGGCTCACACTACGTGTTCAGGAGTGTCGCCAGGGCAGTGAAGGCAGGTGCAGCCCACGGGCGGGGCCCCCAGTAGCACGGAGTGACCCCCACCCTTGGCAGATCTCTTACAGCGCCATCTCTGATCAACTGCGCGACAAGGTGCGTTTCCCTGCCATGCTGCGCACAGTGCCAGGCGCCACCCACCACATCGAGGCCATGGTGCAGCTCCTGCTGCACTTCCACTGGAACTGGATCGTGGTGCTCCTGAGCCGCGACAACTACGGCCGCGAGAATGGCCAGCTGCTCCGAGAGCGCCTGGCCCGCCAGAACGAAGTGTGCATCGCCTTCCAGGAGGTGCTGCCCCGGCCGGTGCCCAAAGGGTCCGCGGCCCCGGCAGCCGACCAGCAGCACATGGAGGGCATTATGCTGAAGCTGAAGCGGACCTCGGCGCGCGTCGTGGTCCTGTTCTCGCCAGAACTGGCCCTCCACAACTTCTTCATCGAGGTGCTGCACTGGAACGTCACCGACACCGTGTGGATCGCTTCTGAGTCCTGGTCCGTCGACCCGTACCTGTACAAGCTCACAGGGCTGCCCAGCACTGGCACCTTCCTGGGCATCACCACCCAGGCAGTGCACATGCCGGGCTTCGGCAAGTTCCGCCTGCTCCGTCCCAAGGCCCCGCCGCAGCCGCCGTCCGCTGAGAACACGTCGCGGTCCACCTGCAACCAGGCGTGTGATGCCTGCCTGAACAACACCATCTCCTACAACAGTATCCTCATGGGCTCCGGGGAGCGCGTGGCCTTCAACGTGTACTCAGCTGTCTACGCCGTGGCACATGCCTTACACAGCCTCCTGCGCTGTGACCACAAAAAATGCACCCGAAAGACCATCTACCCCTGGCAGGTGAGCATCCCGGCGCAGGCACAGACCCGGTGGTTATCATAGAGACCACAGGAGGCTGCCTGGCTCTACTCCAGGCTGCTGTTCCCGTGGGGTGGGGGTTCCCAGGCCAAGGGATGGGAGAAGCATTCCCTCTGCTTTGGGGTACAAAGAACCAGAAGTCCTTCTTGGTCCCCAAACAGCAGTTCCTCTCCAGTGAGTCAATACCTAAAAGTCTGCTGCTGGAGCTGTAGACAGAACTCTCTGGAAGTTCCCACAGATTCTTGGAGTGCAAGTGGAGGGCTTGGGGTGGCTGCTGGGTCCCTGGGCTCACAAGCCCTTCCTGTGGGTGCGTAGGTCTGCTTAGTGGCCCCCTTCTGCATCCCCCTGATCCAGACCCAGAATTTAGGTTTGGGTTTTTCTGATTTCACACACAACCTTCACAAAGGCTGCACGCCTACAGGCGGCTGTTCTGAGGACCAGGGGGCAGAGGGGCTCACAGTGGGGGTGTGTATGGTATTCAGTTCATTTCTGTGGTACTGGGGAAGCGAGGCCAAGACTTTCACTTTGAACAACTTCAATTTAGCTTTGGCTTTGAGACAGGGTCTTGCTAAGTTGTTAGGTTGTCTTGATTGGACTTGAAGTTGTGATGCTCCTGCCTCGGCTTCCCACAGGGCTGGGATTACAGGCCTGTGTAGCCGGGCCAGCTGGGGGTGGCCACTTTATCCTCTAAGGCTTCTCTCTGGCTGCTCCCACCGGGCCTGGCTCCTAGCCAGCGGCAGCCATTTCCCAGCTCTGCTATCCGCCCCCCACCCCTTCCTGATTCCTGCCCATCCCCAGGAACCACTCACTTAAGTGGTGAACGGCGCAAGTCACTGATGCTGTCCTGCCTAAGGTGCCAAGGCCCTGGGCTCCATCCAGCACCGAAAACAAACAAAACCACTGTTTTAATTCCCCCCTCCCTTCGGAAGCCCAGTGCCTAACCTCACTACCCTAAGCACTGACTTTAAAAGACACAAGAGGCAGCTCCTCTGTGAAAGGACTTCTGCACCCTATCATTCAGTGCCCTGCCACTCTAGCCATACACACAACTGTTGCAGGACTCCGCTGCTTCCCAAGCGTCTCCCAGGCACCAGAGGCAGGTGCACACTGGGTCTCACTCGTGGCCATCCCAAGGGGCTGGTCCTCTACAGAGAGGAAACAGGCCCAGGAACCCAAAGCAATGATCCTGGCTGGCTCAGGGATGAGTGGCAGGCCTGGCTTAGAACCCGGGCATGGCACACCCCGCAGCTACCCACCGCCTTCCACGGGAGCCGTGGGGAAGCACCAGTCGTCTTCTTTCCTAACAGTGGAGACCAAAGGTGCCCATCACAGCAAACAGGATGGGCAAGCCCTGTCTGGAGCACCTAGTGTGTGCCAGGTGCTAGGAGGCGGTGAGCAGCGTGCACACGCGTCCCTGCTCAGAGCCGCCAAGTCAGACCGAGAGGTGTGCACGGGGTGGGGCAGGGAGGAGCCTCTGCGCGGGGGCTGGAGTCAGGACAGCGGATGTGGGGGGGTGGGGTGAGGGGCAGGAGGGGATTCCCGATGGAGCAGGGGCTTTGCAGGCAGAGCCCACGTGATACGCTTTGGGGGCCACCCAGCAAGTCAGCTGAGGTCAGGGTCGGGGGTGATGGAGGCAAGGGGCAGGGAGCCTGGGCATAGCTGTGAGAGTAGGAACCTGTGCCCCTTTGTGCAGGGACAGCAGGATTTCCCAGCTGCTACACAGGAGAGATCACTTGTACCCTGCTGAGTTGCTGATAGCATAACAAAAATGGATGTGGACTTTCTGGTGCAGAGGCTGTGTGCCCTTCCTCCCCTCCCCTTTCTTCTCCTCCGTTCCTGACCCCAAATGCCGGCCTGGGGGGAGAGGGTACGACTGGAGATTCTCTGCCTGAGGTGTTTGGATGCCCGGGCTGAGGGCGGGGACAGCTGAGAACAGGGCTCAGACCCCACAGGGAGCCCCTAGGGTCCCTGTCCTCGCAGGAGAATGACAGAGACTATGCTTTCTGACCCCTAGGGGAAGATCAAATCTCAGGTTCTGCTCAGGTTGGCTAGGTCACAGCGGGAGTGTGACAAGGACATGCCTGGTCTTTCTCCCCGGAGCCCCCCACATCCTCAGGCTGACTGCCTAGGGGGAGCGCCTCCACCCCACCCCCTCCTGGGCCTGGCCAGCTGTGCCAACCCCAGAGAGGCTAATGGGGCTGGACTCTCATCTCTGAGCAGGGCGGCAGGAGGCTGGGCCCCGCTCCCAGGCCTGTCTCAATGCCACTTTCTGAGGTGACCGGGGGAGCTCTAGGTCCCCACAGGGTGGGCTGATACTCTCCCTCCATGCACACTGACAGGCCATCTGAGCTGGGAGCCCTGTCAGGCTTGACGGGAGTTCTGGTCACTTCCCAGCATCACACAGACCAGAGCACGTTCTAGTCGGCGCCCGTTTCTGTGGTGGGGAGGATCGGAAGGAGCTGACCCTAAGGTGTGGGAGGCAGGGAAGACCAGGGAGCAGGAACAATCCCAGCAGCCTTTGCACAAGCGGACGATGGGTTATGGGCCCTGGGTGACGACCACGGCGATGTCAGGGAAAGACGATGACGTCAGTCCAGGAGCAGGCGTCGTGCCGAGCCCGGAACTCGGATGAGCTCACCTGAGGCCTTCCATCCCCACAGACGGGGGACAGCTCTCCACCATGCAGGAGCCTGAGGCGCAGGGGTTAAGCCACACGTGTAGGGCCTCCCAGCAAGTGGCACACCTGAGGCCTCCGCCCAGCTGCACCGAGAGCCGGAGCCGCATCCGCTGCCCCAGACTGCTGTCTTCTGAAGCCTCCCTGCCCCCATTTACAGATGTGTATTCGCTCACCCAGCGCCCCC
>PVKB01000863.1:409352-444099 GCA_004027205.1 Ctenodactylus gundi | reverse complement strand
CTGGCACGCCCACAACAACACGGTCAGCTGGGGCAGCGGCGGGGCCATGGGGCCGAGGGGCCCAGGGGGCTCTGGCTGGGTGACTTTCTGACCAGTGAGGGCACCAGGGCTGGCAGGCTGTCCACTTGGGCCCAACAGTTATGTCCTGTCCTTTCTGAGAACTCTGAAAGGTCGGGGGTGACCCACTCGTGGGGATGGAGACTCTGGAGGTCGTGCCTAGTAAACCCCCACTGGGCTTGCTGGCATCTGCTGGGCCTTGTGCTAAGGAGTTCAGCTCAGTCCCAGGAGACTGAGGCTACCTTTCTCCCCATTGTATGGATTTGAACTCTAAAGGCACAGACAGAATGGTTACCAGCACCCCCAGAGTTGCGTCCCGTCTTCTCAGCAATCCCCAGAAATCTTAAGTGCAACAGTTAGGTGCTTCTCCTAGGGGGAGACCTACTGGGTTGGAGCAGGCAGAACCAAGCAAGCCTTTGCAAAGGTCCAGCCAAATGGCAGGCAGTTCCCACCGCCCCTCCCACCCAGCCAGGGGCTAGGCTTCCCTCCCTGAGTGCCTGCCAGTGGGGGAGCACAGGGGGAGCCCCAGGGTGTGGGGAAAAGGGACTTAAGAGTCTCCTACCCTCTTCCCTCCAGGTCCCTGTGTCTACGTGTTCCAAGAACTGCCAGCTGGGGCAGATCAAGAAGAATGTGGGCATCCACCCCTGCTGCTTCGAGTGCCTCGACTGCCCTCCAGGCACCTTCCTCAACGAGACCACAGGTGCCGGGACCCTGCCCGCCCCCACCCTGCCCCTTCACCCCAGCCTCACCCAGCCATGCCCTCGCCTCAGCGTGCCAGTCTCCCCCGAGGATATAAGCATCCAAATCCAGGACAGTGCCTGATCCCACACACAGCTCCCAGTATCTAGTGCAGAGCGAGGTACCCCCCCCCCACCCCAGGTGCAGGGAGCAAGGGAGAAGGGAGGCCATGGTCCCACAGTAGGACTGTCCCTGTGCCAGGCCAGACAGCAGGTCCCCTGCATGGATGAAGGCACGAACAAGTCTTGCCTCAGCCTCCCGAGCGCTGTGACTTTCTTGGTTCCCTCCCTAGAGAACAAACTCCAGGAAAGTAAGAGATGATGTCACCTCGGTGGCCACACCGGTGCTGAGCTCCGAGTTTCTTTTCTCCTTCAGACTTTATCTATGAGTAAACTGCATGGGGGATTTCAACCCCAGCAGGAGAGCTTGCTGCGTGCCTGGCAGAGCCCAGGGCCAAAGCGGGTGTCAGCAGGTTCCCTGACAGATTTGGATTTCACCTGCCTCTCTCCCTTTCCCAGGCAGCCGGAGACTGGAGGCCAGGGCAGGGTCTCACCGGTCTCTCCGTGGCCCCCGCCTAGGTGGCTGTCATAGCGGATGGTGCTCAGGCCCATGCTTACTGGACAATTCCTGGAAGAAATGGTTCAATGTCTCTCCTGCCAGACGCGAGGTCTCGGGAGGGAAGGTGTACATCCTTTGGCTCTGAGTCAGAGACCTGGGTTCAGATTCTGCCTCTGTGGCTTGGTGACTATGAGGCAGTTAGTTAACTTGGCCAAACTTCAGTGTTCTTATCTGTAAAATGGGTTTGCTGGGGAGATCTGGTGACATGCAGTGAGAGTTGTCTGTGACCTCAGGGCTTCTATTAGGTTCTCTCTGGCCTGGGGCAGGGCTTGGAGGATGCTGCTGCTCAGAGGTGGGTCCGGCTGACCAGAGTCACGGTGGGCTTTTACAGATGAGAACGAGTGCCTGCCTTGCCCAAGCTCCATGTGGTCCCACAGGAGGGGCAGCTCCTGCTTCCAGCGGCGGCCGACCTTCCTCGAGTGGCATGAAGCACCCACCATCATTGCGGTCATGCTGTCCGCCCTGGGCTTCCTCAGCACGCTGGCCACCATGGTCCTCTTCTGGAGGCACTTCCAGACGCCCATGGTCCGCTCGGCCGGGGGCCCCATGTGCTTCCTGATGCTGGTGCCGCTGTTGCTGGCCTTCGGCATGGTGCCGGTGTACGTGGGGCCGCCCACGCCCTTCACCTGCACCTGCCGCCAGGCCGTCTTCACGCTCTGCTACTCCGTCTGCATCGCCTGCGTCACCGTGCGCTCCTTCCAGATCGTCTGCGTCTTCAAGATGGCTAGCCGCCTCCCACGGGTCTACGGCTTCTGGGTCCGCTACCACGGGCCCTACATCTTCGTGGCGGCCATGACGGCGCTCAAGGGGGTCATCGTAGCCAGCAATATGCTGACCACCACCATCAGCCCCGTCAGCCGCACTGACCCCGAAGACCCCAACATCCTGATCCTCTCCTGCAACCCCAACTACCGCAACGGGCTGCTGTTCAACACCAGCACGGACCTGCTGCTGTCCGTGGTGGGCTTCAGCTTTGCCTACATGGGCAAGGAGCTGCCCACCAACTACAACGAGGCCAAGTTCATCACCCTCAGCATGACCCTCTCCTTCACCTCCTCCATCTCCCTGTGCACCTTCATGTCTGTCTACAACGGCGTGCTGGTCACCATCATGGACCTTCTGGTCACCGTGTTCAACTTCCTGGCCCTCAGCCTGGGCTACTTCGGCCCCAAGTGCTACATGATCCTCTTCTACCCGGAGCGCAACACGGCGGCCTACTTCAATAGCATGATCCAGGGCTACACCATGAGGAAGGACTAGTGACTAGTGCCACCTGCCGGCCCCAGGGTGGGACCTTGGTGCCGGGAGGCGTGGCCAGGACCTCACTCGGGCAACCACCCTTGACTGTTCCCCTGCCCAGCCTCACCCAGCTTTAACCTAAGTTTCTCAAAACCTCCCCAGTCCCCGGGGCCACTGACTGGTGCTGATCAGTTACCCTGGAAGGCTGGGCCACCGGGACAGAGGAGTGGGAAGCGAAGCACCGCCTCCTGTGAGCACGCAGGTTCTAAGGCCGCTGCTCATCTGACAGGAAGTGGAGCTTTGCGCCCTGCCCCTCTCGTGCTGTCAATCAAGCTGTCCCCCAGCAATCTACTGGAGAACAAGTATGCCTACCCTCCCTATTCTCAGGAGAATGGTCTTCAACTAAACCAGTCCCTGGTGTTAAAAATATTGGGGACCACTAAGGGCAGTCTGAGGTGGAAGCTCACAGTTGCTGTCCAGTGGTCACAGTGGGCACCTGCAGGTTCTGGCTCATTCTCTTCCCTTCATTCAAGGTGGCAGGCAGCCATGGCAATGGCCTGCCTGGGCTGGGGTGGGTGTGTGAGCCCCAGCCATGCTGCTTCCGGTTCCTGAAGCTCCCTGCTGCGCTCCGTCCTGGCCTCTGTGTCCTCAGAGATGGGTGGGCATGTGGGTGATCCTCTAGAGTCTTGAATAAACTCCTGTGGTGAAATGGCTGATGCTCCTTCCTGCTTTCAGAGGCCCCTGAGAAAGGACACATGGAATTAGAGAGACCTGTGTTTCCATCCCAGCAGTGGGCCTTCCAAGCTGGGTGACCTTGGGCCAACTATTTCCTGTTCCTGAGCCTCTACTTCCCCAGCTTTAAAATAGGAACAGTTGTTTCACAGGGATGTGTGAGGATCAAAGATAATGTGGCTAATCACACACAGTAGGTGATCAATAAATGCCAAATGTCAAAAGTCTGCATCCTGGAAACCAACAAGAACAATACAAGATTGGGTTTCTTTTGGTTTGGTTTTTGTACTAGGGATTGAACACAGTGCCAGCCTGTGCTAGACTAGGTTTTAACCACCAAGCTACACTTCTAGCCCCACTGCGATTGTATTTTAATATTCCACAGCATACCTCCATGCCCTGGCCTGTGGAGCTGGCCTCTGCCCAGAATTAGCCTTCCTCCGAGCGCTCCCTAGCCCACTATCTTAGTTACTTTTTCGTTGCTGTGACTCAATACCCCACACCCACAAACTCAGGAAAGGAAAGGTTTTAGCTCACACTCGAAGGTCACAGTCCATTCAGGGGCGGCCGGCAACAATCGAAGTACATGGCAGAGAGAGAGGTGGAGGCCGCTTCCCCAAACAAACAGGAAGACAAACTGAGACTAGTTCAGACTAGTCCCATCCTCCAGGAAGGCAGGTGCAGCTTATGTACCCTTTCAGGTCTCTGCCCCGTAACCAGTCCCTCCTGCCTCCAGGTGTGGCCACTACACATCGTTAATCCTAACTTAACTGCTGCACCCAGGTGTGGCCACTATACATCGTTAATCCTAACTTAACTGTAATCCACCCCTCCACACCAGACCCCAATCCACCAACATCACGCGGTTCCATTAAAATACACGAGACTTTTGGGGGACACTCCAGATCCTAACCACAACACCCACCCACCCCTGCAGGCCCTGGGGGCTGCCCAGAGTGCTGTGGTACGGCTACCTTGGCACTGCCACATCTTGGAAAATTTGCACTGTTGGGTGGGGGTCAGGTCAGGGAGGAAGCCTGACCTCCCTGTCTCCGGCCATGAGGCCTGGCTTTTCACAGCCCAGCAGGGAGCCAGGGCTTCCACGCTGAGGCCTCCAAACTCCCACCCATAGAGGCTGAGTGGCAGACACAGGTGTGCCCAGATCTCTGGTCAAAGAGGCAGTGTCAGCTTCCATGCTGGGGCAGAGGGACAAACTCCTGAGGGACCCATGGCTATAGGACATTGAGGCTTTCTCAGAAAGCCCTCCTCCCTGGAGTGACCCACAATGTGCCCCACACCCACCTGGCAGGGGCAGTTTCGTAAGATGAGAGGCGTCCGGTAGGGAGAGACAGGGCCGCTTCCTCCTGTCCTCACTTGACCTCCTTCCCACCACAAGATGGTGGGGCCGGCTTAAATCACAGGCCATTTTGGGGAGCAGCGTTCCTGCTTCGGGGCCTCTAGTCATATTGACAGGGGTTGTGCCTTCTTCTGAAGCCTGGCGTCTGACAGCAGGTGCCTGGGAAAGCTGGGGGGGTGGGGGGGGAATTGAAGTCACTGCGTGTGACCTTTACCTCCAGTCCTTCCACTCCCCAACTATCGCCTCCTTAGTTCCCTTCACTGAGGGCAGCCCGGGCTGTGGAGAAGAACCCAGAAATGCAAAACAAAACCAGCCATCCCTGGGTGTGGCCGGGATGAGACTCAGCGGGAGGGCGATAGCTGGGGCCAGAGGTGGGTCCTGGGCCGTCGGATCTGGCCCTTGTCCGCTCTGGATGGCCACTTGGCATCCAGGCTCTGTGCTAGTCACTTGAGATGACATTCCCGTCTCTGTGTCCAGCCTCCCCTTCCCGCAGTCCTCAGCACGGTCTGCAACAGTGAACTAGACACTGCGAGGAGGGGACCCGGGTCAACCGGGGTTCTCCAGCAGGAACACAAACATTCGGCTGAGCGTGCCTGGTGGAACGGGCCTGCAACCCAACCCCAGCACTCTGGGAGGCTAAGGCAGGAGGGCCACTAAGTCTGAGCCCAGCCTGGGCAACTTAGCAACTTAGTGAGACCCTGTCTCAAAGATTTTTTAAAAAACACAGGCAGGGACTGTAGCCCAGTGCTAAGTCCCTGGTTTAAGTCCCCAGGACCACGAAACTTAGGAAAGAAAACAAAACAAGCAAGGAAGAAAGAAAAATGTTGAGAAGAAACTGACTGGCTCACACACTGGAGGCGGAGTGGCCCACGTTGGCCGCCTGGAGCTGGGGAGGCGGCGGCTCAGCCCAAGACGCTGGAAGTCCCAGAAGGAGAGGCCAAGGACGCTGCCCAACCGACGCACACGGGCCGCACCCCGGGCGGGCTGGCGCAAGTATGGAGGTCGAAGCAGGAAGACGCTTAACAATAGCAGCAAACAGTTGCACCTGCGCATCAACGTTTACGCATGCGCACACGAGGCCCCACCTCTTCCGCTTTTTCCTTTATCAGCCTCCCGGAAGGTGGTGATCGCGGGGGGCGTGTCCTCCAGATGGGCGTGCCCTCCGGGTGGGCGTGCCCTCTCAGGTGGGCGTGTCCGTCGGCAGAAGCCGGGCCTTTTCCTGGAGAAGCTTTGGAGGGTCCCATACCCAGTGTGGCTGTGTCCCGTCCGTCCCCTTTGCCCTCGGGACCAGATTGTCAGAGGCTCAAGGAGTTTTAATCTCTTAATTCTCTTTTCTTGCATGCTTCTTGGTTTAATTTTTCTTTTTTGAAAAATGAGATAATGACCTCATTTCGTGGCTCTGCCTTCGGACCACCGTCAAGGGGGAGGACCCTGGAGTCCCGCCCATGTCCCAGCGGCAGCTCTGCGCCCACGGCCTCCAGGGCAGCTGGGCTCGGGATCCCCTCTTGTTGCCCTCCAGGCCTGCGGGTCTCGGTGCCCGCGGCTCCAGGTTCCACACAGGTCTTCCCGGATCGAGGCGGAGCCCGACTCCCTGGGTTTCTCTAGTGGGCGCTGGTTTAGGCCCTCGGAGCACCCAGCGAAGTCAGCGCCTCTTGCTCTGTCGGCCCTTTATATGTGATGATAACAAAGCAATAATCACTCTACACGGAGCACCTGCTGGTGCCAGGCACCTTCCAGGCAGGAGCCGCAGTCCCGGCGGGGACACTTTGCACCAGGGAGCTATCTTGGGGGGGGGGGGGGCAGGAACCTTTCACAAGTCCGCAGATTGGCTCTGGAGTTTGCACGTGAGCCGGGGTTTTCAGGACTTGTATGGGGAGGAAAATTTTCTGTAAGACCAGCAGTGCTGTTCATGCAGGGAGGAGGCATGTCTCAGTGGGGGTCAGACTCCAAGGCTTCAGCCTAGACCCTCCCTCTCACATTCCCTGCAGCTGCACTGGCTTCCTAACTAGTCCCCATACATGTCCTGTTTGTCTCAGGGCCTTTGCACTGGTTGCTCCCACTTAGAATCTTTTCCTCAATACTCAAGTGACTTGTTCTGTCATTCACTTTGGCTCTTGATTGACCGAACACGCATCGCTGCCTGACCCTGCGTGTCCTTATCTCTCTGCCCCAGAGGACTGTAAACCCCGTGGGTGCAGGGACGTTGGTCTCTTTTGTCCCCTAAGGTGTTTCAGGCACCTAGGAAAGCACCCACCTCAGAGGAGGTGCTGGTAGGTGCTGACCAAGCAAACTCACGTAACAGGATAGGCCGCAGCCAGGAGCACTCAGCGGAAAGCCGCCCTGGCCAGCGCCCAGCCAAGGGATCAGGGCTGAGTCCTCTGGTGGCCCGTGAGGGCCGCGTAGAGAGAGGAGACAGGTGCACGGCGGATGGGCCCCAGGGGCTGAGCTGGGAGGGGACCCTCAGGCGTCTGTTGCCAGGTCCAGGCCAGCAAGGGTGCCGCCACCACTCGCGGGCTCC
The DNA here is from genome assembly GCA_004027205.1 of Ctenodactylus gundi. Lineage (NCBI taxonomy): Eukaryota > Metazoa > Chordata > Mammalia > Rodentia > Ctenodactylidae > Ctenodactylus > Ctenodactylus gundi. Next base: position 436,840 of record PVKB01000863.1, on the reverse strand, counting down.
TGGGTACTGACCGGCCACGGCCGTGAGATGGGAAGGTCTGAGGTGAACCCGGCGTGGGTGGCGGCTGCAGGCGTGGCCATTAGGTAGGTGGATGATTCGGACACACGTGGGCCCAGAGAGCCGCTCAGTAGTGAGCCACATGGTGACCCACCTACCCAACTGTCCCTGGAGGCCACCGAAGAGCAAGTGGAAGGGGTCCTGGCAGAGGCGGCAGACACACAGGGTGCCAGGGACCGCGGGGAGCGACGCTACCCAGGCCCGCCCATCACCCCAAGCCCCAGTGTCCCAGTGCCCTGGGAGCAGGGGACGGGGCTGATCCTCCCGATCCTCCATCTCCCCAGAGCCGCTGGTGTGCATCCAGGGCGGGCGGTGGCACTACCAGGCCATCTGCTTCCAGTTAGCAGCTCCGGGGGCGTCTAATTGGCAGATCAAAGCGTCCGATGTTCCCCGTGAGATAAGTTGTCAGGAGGGCGGCTGAGTTTTGGAAGGAGCCCAAGCGCTGGCCAGCCACCGACCACTGTGGGGCGTGGTTGCTAATACGAACCAGACCTGCGTGCAGGGGCGGGAGGGTGTGAACAAGCGTCCTGGGGCAGATGGACGCTACAGCTGCTTTATCCTGAGTTGCGTCCAGGGCTCAGCTCCTGAAACATAAGCCCAGATGCTGCGGTGGGAGGCAGGATCTCCTGGAGGGTGGCTTCCCCACGACACCGGGGTCCTGCCATGGCTCTGGGTGGGAGATCTGGGGTCTCCCTCTCTGTGGCACCTGTGGCTGATCCGACGACACAGAGGAACAGGTGGAGACTGTGTGGCCGCAGGCAAGGAGTTTTCCTTCTCGGAGCCCCAGCGGGCCAGCAAGCCTGCTTCGCACCAGGTGGACAGGTTCGGTTCAGGTCCCGGCTTTGCTAGGACACGGTTCCGTTGGGCCGGATATCTCACCTGGCCCCTCACCTGGGTCACAGAGATCGGGACATGTCCCCCCACAGGCTCAGCTACCCAAGGCGCTCGGATGATACTGAGTTGAGAATTCCAGGGGTAACAAATTTGTATTTTGGGTATTGTTCTGAGTGCAGCCGTGAAATCTTCGTTCTGCATACATTCGTCCTGCGTTTCCACACTGTGCACTTACGGGGTGGCAGAGGTTGCCCTGGTCCCCACACCCGCTGTGGTGGCTCCCCGGTGCTTGGGTTCAAGTGACCCTTTATTTTACTTCGTGGTGGCCCCAGAGTATGACAGTACCCATGATGCCTCTGTCCAGGCCAAGCCATCAAGTGCTTCCTTTAAATGAAAAGGTGGAAGTTCTTCACTGGGTACGGGGGAATGCCTGGCGTGTGTAGGTGGAATCGGCAGTGGGCCGCCCTGGGCATCCTGGAACGTGTCTGCCCCAGAGAAGAGGGCAGCACTGTGCTCACCTGGGCTCTGGTGGGGACAGAGGCGGTGTCAGGTCCTCAGGGCGGGGCGTAGCCCCATCCTCGTTTGCCAGCCACGCTGTGGTGACACACATCCCTGGATTGTCATTTGGAAGGAAGTCAAGTTTTCTCTGGTATCACCAGCTGCCTGCAGTCTCTTCCCTGCTGACGGAGAGGGACCACTCATGACAGAGCTGGGACAACAGTGGCCGTGACCCTGACGTCTCTCATCACACATGGTGGTGGGGACAGGAACAGAGCATGTCATGCGACCTCGATCCTGCCGTGGATAGGGTGGGGAGGCGGCCCAGCGTGCAGCCTGTGAACATGAGAATCACTCTGAGCAGCCAGGGTCACCACCGTGATGGCCAGGGTGGCCTGAGGCCTGGGGGCGGTGTGACATGCCGGTGTGATGCCGTCAGTTTGGTGGGCACCATGGCAGCATGTTGGTGTTCTTAGACTTTGGGGTTCACAGGCAGTACTCCCGTTTTTGCATGTCCCCCCATCCCAAGATATCACCGGTGCGGTGGATCCCCCGTGCCATGCGGAGAGACCTCAGGGTAATTCTCCCGGGACTCGCTGGCTCTCCCCAAGGCCCTGGGGGCGGTGCCCGGCATGCTGTTTGTGGAAGGATCAGAGGGGCCAGGCCGGAAGGAGGGCGGAGGCCGCCAAGGCTCCGGTGCCCTCCCGCGCCTGGGGGTCCCAGCAGCCTGCATACGTGGGCTCCAGGGGCGGGACTTCTGGGCGCCTGTGCTGAGTGCTTCCTGTTGGCCCCATCTGTGGTCAGTGCTCCTTCCTCACGGTCGCCCACACAGGGTCTTGTGATCCCCACCTCACAGATGAGAGAGCCACGGCCAAGGACGCTCCCAAGCTCGGCCGGGGCCGTTGGCACAGCCGGGGAGAGCTGGGCACGGGCTGCTGTTCGCCATCCTCTGCAGATGGACTTGGTGTTCTAGTGGGTCACAGGCAGCCACACGGCCTTGGCGAGGAGCTGTGGTGATGTGTGCCAGTGCCAGTGCCAGTGGCCCCAATGGGCGATGGGTGTTTCCATCATACAGGTTTCATTTTGTTTAATCCCGGCTGCACCCTGGCCACGTGCGTGACGTTCCCCGCGGTGAGTGGACACGCCCTCTGGAGAGGACACGGAGGCCCAGGAAAGGGTAGGGATGTGCCCAGGAGGGCAGGGCAGGTCGGTGGTGGGTCCCTGGCATCTCCCCGGGTCCAGGTCCAGCACTTTCACTCTGGTGACGCCCCTGTCACTTGGTCCCAAGGGGAAGGACCTTGGCTTCTGTGCTGGCCGCAGGGTGCCCTCTGCTCTCCGGCAGCACCCAGCCGGACCTGCCTGGGGTGCGCTGGGGAGGTGGTGCTGACGGCAGCCGTGGCGGTGACCGTGGGTACTAAGGGGGGGAGGGACAGTCGTGGTAAGAGCTGTGGCCAGGCTTGTGGCAATGACGGGGCTGTGTGTGGTGGTCAAGGCAGAGACGATGCTGCCAGCGGTGTGATATTGCGAGCATCGTGGCGGTGGCAGTGGGGATGTTTATGTCGGATTCATGGCGCCCGTGAGGGTGATGATGGTGGGGGTGGTAGAACTGGGGTGCTCACGTGACGTGTTGGTGTGATGACTGTGGTGTCGGTGACAGTGGGGGCCGTGTGACAGGTCGGGGTGACGGTGGACGTGATGACGAGTGGGTCCCTCTGGGAGCGGTGGTGATGGTGGCACTGGGTGGCAATACGGGCCTGAGCGTGGGTGACGGCGGTGACGTTAACGCTGGCCCTTCCCTGCCCGGCTGCACGGCTGCTTTAGGGACAAAGGGAAAGGCCGCGTCCTCGGCCCCTTCTCGCCCCAGCAAGACGTAAACTTTGCTCCTGGCCAGCGCCACCTGGGTCACTGAGGGCTCGTCCACATCCTGGTCACCGCGGAGCGGACCCGGGAGGAGCTGGTGGGGAGACAGCCCGGAGGCTGTGCTGCATCCTCAGCGTCCACGTCGCCTTTGCTCCGGGAAGGAGTCTCCCAGACCACGTCCCTGCGCCCCATTACCCAGTCCCCAGGGGACGGCAGGCTGCGGGCACGCAGCTCTGAGAAAGAGCGCCAGGCCGAGTTGGGCTGGGAGCCTGTGCCCTGCTGCTAGTCTCCTGAGGGCCTGGGACAAGGCCCTGGGCTGCCCGTGCCTCGGTTTCCCCACTCGCAGTGGGCCGGGAGAAGAGGCCTTAGGCTGCTTTCTGGGGCAGGGTGGTCGTGGGCTGTGTGGGCCTCGCCAGCTTCCCGCGGCCGGGACACGCGACGTACAGCGGGACAGGGCTGTTTGGCTCACAGTGTCAGAGGTCCCACCATGTCCGGCTGTTTCACGGCAGCCAGGGAGCAGAGACCGAGCCACAGGGAGAGTACGCGCAGGGCCAGGCTGCCACCTCCGCCAGGCCCGCCGCAATCAGCGGATGATGGTACCTACCGTGCGGTTACGTCTCCGGGTCTCTCCTCTAAGCCTGGCCGCGGTGGCGACCGGGCTGCGCACTCGTGAATCGCTGGGGGCCGCGTCACATGTAGACCGTAGCGTGGACAGTCCAGCCGGGCTCCGGACACCGCGCAGCCTGGCCCGGAAGGGCCAGACACCTGCCCGGCTGGTGATGGGACCCGTGCGTGTGTGCGGTCCACGCCCGGAAGCCGGGGGGCAGCAGGCGGTGCTACACAGGCTTAGCCGCCATGTGCGTGCGTGCGTGCGCCCGCGTCTACGTGCGTGCGTCTACGTGCGTGCGTCTACGTGCGTGCGTCTACGTGCGTGCGTCTACGTGCGTGCGTCTACGTGCGTGCGTGCGCGCGGGTACTTCCAGGGCCGTCACCAATTAGACTGCTTCCGGGGCACTGGGGGTCAGTCCTCAGGGGTCTCCCCGCTTGTGCTTGTCGCCCTTTTCAGTCTATCATCCACACGGCGTCCAAAGGGCCCTTTAAAGTCCAAACCACATTCTGCTCACAGAGTGAAAGCCGAGGCCTCACCGTGGTCCGCAGGCCGCTCGGCTCCTCCCTTTCCTCTCTTCCTCCCTTTCTCCCCTCAGCTTTAGCCGCCTTGGCCTCTTCGCCATTTTTTAACACTTTAACCGTGATTCTGCCCTGGGGCCTTTGCAGGGCCTGTTTCCTCTGCCCCGAAGCCACCTCCTCCGGTCTCTGCTCAGCATCGCCCCCTCCAGGACACCTCCTGGCCTCCTGTACCTCCTGGCACCGTAGCCTGCCCTGTTTGACTCCACAGACTTATCAGCATGCAGCCGGATGTGTGGCCTCCTAAGCCGCCTGTTGATCTGAGTCCCCCCGGAAGCGTTCGCTGTGTTCGGCTCCCAGCTGCACCACGCAGCAGGTGCTCATGTTGCAAAGGGAATGTCTCTGAGGTTCAGTACTCACACATCCTGGCCGCGCGTGGCTCCTTCCCCCTGTTGGGCTCTGCGCCCTAGCCCGCAGGGGTCCGGGCAGCCGCTTCGGGTCTGTGGCGTGGAGCGAGCCCCTCACTGGCCCTCCAGAGCCTGCCCGGCAGGGGCACATCCCTCCCGGCCGCACCCGGGAGCCCAGGCCGGCGGCTCGCCAGCAGCGGGGTTCGCTGTGGACAGCGCCCTTCCAAGGTCAGGCAGAGGCCAGGCGGGCCCAGCCACTCGAGGGGAGTCACCCCCTTCGTGAGATTCGGGGACCCTCTTCCCCGCGGCAGTCCCCACATCCTGAGACTCCGTTTCCCCACCGCAGGAGGGGAGCGGCCCCTGGCACGAGCCCTGCGCGTGTGCCCCCTGGGAGCAGGCTCCGGAGGCCGCGGGGATGAGGCGCCCGGTGGCCGCAGGCGGAGGGTCCAGGGTCCCGGTGCTGGCCCAGCGTCGCAAGGCCAAGGTGGGCCCATTCCAGACACCGCCAGCAGATGGTGCTGTTGGTCCCATGCCTGGGCTGCCCAGGTTTCCAGCACCTGGAAGGGCTTGGGCACACACGAACACACACACACCCGGAAACACACAGGACACACACCCGGACACATACGGATACACACACGGATACACACGCACACATACACTGTGCACGCCCGACTCGGAGGCACACAGCGGTGCCCGCAGGCTGTCCTGTTTTTCCAACAGGGGACGCCAGCGCCTGCTAGGTTACAGCCAGCTCCCTGTGGCTGGCCTCCCTGTCCCCTTCCCTCGTGGGGTCTTGGCACAGGTGTGAGCTGGGCTGCAAGCAGGGATGGGGCGTGCGTGTGCTCCTGTGGCGATGTGAGCACACACAGCACTCGCATGTGTGGCCTGTGTGTGTCTGTGGCACACGTGGGAGTGGCGTGGGCATGCGGCCTGGGAATGGGCTTGGGGGTGGGAGTGCACCGGGGCCGTGTCCCTCTGAGCTGCGTGTGACCCCCGCCACCCCACGTGTATCTGTGTGCGCGCACAACTGCGTGGGCTTGGTGTGCTTGTGTGATAACCACCTGCTTGCGGCAGCTCTGGCTGGGCCGAGGGAGAAGCGGTGGGTGTCAGGGCGGGCGTGGGCAGCTGGCCGGTGAGCCGAGCTGCTGGACTTGGTGCCCGGTTCGTGAGGACTGTGACATCCCCGGAGCTGGGAGAGGACGGCCCTCTTACTATTATAATTAAACGAGTGCCGTCACAGAGCCGGGCTTACCAAATCTAATATCCCCACTGCACAGATGGGGAGACCATGGAAGGGAACCCCACCACAGCCCCATTTCTAAACTGTTCGCACCTCAGACAAGTCCGGCCAGGCCGTGGTGCGGGGGGTGGCCTGCCAGGACCCGGGAGCACCGGCAGTTGTGGGGACAGGCACAGGATGAGGTCAGGGAACCGGGACTGCCGGCATTGATGGCAGAGCTCAGGACCTAGGGCATCCTGGTGGGGCGGCAGGAGCTCCCTGCCCTTTGCTGCCGGCCCAGCCTCTTGGATCCTCAGTTTCCCCGCGTGTCGGGCAGGGTGGTCTGGGCGCACGCAGGAGACTTTGTTGGGTGCCGTGTCTGCCCCGTTCTTCCAGCAGATGCTTACCAGGCGCTTGTGTGCCTGCAAAAAGTGTGGCCACGCTGGACGCTGGACGTTTAAACGTTAACATTCTTATCACAGCAGAAGGGGCAGGGCCTCCGTTCCCGCTTAGAGGAGTCTGAGTCCTTCTCCTTGACTCGAACGCACTTTCCCACTGCTCCTGCCACATTCCGGGCAGCTCCGGACATCCTCGGTTATGGTCTTTACAAGGTGTGATAAAAAAAAATAGGGTGAATGCCACTGCCAGGTGGCATCCGGAGAAACGGCCGAGCCCTAAAGCATGACCTGCGTCCTCGCCATCCTCCGCCACAGTCTGTCACCGCTTTCACAAGGTCGAGAATGACCGCAAAAGGCGAACCTTTGGAAAGGATTCAGGACACGGGGGTAGCGCAGATGGAGACGCCGTGCGGGGCTGGGCGGCTTCTTGTCCCGGAAGCGAGGGCCGGGCTGGTGGTGCACACCTGTGATCCTGGCATTCAGGAGGCTGAAGCAGGATTGCCGTGACCTTGAGGCCAGCCTGGGCTACAGAGTGATAAATAAATCTTCACCCACCGCCCTTATGGATGCCATCTCCCCTGGGACACTGGGGGTCCTCGGGCACGCGGCCTCAACAGCCTCACCTCTGAGGAGGACGGCACATTCAGGACGCACATGGCCGCCGGCTTCCGCACTCCTGGCTGTGCAGGTGGTCAGGGAGGGCTGCTCGGAGGAGGGGCCTTGTTGCTGAGCCCAGTGGGGGACGCAGGGGGCATGAGCCCCACTCTTCCGGGCACTGGGGCTGGGAGGAAGTGGTGGGCGGGCAGGACTGCATGCTCAGGGCGGCAGATGCTCCAGGGTGGACACAGGAGGCCTTGGTCCGATTTGACCCTGAAAGGTGCCCACAGGGGGCACTTGCTAGGCACCCACTGGTGCTCCCATGTGCCACCCGGAGCCCATGGGTTTTGGGAAGATGTGGCATGGGTCCTAGGTACCTGCAAAGCTGCCCCAGGCTCTCCCCTCCTAGCTGGCCGTCCCCAGGCTGCTTGTCCGTGTACTTGACTCGCTGCATGGCTCCTCGGAGGGTGGCACCCAGGGCCCTGCCCGCTTGGGGCTCCAATCCCTGCACCTCTCATACCAGCAGGGTGCTCGGAGGCATGTCTGGGCACCTCAGTTTCCCTTCCTGTGAAGTGGGTGTGGACACTGCTTCAGGCCCCCATGGCGGCGAGGCAGTGGGGTGGTGGGAGAGGGGCCATGGCCTCAGGTGACCACAGCCTCAGGTGACTGTGGCCGTGGCCTCGGCTCTCCTGAGGACTCACCTCCAGCTCTGCGTGAGTCTCTTGGTTCCCAGACCTCTGGTGGAGTCTCCAGCGCAGGAGAGCCGTGACACCCAGTGGGTTCAGGGAGGCTGCCTCGGGGCCCCGAGGGGAGGCGCTGGGAGACAGGTGTCCAGTGGGGCTCCCTGCCCACGCCGCCCCTCCAGTGTCCCCGCCGCGGTTGCCCCCGCTTGCTGTGCCCGCTCTCGCGCATCTCAGATGTGCCCAGGGCCGGGACTTCAGCCTCTCATGCCTGACCTGCCTGGGGCCCCAGGAAGTGGGTCCACGCCCTGCACACAGCCCCCTGGGGCACCAGCCCCACCCCGCGGCCCCTCCCGCCCCCCCTTGGGGCACTGGGGTTTCTTTTCAATGCCCCCCTCTTCTGCTGGGCGATGGCTGGTGAGCCCTGCCGATCGGAGGCCTGACATTTCAGGGTCCGTATCTTTGTGCCAGGCAGGCACCAGCCGGAGCAATCGATTCTCCCTGCATAATCGCCAAGCAGCGTCCCTCACATTTCACCGGCCCCCTCTGGGCCTCATGCTGGGTTGCCCGTGCCCTCTCTTCTAGGCCTGGGCATTCCATTTCCAGATCCTAGGAAGAATGGCCCCCCGCGGCCACTGCCAGCCCCCCTTCCACTCCCCAGGAAGCTCAGAGGGCTGCCTGGGTTTCTGATCTCCTTGTAGTCCCCTGTGTCCTCTGTGTCAGCTGCACTATGGTCCCTGTGGTTCCTCTAAGAGGAGGCACTTTTCATACCTCAGGGCCTTTGCATATGCTGTCCCCTATGCCTGAACTTCCCTGGAGCCTCGGTATGCGCAGCTCACTGCCACTGAGTATTCAGGTCTCAGCTGAACTGTCACTTCCCCCACAAGTCCTCTCGGAGTCCCCCCACAAGGGTACGTTGTTCATTTCCGCTCGTTGTTACAGTCAGCATGTCTCTCTGGTACTCTGTCCTCCAGTAATGATGTCCGTGGCACCCCTCCTCTCTGCCCCGTGTCTGTTCTGTGACTCCTGTGTCTCATGGGTACACACAGTGATGCCTAATGGATGCTCGTGGGGTTGAATGACTTGGTAAGTGAGTGGGTGGTTTGTGCCCAGGCCTGCTGGCTGCCTTGCGGGAGGGGCGAGGGGGGCCCAGAGAGCTGCGGGGGACCAGGGCGCGGAGGGGGGGAGTGGGGGAGTGGGAAGCCGCCAGCCTGACATAAGGCCCTGAAGAATGTGACCCGCTTCCGCAGGAGCCCCTGGGAGCCGGGTAATCCTGGATGTGGGGAGACAGCTGTGCGGATGGATGGGGGCTCGGAGGGGCTGCGGGCCAGTTAACCCCAGCAGGGCTGGAGCCGGGGTGGGAGGCGGTGGGGTCTGAAGGAGGTGACCCGGAGTGACCTGGGTGTGGCCGGCTGCCCCCCACCCCCACCCCCAGACACGGCAGGGAGTCCATGCTCCCGGGTGTGAGGCAGGAGGAAGGGACCGGCCTTGCAGGACAGTCATGCCAGGCGGCTAGTGGCCCCGTGCTTTGAAGAAACTGCAGCCCTGAGCGGCGCTGTTGCCAGCTGGGTGCCCCGCAGCGTTCTGAGGGCAAAGATGTCATCCGGTCTGCTCGCTGCTATGACCCCACTTCCCAAAGCAAAGCCGCACTTGGTAGTCGCTAAGCACATCGGCGATTAATGGTGGTTAACTGACTGGCTTCATGGCCAAGATTGGCGGCTGTGCAAAGGCCCCGCTCTTTCCTTTCTGCCTGTTTCCCCGGCGGTTTACCCACATTCCCCCCCCCCCCCACCCCCCATTGTGTCCCTGCTGCTGTCAGTGATCAAAGGACACTTTGGGCCCAAACCCAGGGCACTAGGACTTGTGTTTCTTTATTCATTTGTTTGTTTTTAAGACGGGAATCTTGCTGTGTTGCTCAGAAGAGCCTTGACCTCCTGGGCTCAGGAGGTCCTCCTGCCTTGGCCTCTGAGTAGCTGGACCTCCAGGCTCCAGATGCCGCTCGGTTTGGTGTTCAGAGCTCGGGCTCACGGCTGCATGCCGCCGGGTCGCCAGGGAATGACGGTGCACAGAGCTGGTGCCGCCTTCAGGGAGCTGAAAACACGGAGCGTGAGATCAAAGCTTTACTGATGGGCCCTGAGAAAGTGGGCAGCGCTGACTGAGCGCCTACTGTGTGCCGGGGGGCTTTGCAAACTGTGTTACCCGGACGCCTCAGGGGCTCTAGCTGTCCTCCAGCACGTGCATGTCACATAGGGGCAAGGCGTGGCTGGCAAGCTGTGGTTCTTGCTCCAGGACGCTCGCCAGGTGAGCGGCGGAGCTGGATTCCAATCTCCGTCTCTTTAAGTCCAAACTGTGTGCCCAAGAGGGTGCGGGGTCGTGTGAGGTTGGGGTGAAATATGGGCACATCGTGCCAGGCTGGGGGGAGGGTGGAGTCTGGTCCTGGGGAAACAGGCAGATGCGTTTCTGGCAGGGGGTGCTGCGTGAACAAGCCGGGTGGTGGGCAGCAAAGGGCAGGCTGGCTTTGGCATCAGGGACTGATGGTTTTCCTGGGGCTGCAGGTGACAGGGAGAGGAAGGGAGGAAGAAGGGCCGGTGTAGACCCGGGTCCCCACCTGTGGGCCACCGCGCAGGGAACACAGCTGCCCAGCGGGTCGTGAGTGATGGGCTGGCATGCAAAGCTCCACCTGTAGTTACAGCCGCTCCCCACCGCTCCCATTACCGCCTGAGCTCCGCTTCCTTACCGTGACCTGGGCCTGCGGGGGAGCTGGGTGCCAGTTCCCAGTGATTTCACAGGAGAACCCTGGCAGTGGCGTCAGCGCTGTCCACCCCTGTGCTGGTCCGTGGAAACATCAACTTCCGTGAAACTAGTTCCTGCTGCCCAAAAGGCTGGGGACCACTGGTGTAGACCACGGTGGCCAGGCTGCAGAGCCAGGGCTCTGGCCTCGTCCCTGGTTAGGGGGCCGTGGAGGGCAAGGGGTGGGCGCTGGAGCCTGGGCCCCTCCGGCAGGGGATCCGGAGGGAGAGACGCTTATATCTGCACTGGAGCTGCCGGGGTGGGGTGGGGGGCTCCAGGAAGGGCGGGGACAGGAGGCTGGGGAGGCCACCGAGCCGTCACCCAATTGCTTTGAGCGAGAAGCGGTAGGGGATGTGGGTCCTGGAGCTTTAGGTCCTGTGTTCGAGTTCTGGTTCTGCCGTTTCCAGCCTGGAACTCTGATTGGCCTCCAGGTTCCTGCAAGCCTGGCTGCCTCTTGGAGGAGAGATAGGCGTCTCCTCGGGGCAGGGACGAAAGGTTCCACCCCCACAGCACACCCAGAGAGGTGGCCGCCCCAGGGCTGGGAGGCAGCCTGAGAAAACTTTCCAGGGGTGCCTAGAAATTTGGGGTTTGGTGTGAAATCCCAACCTGGCCCTGCCCGTAAGCCCTCCGAAGGGTGGATGCAGGGAAAAGCCCTGTGGGTGTGGTCAAGGTCACTGTCGGGGCAAATCCCCCGAGAATGGCCCAGGGCGAAAGCTGAAGAGACCCTACAGGAAGCGGAGAGGGCGGAGAGCCAGGAAGCCTGGGACAAGAGTGCTGTGTGACCTCAGGATGGCCCTGTGCCCTCTCTGAGCCTCCGGGCCATGAACGGATGACCTGTTCCAACAGTCCTGGCTTTCCTGGCTCTGGGGGACCAGAAGGCGAGGTGGACTTGCGGGGAGCCCCACCCGGGACCCTGCATGGATCCTGGGAACCGGGTGAGGTCTAATCTGCTGTTGACATTCCGCGGGGTCCTGGCGCTGCGCGGAGGGCTTGGGTTTCTCCCGGCCCCTGTGATCCTCCGACCGCTCGCAGCCGGCGGGCTCTGGGATGCACCACTTGGTTCATGTCACTCTGGAGCGGATTAGGGACCCTGGGGCCGGGGACTGGGGATGCCGAGAAGAGGGGACACGCGGGGCCGGGCTGAGGGCCAGCTGCCGGGTGGGGCCCCCTGTCCCCTCACAGCCCCCGTGAGGGGGACATGCTTGGAGCGCCAGACTGGGCTTCTGAAGTGATGATCAGCTCTGCGGCCGGCAGGCCGGCAGGTGCCAGCGGGGCCTCGTGCACAGCTGGGGCAGGGAGGACAGTGCCATCTGGCAGATGGGACACTGAGCCTCGGGGGAGGCGACTCCCACAGTCACGTGATTGTCAGGTGCGGGTGGGATCTGAACCCAGGAGGCCAGGCTCCCCCGTCTGCGTAGCTAAGGCCCCGTGCCATGGGAAGATGAGTGAGTGGTAGCCCAGGCTGGGAGGGTGTGTGACAAGGGCGGTCAGCGGTGGGGGACTCGCCGGAAGCTGGGGTTGGAGTCCGGGAGAGCTTCCTGGAGGAGTTGGGCTCTGCAGGTTCTGGGTTTTTTTGAGGGGGGCTAGGGGAGGGTGGGGTTAGGTAGTACTAGAGATCGAGCCCAGGGCCTCCACACTGAGCCACATCCCCAGCGCATTTTTATGTTTGATTTTGAGACAGGGCCTTGCCAAGTCACTAAATCGTCCAGGCTGGGCTCAAACTTGGGATCCTCCTGCCTCAGCCTCCCAGAGCGCTGAGATTACAGGCCTGCGCTGCCAGGCCCGCCTGGATTAGGTTTGACACATCCCTCTATCCCCGTGACTCCAGGAGGCAGACCTGAATGGGGCTTTCTGAAGGCCTCGGCCTGTCCCCAGGCCCGTGTCCTGCGTCCCCTGGGGCCGGGGTCTGCACGCTGGGCTCCACAGCCGCCAGGAGGGACCTGCGTGATGCCAGCTTCTCTCCGGGCCGCACCTGGAGCCTGGGCCTGTGTCCCCCTCTTCTGATCCCTCCTCCCACCAGGTGCTTAGCTCCAGACGACTGAGAGAAGGTCTCGAAGAGTGACAGGCACCATCCCGTCCCCAGAAGTGGTGACTAGCAAGAAAGGCAAAGGTGGGGATCGCAGTCACGCGTGGCACATCTCCAGCCAGGAGGAAGGGGGCGTTCCCTGTCTCCCGAGGCACGCAGTCATGTGCTGATTCCGTGAGACGCTACACAGAAAGCGCCGGATGGCAGATGGCCCACTACCTTCGTTCACCCATTCATCATTTGCTGGAGACCTGGGCACTCTTCCAGGTCATAACCAGCCACGTTAACGTCTGTCACTCAGGGCAGGGCCCGGGGTGTTCTCCTTCCGTGTTCCCCTAGAACCCCATGCGTGTAGGTATTATGGTTCCCTTTTACAGATGAGGCCTGGGAAAGTTAAGCCATGTGCCCAAGGTCCCAGTGCTCCTGCGTAGCAGTGCCAGGCTTGAACCCAGGCCGTCTGGGGCAGAGCCCAAGCTGGGGCGCTTTGCTCTGGATCCGCCCCCAGTCCTGCACAGGGTGCAGCATTGCTCTTTGCTGGGCCTGCTGTGGCAGACCCCGTGAGGTCAGGGACTGTGTCTGCGCCTGTCACCTGACACGTAGTAGGTGCTCGAGAAATGAATGGATGGGTGAAGGGACAGCTGCCCAGGCCAAGGCTCCTGAGATTCCCAGAGTTCCCAGGCTGGGGGCGGAGGCTGGAGGTGGCCCTGCACCTCTGTCCGGGGGTGGCCCTGGGGGACATTGCTCGGGCCGCCCCACTGTTTGGCCTCCCCCCCAGAGCTGAACCACGGAGGGTTCCAGAAGGCCCGGATAGAATGTCAGCGACTGAGCCCTTGAAAATCTGATCTCGCCCCAGCCCATCTCCCCGAGGCTCCCCCACGCCATCAATCAGCCCGGAGACACCACGCTCGTATTTTATAGCCGGGCCAGGCTGGGATGGAGGGCTCGAAACCTAAGCCCAGCTCCGCCTGGGGTCCTGCCTGCTTAGAGGGACAGAGTGGGGCAGACCCCGGCACAGCTTTAACCCTTTGTGATCTGGCTCCCACCCACTGTGGGCTCAGCTCCTGTCTTGAAGCTGGACCCTTTGGAGTGGCAGAGGGACTCGAGACAGAGGGACTCTTGCTCCCGGAAGATCTGTGGGTCAGACGATAGTCTGGCTCAGCCTGAAAGCCTGTGTTCTGGCTCAAGATCTGTCCCTTTAGGGAGGTTGCTTTTCGTCTCTGGGCCAGTTCCTCACCTCCTGAGTGGGAGTCCCGTAGCACCTGCTTATCTCTCTGTGGCTGTCCTCTTCTTCACAGGAGGGATGCTATCCTGGCTTTGGTCACCTGAGTCGTCCCCGGGATCCTTGGTCCGCAGTAAGAGCCTCTGGCCTCCTGCAGGAGCTGCTGGTTCCCTCTTGGGACCTCAGGTTCAGAGAGGAGCGTCCAGAGGTTAAGATCACACAGCAAGTTGCCACAGAATCCGTGAGGTCAGCTCCTCTGTCCCTGCAAACGGAACTGTGACCACTTGGGGGTCTCGGAGTCCGCCTGAGCCACCAGCCCAGGTCTGACCGTCCCAAGGTGTCTTGGGGAAGGTGCCCCGTGGCCTTCAGCAGGAGAAGCCTGGCTGGGCCCAGGAAGTTGTTTACTGCCAGGATGGAGGTCTGGGGCTGAGGGAAGAGAGCCGGCTCTGGGGACGAGATGGTCCCTGGGTAGAACCCGGCCGCGAGCTGGCTGGGTGGCCTCGAATCCTCCATCTGACCCTTAGAAGGGAAGTGCTGTATCACCAGGCTGTCTGGTTACCTGGAGGGTTAAATGTGGTAAGGCCCACACCTGGTTGCTCCACCATCCATGCAGCCCAAGGAGTCCCTGGGCCAGCCCTGGGAGAGGGTGAACACCCTGTCCCGACAGGTACTCAAGCAGATCTGTGCTGGTGAGGCTCACAGGGAGGGGCTCTTGCAAGGGGATTGGGTGTGGGGGGGTGAGGGGCACTTCTGGGAGCTGCTTTCTGGGGTCCCCAGTTTTCAGCTCCTAATGGCCAAGGTCACTTGGGGTGGGGAAGGAGCTCCAGGAGCAGCTCATCAGGTGGACGAGCTCTGGGGATGCGGGTATCACCCCAACAGCTAGGTGTGTCGGGTTGATGGACAGCTGTTAGAAAATCAATTTTCTGAAGCCCTGTCAGTGGGGAGGGAGGCAGGCCTTGGGGAGCCTCGGACAGGGTGGGGAGGGGCTCTGTGCCCAGCAGGTGGAATGCACCCCCTACCCACATCCCCAAGGACCCTGTCACCTCCCTGTCCCTTCACCTGGCTGTGCCTCTGGCTTGAGATCCTCTGCTGCCCCCCTCTCCTGCTGACTGCAGTTTAGATTTAGGTCTGTTTGAACATCAGCTCCGTGGAAAGGACTCCCCACCCTCCAGCCGCCCCATGTCCTCTTTCAGAACAGCCTCTTGGCCTTTCCTGACCATGATACTGTCCCCACAGGTCCATCTCGGTCATCTCATCCCCTGGCAGGCCTGTACTCCACTCACTGTGAACCTCCAGGGCCTACTCAGTGCACGGCGTGCAGTAGGCCCACAGTTAGTGACTGCTAAGTGGCAGGTCCCACACCGGGAAAGGACGCAGCTCCTGTCCTCAAGGGGCTCAGAGTCTGACGGGATGCTGGTGTGATCCCAGGGGAATCCAGTCAAGAAGCTGGGAGGTGTGGCTGTGGGCCGTGGGTGGGTCCCTCCTGCCGAGCCAGAGCTCCTGGCTGGGCACTGCTCTCCGCTTCCTCTCATGGGGGTCACAGAGGGAGGCGGCAGAGCCTGTGGCTCCAGCTGCCTGGGTTCCAGCCCCAGCCCTGAGCCCCGGGTGATCCTGGCAAGGCTGAGAGCCTCTCCCACACCCCGTCACTGGAAGGACACTCAGCACCTCCCACTCTGTGGTCAGCGCTGTGCCCTGCAGCTGACAAACAGTTTGGCCTCTGTGATCCATGGACGTTTGTACCCATATCTCAGCAGGGTAAAGTGAGTCCCAGGGCAGCACACTCCTGTGTGTACTGAGACCGTAACCAAGTGCCCGGCTAGCTGCCCCCCACGCCAGGAAGACGCTGCAGACGCTCTCTCTTTCTCCCCTCTGCACCCAACTTTTGTGCTGTGAGAACATCAGATACTCGGGGTTGGGGAGATGGTCCTGCCTCTGCCCGCCACAAACCTGGGCTTGGAGGACAACGCTAGAGGGGGCCGGTCCCCTTGCTCCATGCAATGGAAGAGCAGCCAAGGCCCGGAAGCCGCACTAGAGGCGGGAGTTGGGGGTCGAGGGGGTGTGAGCAGCCGCCCTCCGTCCCCGCTGCCATGCGTTCCCCTCCTGATCCTGGCCAGGCAGCCGTCCCGTCCATCTTCCCAGCTGGCAGGGCCTGTGGGAACGGCCTCGGTGGGGGCGGGAGCACCTGCTGTCGTCACTCTATCCGGGCTCAGCACGGGGCGGTGATGGGGGGTCGGGGGGAGCTGGGGAAACTTTCGCCATCGCTGCTGACACTGCCAGGTGATCAGGCGGCGGCAGAAGCAGTGGTGTGGTTAACCCCGGCTCGGAGCTGTCCTCTGCTAAACCACAGTGATACCCCAAGAGGAGGTGGCAGGCCCTGGGAACCCCAAAGTGGGAGGATCCAGACCCGGCCCTAAAGGGGAGCGAGTCAGAGCACAGCCACTGTGCAGACCAGCCAGGGGAGGACAGGCTGGGTGTGGGAACAGCATGTGCCAGGACTCTGAGCCCGAGCGGGGTGGCGTGCGCTTGGGGAGCTGGGACCCAGACACGGGGCTGTGCGCAGGGACAGATCCTGGCAGCCGTGGAGTCGGGGGTCCCTGCAGGCGAGGGGCAAGATCAGATCTGCGTCGTAGGGACAGATGGACGGGGACAGCACAGCTGGGGAGAGGCCAGGTGTGTCCCAAGGGACAGGAAGCGGAGTGATTGGCTGAGCGCCAGCTCCAGACTCCTGGACTCACCCTGCCGGCGCGACAATCCCAGCAGGGTCCCTCGCAAACCTGCTTCCCCTCCCTGGGCCTCAGTTTCCCCATGTTTGAAGTGAGGGACAGGCCAGGTGCAGTGGGTCTCAGACCCCCCCCCCCCAGGTCAGTACATAGCGCTGCCATCCATCGGTGATGGGAACGTCTCCGAGGCCCAGTTTCCCTGTTTGTAAAACGCTATTCTCACTAGGGTGTTGGGACCCCAGCCTCATCATTTGCAGGGGCTCCCTGTGGCCCCGACCAGGATTCCTGTGCCTCAAGTGCCGCCCAGGCTGAAGTCGTCCCATTTCTGTGATTGCACTAAGGAGGCCTTGCTGGGGACACAGAGGGCCTGGTGCTGGGGGGGCAATGGCTGGGCGGGCCATCCCGGGTGGGGCACGTGGAGGAGGCCACTCGGGTTTCAGAGATCCAGGGACCTGTGGAGCTTGGAGGAATTTTCCCAGGCTGGGCGCAGGCAGCTGGAAGCCATCCGTCCCGGGGAAGAGGAGGGATCAGGGGGTCCTGCCAGGGTCTGGCGCTGGGAACAGGAGCTTGGGAGGGGACAGGACTCTCCCATCCAGCCGGGAAAGATGAAACCCTGCTGCTTGGGCAGCTGCTGGAAGAGATGCCAAAACACCAGCACTCCCCAGGGCCATGGGAGCTGGAAGGGGCCGCTAGGAGCCCTAAGAACCCCAGGTGCCAGCAGGGCTCTCTATGCCTGAACAGCCCTTGGTTGGGACCAGGTGGGAGCCGAGGACACTGCCACAGAGTGCTGAGGTTCCCCTGAGAATCCAGGGTGACGTGACCCCCAAAGCAGGAAGACAGGACCCTTTGACCTGGCAAGAGCCTGGTAGAGGTCAAGGTCAAGTTCATCCCGGGGCAAGCGTTGTTTGTTCTGTAGGTTGTTAGGAGGGTGATAATTCTGAGAGGCGCCAGCACCCAGTAGGTGCTCAGCCGAGCTAATTACATCACCGCAGGGCTAAGGTGTAACAACACAGGCAGGGCCTGGCTGTCGGGCTTTCAGTCCCTGTCTATGCTTCCTGCCGGGATTAATCCACTCCCATTCTTGAACCTCAGTTTACCCCCAAGCCAGATTCTGGGCATGGTGGGCAGGGCCTGGGCCTCTCCCAGTGCTGTGTAGCCCACTGTGACGGGGAAGATCACCACTACTGACTTTTGGTCTCCCGCTTGACCATGACAGAGCCCTTTTCTGGTTTGCCATCCTGTTAGCAAGCACATCTGCCCCTCATGCCCCCTCTGTGCCCTGGGCAGCTTCGCTGACGACATACATACACCACTTTGGGGGCTGCCTGCCGCTTGAGAGTGTAGCAATCTACTGTCCCCATTCACAGGTGAGAAGAGAAAGACCCAAAAGTGTGTAAAGCCTCATGCGAGCGGCTAGTAGTGGGGAAGAGACTTGGCGCAGCCTCTTGGGGCAGGGTGGGGCACCCCGGGCAGGGGAGACAGCACGGCACAGGGGGAAGGCCCGGGACCTCACCTTTGGCTGGCATGGGGCTTCTGGGCCTCTGCTTTCTCCATGTCAGGTGGAGCGGGCATTGGGTTGCCAAGCGCCGGGCACTGTGTGGTGCTGCTGGTAGAAAGGGGCATGGGGAGGGCGTGGCTGTCTTGGTGTTAATGGTATTGCTGCATTCGCCATTGATGTAGAAGCCTTCGGTGGGCTAAGGGAGTGGTGGTCATGGCTGGGAGTGTGGTTCCTCCTCCTGTCCATGTGCTGAGGGAGATCGGTGACAATGCTGGGGATCTGGGCGTCACTGCGGGGAGTGTTGACGTCGGTGATGTTCTCACCATTGGCGTTCCCACTGGTGATGGTGGTCGTCATGGTGTTCACGTTTCTGCTGGTGGCCATGCTGGCAGGAGGGTACGATTGTTGGTACTGGGAATGTGGACGTTATTGGAGTTGGAGTTGAGGTTGTTCTTTTTATCACTAGTGGTCGTGGTGTTGGTGGCGGTGACTGGTCGTGCTGGTGGTGCTGACAGTAGTGGCGGTGCTTTTGGTGCTGGGGTTGGTGTATTGGGGCTAATGTTATCTTGTTGGTAGTGGCGGTGGCCTGGAGAACACCTGTTTTGTGGGTCCAGCACCTGCCACACCACCGTGGTTAGTGTCCTCTCAGGAGCTCTGGCCAGACCTTCCCTAGGGAGCCTGTGGTCCTGGGGCTGGCCTCTGGCTCTCTTTCCTTTCCTTATTTTCCTTCTGTTTGAATTCCAGGACTCACAGAGCACAAGGCCTCCCTTCAGCCTGGTTGGGGGGGGGGGGGTTGGGGGGCCCAGCAGGCCCGTCAATGGCATCCTCAGTGGAGTGAGGAAGAGGGGACCCCGTGTGGCTGGGCCGCAGGCCTTGCTAGTGGAGCTCTTCCTCCCCCCCTTTCCTCTTTTGGTCGGCCTTTCTTCATTTTCCAACTCACTCATTCACTAAGCACTCAGGTACCTTTGTCTACAGCATTCCTCCACATGCCCAGCTGAATGGAAGACTGCGCAGATGAAGCGATGTCATCCCCATCTAGGCAGGCACAGCCAGACTGGAGACAGGCCCATGGCACCATGGGAGTGGCCCGGGAGCTTTGGGTGCCTAAGGAACAGCATAAGCCCAAAACCTCCTGAGCTGGGCCTGGGGGCAGGGCTCCGCGAAGCCCCGAAGAAGGGTGCTGGCTGCTTGTGGAACTAGGAGTGCCCCTAGGGGTTGGGCTGTTCCCAACCGGGCTCCTCCAGGCTGGGGGTTCCGTGAGGCCTTTCAGGACAGGCAGGGAGAAGGACCGAGGGCCTCAACCCAGAACCACAGTGCCTGTTTTCTCTGTCCCCTTTCCAGTAGGAACTTCTTAAATTTCAGGTCTTATCCCCATCTCTGTCTACCTCCAGTGGCTCTGAACGTCAAGATCAAACCATTTCCATAGGGGGAGACAGGCAGCCCCGCAGGCCCTTCGCCTGTGGTCCTCAGCCCATATCAGTGCCCTGGCCACGTCGGTGGCTCCTGGGGCCTGGGACACCAAGTAGATCCCTCCCCATCTCCGTCCAAGCTACCCTGGGAAATCCTGCCTCTCGAGGTCACCCACACTCTCCCCTGGCCCATTCTCAGCTGCCTCGTTCCTTATGGAAGCTGCTTTTCTGCTCTCCCCACAGGTGACACCTGGGGACAGGGTGGAGGCTGGCACCTTTGCTGCCACTTCCTGGGGCCCAGTGCAAGGCCAGAGCACAGCTGGTGCTCAGGGAACACAGGCACAGAGATGACGCGTTCAGCCATCTTGGCTATGGATGGAGAAGCTGAGGCCCAGAGAGGGATGCTACGGTCCAGAGTCACACAGCAGCCAACGACAGAGGCCCCCTGCACGCCCTCTGGCCATCGTTCCCCATAATCTCAGGGCCCCCCGGTCTCTGGAGGGCCATCCCCTCCTCTCCTGCCCATCCGTGCTCCCTGCCATAATCCGTGTACTTCCTCCGGGCACTCCCTGAAACATCTGTGGCCGGACAGGCCTGGGAAGCTGGCATCGCCCTCACCCGCTGGGGGGGCAGGAGGTTGGGCCGCCCAGCTCTGGCCACTTGGCTGGCCTCTTCTCCGCTAAGCTCCAGCCTGGGAAAGGCTCCCCTGGACCCAGTGTGGCATTCTCTCAGCCCAGCCTTGCCAAGATCCTCAGCTGGCAAAGGCCGAGACACTGGGTCAGGGGCCTCTGGCATCTGGACGCTAGGAGGTCCAGCGGGGGAACTTCCGGGAACAGCCTCCGGCCCAGCATCCCCAGGCCTGACGGGGGTCCCCACGGCAGGAGGTGGGAGAAAGGGAGGGAGGAGGTGGCCCACAGCCAGGTGCGGTGAATAACAACATGGGAGGGACAGGCCAGGGCATTCTGGGAAGCACCCTGGAAAATTGATTTTCCATGGGGAAAACCAGCGGGCCCAGCAGGGTCTTTCAGGGTCCTTAGGGCATGTGGGCGGGGGCGTGTCCCCGTCCTTGGGGCTCTTATTCCCAGGGAGGCTCCACTCTGCCCAGAGCTGCCAGGTTCCCAAGAACCCACTGCCTGCTGTTGGCGTGGACGGGTCTGCCGCCAGCTAGACAGAGGCCAGGCCGCAGCGACGACCGGCCGTGCTGTTCCTGGGCCTTCTGCCCTGCTCGCTGCCCTCTGGGTGGGCTCTGAGGCTGCCCGTTCCCACTGGGCTCCATTTTGCACACGGGAAACACTGTCCCACGATGGGCAAGCTCAGCTATGGGGGATGTGGCTGTCAAAGCCTCATGTATCTGGTGACTGGAACTTGGGATTAATCCATTGACTTCCTGGGCTGTGAAGAGGCAGGACCAGTCACCGGGGTGTGACCTAGAAGGCTATGTCTTCCTTGTTAGCTCCAGCTTCCGTTTCCTCTCTGCTTCCTGTCTGGCCATGTCACAAGCAGCTTTTCTCCATCTAGTTCTCCACCATGCCCTTCTGTCATGGCAACTGCCCATGAGTGGGCCAAGACCTCCTGAAACTGACCTAAAATAAACCTCTCCCAAATATTGTGTCCTTGCTGCAAGAACGTGACTAAGTCACAGGACCACCTAAAGAGTGTATCTTTGAGTTCAGCTATCCAGACACTCAGAGGTCCTGGGAGCCTTAGCCCACAGGGTCTGGCCTCAGTTGGAAGCAGACCTTGCAGAATTAGTATGGTACTGATCTCCAGGCATGGAGAATGCAAGAGGCTCCCTTCCACCTTTCAGAAGACCTGAAAGGCCAAGCGAAAACACAAGGCAGGGTCACAGTCGCTGCGAGGAGCCTCTGAGAGGGGGATGTTTGAATCTGAAGGTACAGGAGAGATTCCAGGAGGCTGGAGATGCCAGCATCATGCAGCATCTACCAAGCAGAGCCAGCCCAAGAGAAAGGCCATGCGGGCTGGGGTGGGGTGCAGGGCTGTGGCCAGGACCTCTGCCTCTAGGGAAGCTTGTGCCACAGAAAGAAGGTTGGAGAAACAGGATGAAGAAGATGGGGGAGGAACTGGGAGCTTCCTCCGTGGGCAACTTTCAGACATACAGTGGGAATGAGCTCCCTGTCACTGGAGGTGTGTGACTAGGGTCAGGGCTGCCACAGGGCCTGGCTTCTCTCATTCACTGTGCATCTAGTCACGTATTGAGTACCTCATGAACACAACACCGGGTGACTGTGGGTCAGAGGCATCCGCAGCTTCCTGCTGGTCATGTCACCGAAAATTTCTGTTGACAGCCTCCGCGTCTCCTAACAGGCCACAGAGAGGAGGAGAAGCAACAGCCATCTACCTGCAAAGGAAGCTCAGAAATGTTGCTTCTGGTTGCTGAGGGCTGGAGAGTGGAGCCCTGCTGCATGCAGCTGGATATTTATTTTTAAATTAAGAAATCCTTCTCATCACTGAGGATTAAGTCCAAAAAAAAAGAGCACAGATCATGTCAAGATGAATCTTGATCCTCAATTTGATTGGCTCGAGTGGCACCTAGGAAGTCAGTAAAGCCATCTTCTGGGTGGGCCGGGTGGGTCAAGAGAGTATGGCCTGGGACTGTCTCTCTGTCTCTGTCTGTCTGTCTGTCTCTGTCTCTCTCTCTCGGTACTGTTGATTCAACCCAGAGCCTTCACACTGAGCTGCAGGGTCTCATTAAGTCACTAAGTTGCTCAGGCTGGGCCTGAACTTGCAATCCTCCTGCCTCAGCCTCCCAGAGTGCTGGGATTACCAGCCTGCACCACCACCAGGCCAGATGGCCTGCATTTTATTTTGCTCTGAAGACAAGGACTGATGGATTCTACTGAGCTACGGTGAACACTGTCACCGAAGGGAACAAAGGACCAGGACGGTGACACAGGAGGCAGAGGGACTTTTGAAGTGGGGTTCAGGCGGGAGGGAGAGGCGAGGCCAGTAGAAGGGGCGCAAGGACCACCTAACGGGGGAGGCCAGCAGCGCCCACCCGCCCCCTTGTCCCCATGCCCAGCCCCTGGGCACCCTCAGCCCCGCACACCTCCTTGTTCCCACACCCTGCCGCCTCCGGCCCACCGTGGCCACGGCCACGCTGTGGAATTTCCAATTTTCAGCTAATGTGCAGGTCGTGGCAGAGGCTCAGAGGCCCTGGTTGGACATAATGGCAGAAGAATTGTAAATGTCGCCCCGGTGAATGGCAATGAGGGCGGGCCGGGTGGGGCAACCTCCGTGGGCCTCGGCGCCAGCCCTGGAATACATTTTCTCTAGGAGTGTGTCGCATTAGATTTCCAGAGGTGCGCGGGCTCCAGGTACATGTCATTAGTAACAGTTTGGGCGATAATGAATCCTTTTATTTCTTTTCCTCACAGCTCATGAATACATAACGACGCCTGCTCCGGCGCATCTGGCCCGGCCTGGGCCTCCTCGCTGCCTAATCTGTCCCTGCTCCAATATAGAGGTGGCCCAGCTGCGGCCTGCCTTAAAGGAGCCGCTGCCCTCTGCCACCAGAAACCACCGATGCCCGGGGCCGTGAATGGAGTGGCAGGGCTGGCATTCACCCCAGCTCCTGTCTTAAAATGTATCCAGCAGGCACTCAGCAATGCAGCTTAGACTGTTTGTCGGCTGTATGTGGGATTCTCAGTGACCATGGCCGGCCAGGTTACCAGGTAAGAGCCAGGCCCATTGTGCAGCTAGAGAAGCAGAGGCTGGGGGCAGGAGGGGCTTTGTCCCCAGCTGGCTGCCATTTGAGACAGGTCTGGGGAAGGGCACATGATCTACTGAGTCTCAGTTTCCCACTTCGTTTGCAGCTGGATTCCAGCACCGAGGACTGTGCTTGGTATACAGTAGGCGCTCAGCAAACACTTGCAGAAGGCCCAACCAGGCTGTGCCACAGTCATAGTCCCCCTGAGGCTGGGCCTCTGGCCTGGCCTGGCGTGGGCAGCGAAGACCACGGGCAGGCCAGGTCTGCGTCTCTGGTCCCCTGAGCCTGTGGCTGGCCGCCTAGGCTGCTCTGGGCACTGAGGCCCTGGCGGCTCCTGGGACGGGACAGGTGGAGCGGCAGCCGGCCAGCGTGGCTCCCTGGCGGGTGCAGGTGACAAGAACCCTGCATTCTGAGACAAGCTCTAACAGATGCCTGTGTCCCTGGGCAGATGCCCTGGCGCTGCCCCAGCCAGGCGTCCCTGCCTTCCAGAGCCCGAAAGGCCAGTGACACCGAGATCTGACCTTACCGTAGGCCTGCCATCCGGGCCACAGTGGAGGCATGCTGCAAGCATGGAAAACATCAAAATCTTGATCCTGGACTTCTCTGAGGGAGAGCCTTGTCCTGAACCCCAATTCTCCAGGCAAGGAGCCAGAGGCACAGAGACGCTAGGCCACTTGCCCCAGGACACACAGCAAGACATGGCAGAGGGGAACTGAAGCCAACTGTGCATTTCATCATGAATGTCCAGACACCAGGCCATCTCCCTTTGTGGTGGCTTCACGAGGAGGCGGGCAGCATTGTGAGAAACTTTTCCAGGACGCCAGCCACCACCTCTCTGGAAACCCCTGGACACAGCAGAACTTTACAACCCCCTCCCCACCCGAGCACGGGGTGAGCACTTGGGTGCGCTGGAGCCGGGGGTGGTGGCGCTGGAGCCAGCATGCCAGACTTGCAGCTGCAGAACCCTGGGCAGGCTACTCACTTCTCTGGGGCGCTATGGGCTGGTGCAGTGTCACCTGTCCAGCATGTGGGCAGATTAACATGCCAGGGCAGGGGGAGGTTTAGAACAGGGCACACAGGACTTGAAAGTATTAGATTATTATGATTATTATTATTATTTTTGCAAAAAAAGCATAGCCAAGGGTGGGGGCCTCATGTGACGTCACCTCTACGAGCTCCTCCCGGCGTTCACCGCTGTCCTCACTTCTGCTGACCTTTGTCACCACTGTCCCCCGACATACATGCATCACTACTGCTACCCCCCCCCCCAGTCCCCGGGAAGCTCAGACCTGGCCCCAGCCTCCTGCACCTGGCACCTCTGTGGCCCCCTCAGGCTGTGGCTAACACCACCAGGGACACAGACCTGACAGGGGTCACGCATGGGGCCACACGCCACCAGGACCAGTCTCCAGCTGTGACTCGACGGTGACTTGCAGGGCACCTACCTCCTGGGGCCAAGGCCTTCACGTTCGTCACTTCGTGTGAAGGTCACAGAAACCCTGAGATGTGGGTCTTCCTATTTTATAGACACGAAAACCGGGGCTCAGAGAGGCTGTTATTTGTGCGGGCCACACGGCAGGTGCCTGGAAAAGCCCGGATGGAAACTCGGGTCTGTTGAATCCACAGCCCCGATCTTCACTGTCACCGTTCCTCTGCCCACCCATGTCCACTTCTTGTCCCTGAACGGCCACCTGGCTAAGAATTCTTGCCAGATTAAGGACCGAGAGCAAAGAGTGTTCCCAGTCCTCTTGCCGTGGTCTGAACCTACTTTTCCGCGGTAGGAGGTTTGTATTAAAGAGGCTGCCCGAGGCTTTCCCCCAGCCTCGCCGCTCAGGTGTGCCTCGGAGCTGGCATCTGCAGGGCGGGCGCGGCCCAGGGAGGCCTGGGGACCACGGGGACCGGGATCTGGTTTGGCCCCTGTACCTCGCACTTGGGCAAGCGGACGGTCCTGGGTGGGGTGGAAAGCCACACGCTGGGGGTGGTCAGAGGTCTCCATTGCTCTCCAGCTCTGTAACCTCCCACCCAAAGCACCCCTGCCCCTCGGTGACCTTGATTATTGCCTGGGGACAGCAATGCCGCGTCCGGGGCCGGTTCTGCATGTGCTCGGGATGAGGCCCTCTGGAGGTTTTGGTAAACATGAAGGCACAGTTACACTGAGGATTAGTCCTTCATTTCCGGGCCTTCTGGAAGTGTCTTTCCTGCCGCCCTCGCCCTGCCTGTGCTCTCTCCTCCGTTTCCTGACGAGTCCACTGGTGCCACCTCTCCGATCGCATCAGCCCATCCCCAGGGACCTTCAATGGCTCCCTGTTGTCTCTGAGACAAAATTCAAGCTTCTTACCCTGCACCCCAAGCCCGTTAGTCCTCAGGCTCACTGTCCGATCTGCACCCCGCTATGGCCGTGTGACCCTTCCACTGCCCCTGCAGGCGCCAGCCCCTGGCCACACTCTGTCTCCACCCGCTCTGCGCTCCCCCTCTTCCAGAGCGTCAGCTCTCCCGGTCTTCTACTGTTACCTGTGGGTTGGTATCAAGGCCCGGTGTCCTGGGAGCTCAGGAAGTGCTTGAAAATGGCGCCTAGGATGAGCTTCTTCCGGTTCTCTCAGGCCCCCAGCACGGAGCAGGGCATGCTGGGTAGCAGCCTGAGCACGGGTGAAGCCCCTGCGGGCCCCTCCCCTGACCTGCGCAGCCCCTCCCGGCCTCCCTCCTCCCTCGGGTCCGCGGCCCTCACCTGGCCTGCCGTGACCAGCCTGGAATTCCAAGCTGAATTTGATTTGCCCTGTTCTGCAGGGCTGGCCCCTAAACCAAACCATATTCCTGCTGAACCCCCAGTGCCCAGTGTCCCCAGGGAGGTGCAGGCAGAGCCCGGCTGGCCACTGCCTGGGGCCACCTTCGCCAGCCCCTGCCTAGCACAGCCTCCTGAACTAATTCCATAATCCTGCTCCCGACCGGCCCAGCGGCTCAGGAAGGGTCCCCTGCTCTGCTCTGATCCCACCTTCCTGCCCCGCCCGGATGTGCACCCCTTGGCCCTCCCCTGCCCACACTGGGGCCCCCGCTGAGGCTCTGAAACTTATTTAGGTCCCCTGCTCTGCTGGCTTAGCGTTCCCACCCCCGTACCCCCAGCTAGGCCCCCTAACAGGGTCCAGATGTTCCCACCCTTGTCCCCAGGGTCCCTGGAATAATCCGTGACAGTCGGGGGGCCGAAGAGAGCAGGCCCAGCCGCAGGGACTCCTGGGAGAGAGGACAGGAGAGGGGTGGGGCCAGAGTCAGGGGTCAGACACACCCCAGCCCCACACCGGCACCAGCTTTCCACTTAGCCCAGGGTGAGGGAGGACTCTCCTAGGGAGCTGGCTCTGCGACTCAGGTGAGCGGTGCCATCTCTGAGCCGGGCCCTTGTCCCCTTCTGGGCACTGCTGTGAGGCGGCAGAGCCACCTCGCCACCGCTTGGAGCCTGGGACTTCTCATCTGTAAGGTGGGGACGTGGCACCGGCCTCTCAGGATCCCAGAGAGGACAGCAAAAAGCCGCCCCCGACGAGGGCAGGTGCATCCCCGCAGCCATGGTGGGGGTGTGCCGACTCTGGAGTCTGTGGAGGTCTGGGCTGGCTGGCAGCAGGTGCGGTGGGAGTCCTTAAACTAAGAATCCAGGCTGTTGTCCTGCGTCTGCCTCTAGGCAAGCCCCAGTCCCTGCGGGGTCCCCAGTTTCCTCCAACGAAATGCAAGTCGCAGCCCCTGGAACACAGCAAGTGCTCAATAAATGCCACTGGGTATTCAGATGATGTCCAACTGGGCTTCCCTCCTGCCCATGCACACCTGCTGCCCTCTCAGTGGTTTGGGCACCCTTGGCCTGGTGGCCCTGACCACAGGCACCCCCAGGGCATACCTGCCACCAAGCCGTGGCCACACTTAGCAGGTAGGGATCTTGGGCAGAGGACGGCGTGGAGAGCTGTTTGATTTGCCTTACACACCACCGGGTCCTCAGCGCTGGGTCCTTTCAGTCCTACTTCCTATGAGACAAGCGGCAGAATCCGTCACCCACTCCTGGACTGTCTCCAGCCCCGTGTCACACGGGGGATGGGGGCGATGTCCCTCCTGATGTCTTCCCACATGCGTGCTATGTCAGTGCACATGCAGAGACCCAGTTTGGGGACCGTCAGGACCCAGGATCGAGTCGGAGGTCTTCTCCGCCATTCTAAAATGTCATTCATTGTCTTTCCAAAATCTTTAATTGCCAGTTCCTGTGACTCTGGTTCATTTAAAGAAATTCACAGCTGGGCCACTGGTGCAGGCCTGTCATCCCAGCGCTCTGGGAGGCTGAGGCAGGAGGATCACAAGTTTGAGCCCAGCCTGGGAAACCTAGTGACTTAGTGAGAACTTGTCTCAAAATGAAATACAAAAAAAAAAAAAAAAAAAAAAAAAAAAAAAAAAAA
>PVKB01000863.1:393153-409252 GCA_004027205.1 Ctenodactylus gundi | reverse complement strand
AAGCTTTGCTCTCAGAGGTCAACACACCTGGGCAACAGGACAGAGGAGAGGGGAATGGCGGCCGGGGGCTCCTGATGGCCTAGTGTGACTGGTCTGTGGGTGCACAGAGGAGGGGGCAGGTGGGGCTTGGGCGTGGATGGGAAGGACCCAAGAAAGTGCCCATCCTCATGTGCACTTAGCTCCGTGGCAAGTGGCGGATTGACCTTCACCCGTATTAACATCTTTAATCCCGACAACCATCCTAGAAGCAGGTTATGAGCACCTGTACCGTAAAGATGAGAAAATTAGGAAACAGAAATGTCACAAAAGTTCTCCAAGGACGCACAGTGAGTCAACGGAGGAGCTGGGGTTCACCCCCGGCTGTGTGCACCCCAAAGCACGCGCAGACCAGAAGGGGGCAGGCGGCATCTGATCATGGCTGCAGGACATCAGTCCATGAGCGTCAGAGGACCGGGCCAAGGTCCCACGTGTGTACACAAAGCTGGGGCGCGGTGGGGGCCGGGCACCTGCCGTGGGGTCTCCCAGGGCCGGGTCAGGAGCTGATGGTGCTGGAGACACTGGAAAGGGGGCCCCTGAGACTCACTTAGGGCCGGACTCGGGGGGGGGGGCGGGGTGAGCGTGAGGGCCTGGGAGGAGAAGGAGGTGATGGAGCTCCGTAATTCTTGCGCTCTGGTTTTCAGGGAGCATTCTGGGAGGGCTGGTTATGACAAGAGCAAGGTCAAGGTGGGGCCAGGCGGTGCAGGGCGGTGCTGCCCTGGCCACTGCTGGGGGCCACTTGAGAATCACGGATGGGGCTGAGAGCAGGAGAAGAGGCTCGTAGGGACCAGTGTGGCGTCTGACCCCAACAGGCTTTGGACTTGCAGCTGCCATCATTTTCTTTCCAAGGAGGAATTTGAGGTGACAGGTGTCGGTCAACTTGCTGAGACCTCCACTGAAGTCAGGGTCTTCACCCCAAGCTCATCTCTCCTGATCAGAGAGGCCCTACCTCAGGGCCTTTGCACTTGCTATTTCTTCTGCCTGGAACATCTTTCTGGAGCATGAAGGTGGCTGCCTCCCTCCACATCATCTGGGCACCCTCAGGGGCACCTGCTGCAGCCCCATACCCCACCCCCATCGGAGCCCTGTGCTCCTGCACTGGGCTTAGCACCAGCTGCAAGCGAGATTTCAATGTGTGTTTGTTCAGTTGCTTACTGTCTGTGTCCACCAACTGGAGTGTGAGCTGGCCGAGGTCGGGAGCCCCGGTGCTCCACAGGGGCTTGGGCTCTGGCGGAGTCAACTGAAGGTCCCTGCCCTCAGAAGTCCATGCCTCCCCCTCCCCTGGGCACCGTGAAGGACCTGCCGGATGGTACAGATCAGCCAGTCACGCCATGGCAGAGGAGGCACCAGGCCCAGGTCTGTAAAACCCAAGAGCCACTCAGGAGAGATGGTATGTTCCCACCTGGCACTATCCTGTTGGGTGGCATGTGCAACAGTGATGTCTTTTTTTTTTTTTTTTTTTTTTTTTTGAGACAGGGTCTTGCTGTGTAGTCCAGGCTGGTACTGAACTCACGATGGAGCTCAGGCTGGCCTCGGACTCATGGCAATCCTCCTGCCTCAGCCTCCCGAGTGCTGGGATTCCAGGCGTGCGCCACCATGTCCACCACGTCCAGCTTCTGTGGTGCTGGGGAATCGAACTCGGGTCGTCAGCGCTTGACTTACCTGAGCCGTTCCTCCAGGCCCGGTGACGTCTTTTTATTTCCCTAAAATGTTTAAATTGTCTGACTTGCGTGTATTTCACAGGATCTGTTCTCACGACCCAGATTGCAGAGGGCAAAGGCGTCTCTCCCCATCCCTGCCTCAGTGGTGGCCCATGGGCACAGCTTCCCCAGTGGCCTCCAGGGGCTTTTTTCTTGGGACACTGGGGATTGAACCCGGGGCCTTCACACTTAGCTGCACCCCTAGCCCAAGTTCTGTTTTTGCTTTGAGGCAGGATCTTGTAAGCTGCTAAGTTGCCCAGGCTGGCCTGGAATACGTGATCCTCCTGCCTCAGCCTCCGAGAGTCCTGGGCTACAGGCCACTGGGCCCAGGTCAGAGGCGGTCCTTCAATGCGTGCACACTCAGCTTTGTTTTTTCCTTCCTGTACTGACAGCGGGGCTTTGCCCACACAGCTCTGGTGGTGCTTGCTCCCACGTAGCCTTTTCCTGGTGCCTAGTCACGAGAACAGACAGACTTGACCCTTGAGGGGTTTAAAAAAAAATCCCTTTCCTCCATCTTTCTCCAGTGAGGGAACTTCTGTCACCCTGGGGGAATTGTCATTGACACGAGGTGAAGGTCAAAGAACAGGGCATTTTTCTTCTAGCCTTTCTTCTAATGTTTACTCCTTCCCCACCTTGTTCTATTTAATGAGTTTCTATTGTCAAAATAATAGAACTTCCCTTTGGAGAATAAAAGGAAAGCCCAGAGTCCACTTCTTGGTAACTTTGCGGTTCATCCCATCTCTTCTAGTCTGTTTGTTATACCCTTGAATGGCTTTGAGATCATGTCCCAGGCCATTGGTTTTCTATCCTAGATTATTTGACTCATCCCTGAAGGATTACCTGTTAGGTATGTTGTTAATAATGTCATAAGTGGGCTGGAGGAGTGGCACAGCAGTTAGAGCACTTGCCTAGCAGGGGCCAGGCCCTGAGTTCAGTTCCCCGGCATCACATAAGCCAGCTGTAATCCCAGCACTCAGGAGGCTGAGTGTCATAGTTACTTTTTCATTGCTGTGACTCAATACCCAACACCCACAAAGTTAGGGGAGGAAAGGTTTATTTTGGCTCAAAGTTTCAGAAGGTCACAGCCCATTCAGGGGCGGCCAGCAGCCATGGAAGCACATGGCAGAGGCAGAGGTGGAGGCAGCTTCTCACGACATCACACACAGGAAGCCAGGTCAAGGCAAGCTGAAACTCATCCTCCAAGGAAGGCAGGAAGCAGCTTCTAGATCCTTGCAGGTCCCATCCCAGGGATCAGCCCCTCCTTGATCCAGGTGTGGGAGGTGTGGTAAGCCCCCACTACTCACCTATAATTATAATTCAACTTACATGCCTGTAATCCAGTTTACATGCCTGTAATCCACCTCTCCAGACTAGGCCCCAATCTCCCAACAGCACATGGTTACACAGAAAATCTATAACGATCAAATATGGATTTTGGGGGACATTCCAGATCCAAACCACAGCACTTAGGCAGGAAGACTGGTCCGAGTTTGAGGCTAGCCTGGGCTACACATAATAAATTTAGGACCAGCCTGAACTACAGAGAAAGACTCTGTCTCAAAAAAAAAAAAAAAAAAAAAAAAAAAAAGTCGTAAGCACCTATGCTAATGGCTGTGGAGTAGCCCACCAGCTAGAAATGCCATTCGTTTCCTAATCACCCTCCTGGTATTGAACCTGGGTTCTTCTGACTTTATTTTTACTATCCTGGATGTCCCTGGAGAAGGCTGGTCCTATTTTAGGACTGATCCTCAGGCTTGGGTTTCCAGGGTGGAATCCCTGAGCCCTGGCTATGAGGAGTGTTAAAGATGGTCACTCCCATCCCTGCCCTGGCCCTATCCTCCAGAAACCCTTATCTTACGATGTGGTTCAGCGAAGCCTTCCTGTAACATAGCAGGGCTGTCACCCAGGAGATAGTGATTTCACACTTGGGTCCCCTAGCACACCTCCGAGGCCCTCATACCCAAGATCCCCAGAAGCCAGCTGCAGGTGACGTTCTGGGGCAGCCAGGATGACCGGCCAAGATTATCGGCAGGGAGTGGGTGGGCCTCCGCGGGGGAGGCTGCGCAGGGGAGGACAGACGCCTCGGCACAGGAAGCACACGTGGGTCATTCCACTCCCACGCACCCGTCACTGTGCAGCTGTGTGACCCTGGAGACATCTTAGCCACTTTGAGAATCAGTTATCATTAAAATAGGGTCCGATTTGGATCTAAGCCGAAATCCATCTTGTCTTTCAGGGCTCTTTGCTGGGGTACCAGGAATGAGTTTGCACCTCACCAGCGGCTGCAGTTACAATCATGCCACCTTCAACTCCACCGTGTTTCCCTTGGCAAAAAATGTACTAAGTCATCTCCAAGTTCAAAGCATTTGACGAGCAATGGCAAAGTCGGGTCACGAGAAACACGCACCTGATTTTCGTGACAGACAAGCCAACGCTCTGGAGCCGGCGGAGCCTCTTTCTGTGTGGCTGCGTGGACATTTACAGTAACCAAGACTGGGACAGAATGGAACCTTTCTCATGATGGCAGAGTCGCCCCAAAGAGTTGGACAGATCGGTAACTGTGTCGGCTGATAGGGTACCGAATGGTTTCGAACCTGACTGATCATGGTAAGTAAAGTTACTATGTGTCAGTTGAAATATGGCATATTGAAGAAAAAAATATACTGCAAACCCTCAAAAAATTAAAATAGGGTTAATCCTTCACTGATCTGAATTGGCGCTTTCTTCATCTCGTGATCATGTGCACAATCACGATTTTATTGATACCGGGATGGATGCTGGAGTGGATTCCCTCGGAGAGATGGGATTTTAACCCATGGGAACTTGGGGAAACAGAGGAGCTGGGAATCGAACCGCTGTGGGTTAAAATCTGTCTTCTTTGTGCCATCAGCTGTGGGACTCGGACAGGGACCTCATAAATCTCAGTTTCAGTCTCGTTTTCAGGATTACCAAATGCCTTAACGATATTCAAGCCCCTCCGGCCATGCCGGTTGGATGGAGGCAAGAGACTGCCCCGTGCCCTGCGGACAGGCTCCGCAGACAGGGCAGCAGGCAGCGGGGGCTGGGCACCTTCCTGCCCAGGACTTGGGGCCAGACCCTGGACACAGGGGAACTGAGGACTAGAGGCTTTGGTGTGGACTGGGCGTCAGTGTCTGAGTGTTAGAATTATGTTATTGCTACAGGTGGCATCCTAGTACCAGGATATTAAAGCCACTCTGCGCCAGAGTGTGTGGATATTACAATAATGGACAGAACATGACACCAGAGAGCTGGGGCTGAAGGGCTAGCAAGAAAGCCACAGGAAAAAAATGTAGCTTTCTTGAGGGCTGGGAGCTG
The DNA here is from genome assembly GCA_004027205.1 of Ctenodactylus gundi. Taxonomy (NCBI): domain Eukaryota; kingdom Metazoa; phylum Chordata; class Mammalia; order Rodentia; family Ctenodactylidae; genus Ctenodactylus; species Ctenodactylus gundi. Next base: position 404,180 of record PVKB01000863.1, on the reverse strand, counting down.
CGGTTTAAGAATTTTTATCATGTAGTGTGTGCATGGGAACAGAATGCAAAATTTACGCGTGTTTATAAGATTAAAAACATTTGACCGTTTGGGCTGAAAATGTAGCTCAGTAGTAGAGCTTTTGCCTAGCATGCACAAGGCCCTGAGTTTGAGCCCCAGCACTGGAAAAAATACATATAAAATATATTAAAGACAAGGCCCTGCTCTATAGTCCAGGCTGGCCATGAACTCACGGCAGTCCTCTTGCCTCAGCCTTCTGAGTGCTGGGATTATAGGTGTGCATTACCACACCTGGATTATATGGTGCTGGGGAATTGAACCCAGGGCTGGTCTAGAGCCTGGTCACACCCCTGTAGTGCTGAGTGAGGGCTGCCTGCAGGGCTGGGGACCAGGCTGTGGCAGGTGCAGGTGTGCGGAGGATGAGAATACAGTGCTCGGGAAGCCAGGGGCTCTGGCAAAGCTGCTTCCTCCCTCCCTCCCTCCCTCCCTTCTTTCCTTCTTTCCTTCCTTCCTTCCTTCCTTCCTTCCTTCCTTCCTTCCTTCCTTCCTTCCTTGCTTCCTTCCTTCCTTCCTTGACACTAGGGAACAAGCCCAAGGCCTTCATACGGAGCCATATTCCTAGCTCATTTCACCATGTTTTATTCTGAGACAGATTCTGGCCACGTTCCTAAGTTGCCCAGGTCGGGCTTTGACTTGTAACTCTCCTGCCTCAGCCTCCCAAGGTGCTGGGGTGACGCACCCGCACCACCGGGTTCAGCTACACCATCTCATCCCTCTTGCTCCCTGCAGGTCAGGATGTGGTGCAGGAGGCTGGACCAGGCTACGCTAGATCAGCAGGAGAGCCAGAGGGACCCTTGAGCAGGACGCTGCTGGCCCAAAGAGTGACAGGGGGCCAATGAGAGCCAGAGTCGAGGCCCGGGTCAGCAGCTGAGCTGGAAGGGGCGGAGCCTGCCCAGAAGATGGGAGACCCAGGAAGCTCAGACCCAGGACCGAGAAGAATCCAGGGCGAGGCCCAGGGCCAGTGCGTGAGTGTCTTGGCCCTAGAGACCCACGCAGGCTCAGATCACAGGCTGCTCGGGATGGCGGGCTACAGGAAGGAAGCAGGCCAGAGTGGCCATGACCTTCGTCAAAGTCACCTGCTTGGCAGTGGACAGAGAGCTCTACCTGTGGAGAGCTGAGCCCCCCTGACCAGCTCCTGTCTGTTCCTCCGGAACCCGAAGTTCCCTAAGGCCGATTCAGCCCCAGGCAGCGGCCTCCGGTCCTTGGTCCTTTCGTCTCCAGCCACAAAGAGACAACAGAATGGGAAAATAATTACAAAATGAGAGTGGAGGTGGAGGGCGTGTGGGGAGGGGAGAGGCCGGGGAGTGATTTCCAGAGGGGAGGGCTGAGCTTTGGCTCCAGATAACCAACAGATGCGATTCTGCAGATAAGCGTAGCAACTTAGATAAATCTCAGGCTTTGAGCTGGTCGCCTGCGTCCTCTCTCTCCTCCCTCGGCCCTTTTTCAATTTTATCTCTGAGCCGGGGAGGGGGAGAGCGGGCGGGAGGAGGGAGGGCCGGGAGGGGGGCAACTTCATCTTCGGGGACTTTGGCTTTTCTTTTTAATGTGTTTTTCCCAGAAGGTGGGAAATGGCAGCGCGCACTCGGAGCCCTAGAAGGCGGCCTATGTTTTTTAAAAAGCGGCGGACAAAAATCAAAATATTTGAAAATGTATTTCATGGTAATTATGTCATATTTCATGGGCTGGTGCCACTACTGAAAGAGGAGCTGAGGGCCTTAATTTGTATAGAAATTGTAATCATTTGTTCATTTCAAGGTGAAAATTGCATTTTTTAATTTAAATTGTATCCTGCATGATAGTCTATTATCTAGTAAAATTGTCTCCATGTCTGAATGCCTGATATACGGCTGCAATGCTTGTTACAAATCCACTTATATTCATAAAAGCAGGTGGACATCGCAGGAAATGGAAGGCGTCGCGTGTGTGCGCGCGTGGGGATGCGTGGGGAGGCGTGGGGACACGTGTGCGGCGGTGGCCCCCTCCCGCCCAGCCTCTGCTAGCCCCCCCGCCCCACTACTCCTGCAGGTGGACACTCAGATCTGCTTACCAGGCCATCATTAGTCAGATAAATAAGGAGCCAGACTTGGGCCAAGGTGGCAGGGCCCAGCGGGGGCTTGCGATGCTCCGCTCCGTGTCCACAGGTAAGTTACGGCCTCGAGCCACTCTCTGGGCCTCAGTTTCTCTACTCGTCCACGCGGTGAAGAGCCTGGCTCTCCAGCCCTAACGTCTCCGACATGCGTCCTGGTTTTGCCGCTTGCTGGCTGTGTGACTTTAGGTGGATTTCATAACCTCTCTGAGTCTCAATTTTTTTTTTCATCTTTAAAAGGGTAATAATAAAATCTACGGCCCACGGTTATTGTCAGAGAACTACAAGCCTTAGGCCAGATCTTTCTGCTACCTGTCCCTACGGCCTGGGGAACTAAGGATGGCTTTTGCACTTTAAAAAAAAAATGGCTGAACTACAGATCCAAAAGAGCGAATCAATATTGTGATATAAAGTTCTGTAAGTTCAAATTTAACTGTTATGAAGAAGTTTCACTGGCACAAGGACACAGTCGGGAGCTTTCCTGCGGTTGCTCTTGCTGTGACCGTGGCCCATACGCCCTGCGGCACTTGTTACCTGCCCGGCCCGCTGTAGGAAGCTTTCCCACCCCTGAAACAACGGAAGTTAAGTGTCCGGGCATGTCTGTGTTAAGGGTGATACCTACCAGTCTCTGCCGGCCGCCTCTCTTCTGGACACCTGGCTCAGCAGGGATCAACTACCGGACCCCAGCTCTCTTCTCACCTCCAGCCGCTTCTCCCAAGCTCCGCCCCTTCTCCTCTGCCCCGCCCCTTCTCCCCTGCCCCACCCCCTCTCACCTGCTCGTTTCTGCCCCGCCCCTTCTCCCCTTTACAACTCTGCAGGTCTTTTGCTGGGCCCTCATTTCCTTCTGAATGCTAGACATCCTAGTCCTTGGCTCTCCCCACCCCCCATTTATTGGTATGTATATTGGTATGTAATACATAATGTTTACATGGATGTTGAGTACTTTGTGCATATATGTATAGTGGCAAAATTACAAGTCCTTCCCTTCTCCCTTTTTGACCCTCCCACACTCTCCCCCTCCCCCCTAATTTCCATTATGCCCCTCAATGAGTTCTATGAAAAAACTGTGATCGTGTTTCCTCATATTAGAGAAACTATTCCATATTTAACCTTCTATGCTCATGACTCACTTCGCTGAGCATGATGGTCTCAAGTTGCCTCCATTTACCTACAAAAGCCTCCAACCTGTCTTTATAGATGAGTAGCATTCCATTGTGTATAAATACCACAATTTATGCAATCATTGGACTGTTGATGGGTGACTTCCACATTTTAGCTGTTGTTAGTTGGGCTGCTATGAACATGGGTGTACATGTATCTTGGTCATATATTGCTTTTTTAACTCTTTTGGGGAACTTCCCAGAACAGGTATCACTGGATCGAAGGGGATATTTATTTCCAGTCTTTTGAGAAACTTCCATACTGCTTTCCATAGTGGTTGTACCAGTTTACATTCCCACCAGCAGTGGAGGAGGGCTCCTTTCTCCCCACAGCCTCGCCAGCACTGATTGCTGTTTGTGTTCTTGATATAGGCCAATCTCTCTGGAGTCAGGTGGTACCTTAGCTATGTGTTGATCTGCATTTCTCTTATGGCTAAGGATGTTGAACATCTTTTCATGTATTTATTGGCCATCTGAACTTCATCTGAGAACTGCCTATTCATTTCTTTTGCCCATTTTTCAATAGAGTCCTTGATTTTTGAGGAGCTTCCTTTTCTTCAGTTCCCTGTATGTTCTGGTTATGAGCCTCCTATCTGAGGTATTAGTGGTGAATATTTTTTCCCAATCTGTCGGTTCTCTTTTGACACTGCTGATAATTTCCTTTGTTGTGCAGAAAACTTTTTAATTTGACATAATCCCATTCTGGGGCTATTTCTTCCGCCTTTGGTGTCTTATTAAGAAAGTCCTTGCCTACACCTCTGTCTTTTAGATATTTATCTAATTTGTCTACCAGCAGGTGCAGTGTTTCAGTTTTAATGTCTAAGTCTTTGATCCACTTTGATTTAATTGTGGTGCACAGTGACAGGTGTGTGACTAGATCCATTCTTCTGCATGTGGATGTCCAATTTTCCCAGCACCTTTTGTTGAAGAGGCTGTCCTTTTTCCAGTGTATGCTTTTGGCTGCTTTATCAAAGATCAGATAGCTGAGGGCATTTGCATTTGTTTCTGCATCTTCAGTTTGGTTCCACTTACCTACCCGTCTGGCAAACAGATAGTTTGCGCTAGTACCATATAGTTTTTATGACTATTGCTTTGATGTCTGAAATTGTAATGTCTCCTGCCTTAGTCTTGTTACTCAGAATTGCTTTGACTATTCTAGGTCTCCTTTGGTTCCATACAAATTTAAGGATTATTTTTTCAAGTTCTGTGAAAAAAATGTTGGTATTTGGTTAGGAATTGCATGGAATCTGTATATCAGTTTCAGCAGTATAGTCATTTTAACTGTATTAATTCTGCCTATCTGAGAACAGGGAATATCTTTCCATTTTCTGATGTCTTCTGTAACTTTTTTCTTCAGTGTAATATAGTTTTCTTTATATAGGTCCTTTACTTCCATGGTTAGGTTTACTCCTAGGTATTTAATTTTTTGGGCTATTGAGAATGGAATTGTTCTTCTGAGCTCTTTCTTTAGAAAGTTCATTGTTGGTATGGAGAAAGACTGTTGATTTTTTAGTATTGATTTTGTAGTTTGTGATTTGACTAAATTTATTATTCCCAAGAGTTTGATAGTGGAGTTTTTGGGGTCTTCTATGTAGATAATCATATCATCTGCAAATAAGGATAGCTTGACTTTCTCCTTTCTGATACATGGTCCCTTTATTTCACTTTCTTGCCTGATTGCTGTGGCAAGTGTTTCAAGGACTATGTTGAATAAGAGTGGTGAGAGTGGACAGCTTTGTGTTCCTGATAGAAGAGGAAATGCTACATTTACTATGGTATTTTCAGTAGGTTTGACATATACAGTGTCTATCATTTTGAAGTAAGCCCCTTCAGTACCCATTTTTCTCAGAGTTTTTATAATGAAAGGGTGCTGGATTTTTATCAAAGGCTTTTTCTGTATCAATCGAGATGATCATGTGGTTTTTGCTTTTGCTTTTGTTGGTGTGTTGTACTATATTGATTGATTTACATATGTGGAACCAGCCTTCCATCCCAGGAATGAAACCCATGTGATCATGCTGTATGATCTTTTTGATTACTTGCTGGATTCTGTTTGCCAGAATCTTATTGAGAATTTTTGCATCTACATTCACTAAGGAGATTGCTCTGTAATTTTCCCTCCTGGTTAAAGTCTTTGGTTTTGGGACTAGGGTGATGCTAGCTAGCCTCAAGAAATGAGTTTGGTAGTGTTCAGTCTCTTTCAGCTTCATGGAACACTCTGAGAAGCACTGGAATTAGTTCTTCCCTGAAGTACTGAGAAAATTCTGCTGTGAATCCATCTGGTCCTGGACTTTTCTTTGTAGGTAGAGGCTTTATCACTGCTTCAGTTTCTGTGTGTATAATGGGGCTATTCAAGATTTTTGTGTCTTCTTTGTTCAATTTTGATATTTTGTATCTAGGAGGAAGTCAACCATTTCTTCCCAATTCTCTAACTTGTTGGAATATAGATATTCAAAATAATTTCTTATAATATTCTGAATTGCTGCAGTCTGTTGTGATTTCACCTTTTTCATTTCTAAGTGCATTAATATGCTTTTTTCCCTTCTTTTGGTGAGTTTAGCTAGAGTTTTGTCAATCTCAATTTCTTCTGAATGTCCCAGGCCTTGGATATTCTTCCTTCCATTTTTCTTTCTTTCTTTCTTTCTTTCTTTCTTTCTTTCTTTCTTTCTCCTCACTTACTCTCTGAATGATCTCAGGCCAACCTGAAAATACCCATCATGCTCCGGGAGCTGCCAATTGAGCATCACCCTCTCCCAAGCTATGGAGTTGTCTGCCTGGCACGACTTCCACTTGGCAGAGCCCACCCACTCCCCGGCCAGCTGCCCAGGCTTGGAGAGGACACATTGTGAGACACAGTGTACCCGACTGGGCACGGGACACCTGCTACATCCAGCTGTCTGCCAAAAAGAACCACGTCACCTGCTACTCCAGCCAGGATGGAAAACGTTCCATTGACATGCCTGGTCTGGACACAACCTTGGCTACCAGAGGCCTCAATCTCAGAGCCTTGGCCCCTCCCAGGTCCCCTCCAATCCAGCTTCCCAACCTTAGTGCCAACATTCAGGTCAGAAGGTCACATATTGTGGGGACTGTCCTGGCTTTGCACAGCATTTGGCAGGATCCTGGGCTTCTACCTTCCAGATGCCAGGAGCACCCCACCTGCCCAAGCATACCACCCTAAAACAACCATAACCCCGGCTGCCCTTCACCGAAGCGTAGTTGAGCCTGTAGCTGCTTCATCTTTCAAGATAGGAAGGCCTACCCTGGACACATTTTCCAAGCTGTGGGCTTCTATTAGCAACTCATTAAAAGCTGATCATTACTGAGGCCCTACTAAGCGCCAAGCGCCAGAAATCTAGCATAGAATAATTCATTTCTAAATTACTCATTTCCCCTGTTGGGAGAGCTACTATTACCACCCATTTTGCAGATGAGGAGCCTGAGGCCCAGGTTGGTCAGGTGAATTGCCAAGTTCACGCATCCCATAAAACACCTGGCCAGGCCCAAGCCAGCATTCCAGTCCTCATTCAGCCCTGATGATTCTGTACACTACAGGACTACGATGTTCATATTCCAGAGGAAGAGACTGAGGCTCTCGCAGGCCCCCAGGGTTCCCAAGCGTCCCACAGGAATTAGCACAGCCGGGCTTTGAGCCCAAGACTAGAGCAAGTGCCACTGTCTTCCCATCACGGCTTCAGGGGTAACTGGAACTGTGCGCTGTGGGGAGGTGGGGCTGGCGGGACGGGGCGGATGCTTGGGGTTTAACCTGGGAGAATCGTGTCTACTTGTTGAACTAGGGGCAGCCCAGGGCGGAGCTTTCAGGTGTGCGGTACTGACTTGAGAGCCCGGAAGTGAGCAAGGGGCACCCACCCTGGGGCGGGGCAACTGGCAACTTGAATTAATTAAGGAAGGAAGGAAGAAGAAACGTTGTTGCAGCTGCTTCCTGGGAAGGCTCTGACCTGGCCTGAGTCTGCCCACGTGGACTGCTGGCTCTCGGCTCACTTGGCTTCTGCCGGCAATGCCCCAGCGGCTCTGTAGCCTCTGCCATGTGATTTCACCATTGCTGGCTGCCGGTGAACGGCCGGTGCGAGACCTTCACCTTCGGAAACTGTGAGCTCAATAAATCTTTCCTCCCTTCAGTTGTGGGTGTCGGGTATTTGTGCCAGCAACGAGACAGTGACCAAGACGTCCTGTAACCCGAGGACAATCGATTCCGGCTCCCGGGTTGTCTGAAGGATTGGGTGAGATCATTCGGGGGTGGGGGCACCGGCAGCACCTTCACGGAGTGGGGTGCTGTCTCCAAGGGGAGGGGACACCTAGCCTGGTCCCAGGACTAATCCCAGTGGCACCCTTGGTCCCACTCCAGCCCAGGGGGCCTGGAAAGCCCAGGGCCTTGTGGCGGCCCCCAGGAGACTCTGGCCCAGAGTTGTCACCGAGCAAACTGAAGGGGAAATTCCTCGTCCCCGTGAAGTGAGCCGACCCTGCCCTGTGCCTCCAGTCCCAGCTGTGGCAGGTCTTGGCCAAAGCCACTGGGTCGAGGAGGGGCCCCCCACCCACCCAGCCCTCTTCCTTGCTTCTCCCTACTCTGCAGTGACTGCCTCTTTCCTTCACCTGCTGTTCTGGGTGATAGTATGATGTTTTTCAGTGTTTCCTGGGCTCCCAGGAGTTGGCACACTGCGTTGGAACTTCTCCAGGAATTCTGGATGATGCAGGGCACAGATGGATGTGGCATATGTACTGTGCCCTGCCTGATGCCCAAACGGTGCGTGCCTTTTTGGTGCAAAAAGAATACTTTATTGGGAAAATTTTAGAAGGGGAAAGAGGGCAGGTAAAGCTTTTGCTAGTTAGAAGGGGGCCCGGAAATGTGGCTTGTACCTAGAGAGTGAACACTTATGTGGGCACCAGGTATTCACTTGACAAACATTCTGTTCACTGCTTCTGCACTTCCCCAACTCCTTTGCAGTAAGTAGTCAGCTGGAGCCACATGACTGATTCTGGCCAATGGGCTACGAGAGGAAATGGCACGTGCCACTTCCAGGGCGGTTGTGCCTCACCTCCCTCCCTTTCCCTAGATACTGACCTTAGAGGATTTATGTTCCACGTGGTATAAGAACCCCAGGAGAAAGCAAACCTTTCTGTGTGGGGCTGATGAGGTTCAGGGCTCCACATCTCTGTGGTAGAGCACACCTAGCCTGTACCCAGTGTCACCTCCACCTCTAGAGGGCCTGGAGAGGGAAGGGTGCCCACAAGGAAGTCTACCCTGGCTCTCTCCCAAGCTCAAGTAAGCATCCTCAGGTGACAACACTCTCTGTGAAGTGTCACGGATCATCCTCAGAGAAGCCACCACTGTGCGCGACCCCACAGGGAAGGGACTACTGGAAGGCCTGCATCTGGATCTTCCTGGTTCCACAGGGCTGCTGATCCACATCCTGTGACTGATAAGCCCTGACAGGCTTTCAGTGACTGTCAGGGACTCGGGTCCTTCTAGTATGACGGGACCTGAATGTGGTCTTGAGAACTTGGCTCCTGCATTTAGGTGACCCTGTGGGTGGCCCCCAGCTCCCCCCACTTTGGCTGGCATAGAAGCCCACCTCCAGTCCAGGGGAGGTCCTTCTGTTCCCGCGCCTTCCGTTCTGTTGGTTTCTGCCTGCCCTCTGCACCTGCTGAGCTCAGAAGCTACTTGGACAGGTCTAGATGCCTCTTCCCTGCCGGGGATGGACCTCAGTCCCAGCTGCGGCTGGCCATCGCTTGGGACAGTTTCAGATATTTGCCAAGTATAGACCCAGTGCCCAAGTGGCTACCTTCTGAATGTGAAACCATTCAAAGATGCTGACCTGGCAGGCTGGGGTGGAGTGGCACCAGTGGGCTTTAAGGACCACTCTGGGATGAGACCCCAGGATGAGAGGCCCTAGGATGGGGGTGTCTGTCCCTCACCCAAGCTCTTCTAACTGTCACTCAAGCTTTCTTCTCCTTCTTCCCCGGCTAGGCTGCCCGGAGCCACCTTGGACAGGCCCCCAATACCTTGGGTTTCTGGCCACAGGACCATGACAAGTTTCTTTTGAGTTGGCTCTGTAAATTGTAAATCTCTGTCTTACTTGAGGCTAACCCCAGTAGTGGAACCACACCACATTGTGGCCTGTGGGCACATAGAGAGCAGAGAGAAAATCTGTCCTTCTGGTTGGAGGAGCCTGGCAGAGTTGCCCCACTCAGAGAAGGCTGAGGGAAAGATGGGGAGTTTCTGGTTTTCATCTCTTATGTCTCCTCCCAGAGGACAGGCCCATACAATGATGCAACAGGGTATGAAACTAAAACACAAAGAGAACCCTGTTTCTCTGGCCAGGTTGGCCAGAATATGGGGTTCCAGAGAGCCAGAGCCCAAGGGAAAACTCTCCAAGAGGAGAGAGCTGTAGAAAGAGATTCAGTTCTGTGCACAAGCTGACACTCAAGGCAGGCTCGCCTTCAAGTGGCATGGGCACGTTGTACAGTATTTTAAAATAACAGGGAAGTGAAGGCTTTGGGACTGGACAATGGTAGAAGCCATCACCCAGGTTCCAGGGCCTCTTGCGGTGGCTCTGAGTGTGACAGACCCAAGCAACATGGCCAAGTCCTGAAACGGGAGTGCAGAGGGAACCACTCCTCACAGAAGGGAAGACAGACCTGGAAACCTGAGCTTGAACAGGCGGGTGGTCCTCTAACTAAGAACAGGAGCAAACCCAGCTCTGCAAACGCACGCTTCTGTTGTCCTGAGAATTTTAACAGGACCCAGAGTCTCACCATGTACTATTCCAAAAGTCCAAATTTACTTGGAAACCAGGAAATGCTAAACCAATTCTGAAAGGAAAAAAAGGAATTGGCAGGTGCTGTGACCTTTTGGGTCTGGAGTGTCCCCAAAGTCTCCTGTATCTGCATGTAGTGGATAACTGGAACTTGCGAGGGGGAGGCAGGGCCTGGCTGGTGTGGCAGGTGCTCGGGACTCCACCTGGAGGGGTCCTGCAGGTGTGTGATTGACTTGTGGGCCAGAGGGAGGGAGAGGCGCTGATGCTGGTTGTGGGAGATCCAACTGGCAGCTTGAATTAAGTAAAGGAAGGAGGAAGGAACATTGTGACAGCTTCTTCCTGGGAAAGCTCTGGCCATGCCTGAGTCTCCAGACTCACTCGCTTCTTGCCCACCAGGTTGTGAGCAGCTGTCCTCTGCCAGACCCTGTCTGCCATGTGCTCCACGGTTGCCAGACACCTGGGAATGCACTGAGAGAGGCTTTCTGAAACCGTGAGCCAAATAAATCTTCTCTGAAATTATGGGTGTCGGACAATCTGTCCATGGTGAGAATGTAACTAAGACAGGTGCTGACCCTGAGATGACACTGGTGTTAAAATTATCCAGGATCTCAGTGGAGCTGTTAAAACGACAGCCTGTGACCTAAAGGGACACATGTTGGAGAGGAATAACCAGTAGAGATTGTTAACAGAGGGCTAGACGCTGTGGAGGGGAGAAAAAAACAGATGGAAATTATATAACTGAAATCCATGCTATCAGGAATGCCCCCCACCAGCCACTAGATGAATTCAATAGCAGAATACGGATGACAGAATCTAAGTCGTTGACGTTTGCGACTGATAAAGAGAAAAAATATCTATTTTGAAGAAGAGACAAAAAAAGAAATTTAAAAATGAACAGAGCCTCAGCGATGTGTATGACCCTAAGAAAAGATCTGATGTTTATGC
>PVKB01000863.1:361626-393053 GCA_004027205.1 Ctenodactylus gundi | reverse complement strand
AGGGCTTTTTGCTTGCAAGGCAAACGCTCTAACCACTGGGCGATTCCTCTAGCCTCCTTATTTCTTATTTTGAGACAGTCTCACTAGGTTGCCCAGACTGATCCCAAGCTCACAATCCTCCTGCTTCAGCCTTCTGAGCAGCTAGGATTACTGACCACTGCATCACACCCCCAACTTCAGGCAACTGACGGCCCAGAGCAGTCCCTAAGGGACAGCAAAAAGGAATAATGATACATGTCAAGGAGAGGGAACAACAGTTCAGGTCGCTGAGAGCACTTTGTCGGAGCTGTAGACATTAGCAGAGCTTCTTTTTAGAAAGAAATAGCTACTGACCCAGAATGCTGTCTCCAGCAAGAGGAAAGCCCCGAGCATAGCTGGCAGACAGTGGCTATGTCCTTCTAGCTGAAGAAAGCTGGTCAGTAGCAGAATTCTCACCTCGCGTGGGCGTGGCCTGGGCTTGATCCCTGGCAGAACAGAGGAGAAGAGAGAGAGACAGACAGACAGACAGGGACAGAGTCAGAGATGGAGCAAGGGAGGGAGGAAGGAAGAGGGAAAGGAGGGAGAGGGAGGGAGGGACTGAGGGAAGGAGGGAGGAAGAGCATTAGGAATCCTCAATTCTTGGCAAATATTATAAACTGTTTCTTTAAGTTCTTTAAAATCCAATTGTTAAAAGTGTAACATTGTCTGGGAGGGATCGATGTGTGTATATTAATACATACGAGAACTAAAGCATGAAGCAGCAGAAGGCTTCTGTTACGGTTTGGATCTGGAATATTCCCCAAAAGCCCTCATGTGTTTGCAAGGCAACTCAATCATGAGGGTTAATCCACTGATTTCCTGTGCTGCCAAGAGGAGGAGGCCTGGGCGGAAGGGGCGGGTCACGAAGGGCATGACCTGGAACGGGAGGGTCACGGGGGCATGACCCAGAAGGACTTACTTCCTTGTTAGTCCTGCCCTGTTCTCCCTCTGGTTCTCGCTGCCACCCTGGGGACAGCGTCTCTCTGGCTGGGCCCTCACCAAACCTTTCCACCACTGCCAGCTGCTCACGAGTGGACTGGGACCTTCTAAAACTGTGAGCTAAAAGAAGCCATTCCCTCAAATTGCGGGGATCAGATATTATGTTTCAGCAATGAGAAAGTGACTTAAGACAGATTCTATGTTTGTTTATTTACAGGTAAGATATTAATTTTAAGTAAATGAAAAAATTGGATACCTGTGCTGTAATCCCTAAACCACTATTTTAAAATAATATAAAGAGATATAATCCAAAATTGATCCTGGGAATGAAAATGGACTCCTAAAATAATATGAAAATAACCCAGAACAAGACAGCACAAAGGGAAGAGAGAAATAAAATAAGACAGATCTAAATCCAATCACATTATTTATTACATTAAATGTGAAGTGTCTAGGCACTGACTTCATTCAAATCAGAGATGGTCAGGCAAATATTATCATCTCTAAGAAACCTGCTAAATATCCATAGACTTACAGTCTGGAAAATGTCTAGACTGCATGTCTTAGTTACTTTCTGGCTGCGGGGATGTAATACCCCACACCCACGCCTTAAGGGATGAAAGGTTTATTTGAGGTCTCAGTGTCAGAAGGTCTCAGACTGTGCCTGAGCAGCGGGCAGTGGTGGGTAGTCTGGCAGAGAACAGCTGCTCAGAGTGTCACAGGAGGCAGGATCGATCCTCGGGAGAGGCCGGGGCAGGAGTGTGTGCTTCCAGTCTCCGTGATCATCTGCCCCTCCTGTCCAGGCCCTACATCCGCAGAGAACCCACAGCGTCTGAACGCATGAGGCTTTGGGGGACATGATTCTTAGATCACGAGAGGTCACCAAGGAACCGTGTCTAGATCATGTCCTGTCCTCTCCTGCCCTTGCCTGTCACCAGGACACCTGTAAGAAACAACTCATCATCGCCTGTCTTCATACACTTCCCAGGTGTATTCTTGTCATTTACTATATCACACAGTGTCCTCTCTGGGAAGACACCAGGGAGAGGTAACTTATGATCCTGAGTCTTCTCTTAGTAAATTTCTTATTTTCTCGTCAATACCTGCATCATAGCTGAATACCTACATACCACTAGTTTCTCATTTTCCATTGGCTACTAGGAAGCTCTCCCAACACCTCTCCTACGATGTTGGTATGATTCAAATCTAAAATGTCCCCCACAAATCTCATGTTTGGAGGTGAGGCGTGGCCGGAAGGGGTGAGGGTAGGGTGGGGGGATATGACTTAGAAATACCTGATCTTGACCTGGCTCCTCCCTTCTCTGATTCCTGGCTGCCATGAGGTAGAGTTTTCCTCTGAGCCAGACCTTTCCGCCATTGCTGGTGGACCACACCTGGACCAAAATCTCTGAGATGTGCTCTAGGAGAAACCTCCTCCATGGGGCTGGAGGGATGGCTCAGTGGTTCAAGCACTCTGCTAGCAAGCGCTAAGTACTTGGGAGGTTGGTGCGTTCGTGATGCCAGTGTTACGGATGATGAGGAAATTGGGTCCTTAGGGAAATTTGGGCACCTGCACCGATTCTCCTGAGATGGTTGCAGGACTGGGAGACACTGGAGAGTCCTGCCGATGGCACTGTCCGAGCGTGGGTTAGCCAGACCATGGGCAGCCTGCAAATCTGGGGACACAACCCGGCTCCACTGTGGGGCAGCTGCCTGGGATGACAGACAGGCATTTGGGACCATGTGGATCTGGGTTCAAATCTCTAAATTTTCTAGTTTCTGGCTGGGGTGGGGGAGACCTGGAAACAGTCACTTCACTCTCTAGGTGTGTTTCCTTCTCGGACAGCTTGGGCCTCATCTGGACTTGGGAAGGGTGGCTAACTTCACAGCCAGGACCACCTGGTGTGTAAACATGGGCATCTTCCTCCCCTCAATATGGCATTCCTGGCCATCATGTCCATCCCTTCAGGGCTAGCATGCGGCTTGAACCCTGGGAGGTGCCTTGCACCGTGGGCTGCTTCGCTGGTGTGCAGGGTGCCCAACACTGGGCAGGCTCTGGGCCGAGCCAGACAGCACAGGCAGCCCTGCTTGGCTCCCCTAGCAGTGCCCTAGGGCGTGTGTCCTCAGGCATGGCTCCTTCCCCAGGATGGTAGGGCTGCACCACTGGCTGCTCGTCTGAACTTGGACACGGTCCTTTAGCTTCTGACTCTCCATTTCTTCTCTGTGCATTACGGGACTGTTCCCACCTTGTGAGGTTATCCCGCTTGACACGGGACAAAAAGCTGTGCCTGAGCCTGCCGTGGGCACTGGCTGAGCAGGTGTCCCTGCTTCTCAATGTCTCCCTCACCTAGCTTGGCCACCGGGGCTGGTCAAGGACAGGAGCACAGGGCAGGTATGTCCCCTCTGCATCGAGGGTCTCATTTCACCCTCCCAAACTCCCTCAGTGGCAGAGTCGTGGGGTAATCCTGAGCACTGAGCCTGGATCCCACCTCCCAGGCATGTGCAATAGATCACACATCCCACTGAGCCTGGATCCCACCTCCCAGGCATGTGTAGTAGATCACACATCTCTGCTGTTCCCTTTGAAGTTCAGTGCAGCCGCATGACTTGTGTTGGCCAATGAAGTATGAGCAGCCGTGCGTGGATTTGATTGGAAAATTTAAAATCCAGGGCATTGTTCACTGCCCCTCCATTTCCTTCTAGAGCCAGCAGCTGTCACACTTGAGATGGCCCACCTCTCTCAGGCTATGAAGAATGCCAAGCTACAGAGTGACCATGTGTCCCCAAAGTCCCCACGTTGGAAACTTATTCCCCAAATTCACGTCCATATTAGCATTAGGAAGTGGGATCTCTGGGAGGTGGCTAGGCATTGTGGTTTGGATCTGGAGTGTCCCCCAAAAGCCTCAAGTACCTATGGATACTGTGGACTATTGGGAGGCGGGGCCTGGCTGGAAGGGGCGGGTGCTTGGGGCTTGACCTGCAGGGGTGTGTGCTGGTTCCTCCCCTTCTTCCAGTCTTGTCTCTGTTCCACCAGGCTGCTGTGAGGATCTCTGTCTCTGGACCAACAGCTCCAGCTCTGGCTCTAGCTGCAGACCCACCATGTGATTCCGCCACTTTCCAACCACCCACTGTGAATAGATTGTGACTTTCTGAAACTATAAGCTAAACTCAGTGTTTTCTCTCTAAAGTTGTGGATGTTGGGTATTCTGTGCCAGCAGTGAAAAAGTAACTAAGACCCTAGGACTCGATGTGGTGACGAGCGAGGGGCCCCACCATGGTGTGTTTGTGGGCAGAGAGGGGCAGGAAGGGAGACCTGAGCCAGCACGCTCGCTCAGCCCTGTCACGTGACACTTGCACCTTATTAGGCAGCCCAAGGCCCTCCTCAGATCCTAAGTGGAAGCCTGCGCCATGATTTTGGGCTCCCCAGCCTCTGGAACCGTGAGCCGAATGAACTTCCCCCTTTATAAATGATTCCACCTCAGGCATTGTGTCACAGCAACAGAAATCAGACTAAGACGAGTCACGAACTCAAAAATGAACAAAAGCAAAACAAGTCTTGGGCGTTGTAAGCCACAGAGGTGGCGTCATCTGCTACTGGAGTCTGTCTTGATACGGTGCAACAGGCTTTATTCTAATGGGGTGCTGAAGAGAAGTGACTTGCCTACAGTCACGCAGAGGGAGCCCAGAACCAAGGGCAGCGCCTGACCTAGGGGAGCGAGGGACATACTGTGATCGGTCCCTGGGAGACAGCAAAGGCGACTGCATCTTGGAACGCCTCCCTGTGGGCTCTGGGGAGTGAGTCCCTGCTCCTGCAGATGCTGACACCATCAAGAACAGGAAAACGACCCTCTGCCCAGAGCAAGTGGGAGGGGGGCCGGGCGTTCTGGAAGCTGCCCTCTTAGGAGGAGCAGAGATCCTAGACTCAACTCCGCAGCAGGTGGGACCGTTCTGGGTCCCTGGGTCCCAGGTGTGCCCTCCAACCCTGCAGTGCCACTTCTCCGCTGCCTAAAGAGCCCCTTCCCCTCGCTAGTGACCTTCACCTGAAGAAAGGCCAGGAGACGTGTTCACTGTGAGGTGAGCGAGCCCACTCTGACCAGGGCGAGGCCCCCTGGGTCAGGAAGCATTAGGGTGGCAACAGCTGACTGGCGTGCGCCTACCCAGCATCGGGAATCTCTTTACACACAGGGGTCTGATTTTCTTCTGGGCAGTCGGGGGCCTGGGGGAGACTACATCTCTGTTTCCTTGTTTTGCAGTCCTCGTGGCCTTTGTGCTGAGCTCTATTGTCAGCCATTTCCCCCCCCACATTTTAAAAATTTATTTTAAGACAGACTTGGTAAGTTGCCCAGGCTGGGTTTGGACTTGTGATCCTCCTGCCTCCGCCTCCTAGAGTGCTATGATGACAGGCCTGTGCCATCTAGGAAAGGTCCCTAGGAGGGGGTCAGAGAACCCTCCGGAGTCCCCCCAGGGCAGGGGCTGTGTCTGGGACCTCCTGGGTGTCTTGTGTCAATGCCCTGGGTTGCTCCCAGCACTGGTTTGCTGACCTTTGGCTTGGCTGGTTACCACGGTAACCTGGAAGGTCCTTAGTCTGCGTTCCTAAAACATGGAAATTTGACCCCAGAGGGGAAGAAAATTGTCTCAGGAACTACAGTGAGCTGCTGGGCTGGGGAAGAGCCTGACTCATCCTTGGGTCTCCCTTCCCAACGCACAGAATGACGGATCTCCCAGCTGGGGGACTCGGGGTCAACAGGAACACACTATGGATTCTCCACAAGCGAGCTCCTCCAGCTCCCCATGCTCAGAAGATTGTGGGAGGAAACCAGCATGCTAGAAGGACACGGCGACCCCAGGCTAGAGGCACGGGAGGGAGCACGGGGAACCAGGCACTGATCATTTCCGCCGGGTCGCCTCTCGTGGGCCAGTGTGCCCATCCCTGGACCGAAGTGCAGGCTGCCGCTGAGGGCTCACGGCTGAGCCTTTCTGCAGGGATCTCCCTCCGCCCACGGTCACTTCTCGTGGAGACGCTGGGTAAATGCAACTCCTGCCCACACCCAAGGCACCCTCAGCCAATGACCGACTGGCACAAGAGGCAGCTCCGTACACGGGGCAGGACCAGCCAGACCCACGATGCACACGCTCCCCAGCTCGCTGTCCAACATGGCGGAGCTGGTTGCAGATAAAGCCACGGTCGCTAAGCTCCCTGCCCTGCGGTGCCCACTTCTAGATTTCTCCTGGGAGTCCCACCCCAGTCCAAGAATCCCCACGGCAGGCTCCCCTTCAGAGCCTCTGAACATCTTTCCACCTCCCCTATCCTACACACTGGGAGAAAAGCCTGGAAGGACCCAGGCTGAGCAGCCTTAGAAGTGTGTGCCGGATAGCTGGACTGGGCTTGCTCCTCCCTTGTGACCTGGCTTTGCGTGAGCTCAGGAGCAGCTCCTGCCCCGTGTCCATCTGTCAGATACGGATCAGGCATCCAGGGCACGGCCAGCAGTGGCCCGGGACACTGAGGGGCCACAGTGGGGAGACAGTGCCCACCCCAACCCTCTAAATTGAGTCAGAAGTCCCCGACACACCAGCGCCTGCAGCCACACCAAATGGAGGAGGGGCCTTCAAATGCTTTTAACTTTTTTTTTAATGTACGCCAGTTATGCCTGAGTTACAGAGGCAGCGCTTGCAAGCAGCAGGTAGTTAAAGCGAATACCAGTTTCTCCTTCTAATCTACTACTCCATATAGCTGAATAAATTATGGTGCGATTATACTTACACACACGTCCTTACACCCGCACGCACACACACACACCGCTCGCACCCTTGCGCACACACACTCCCTTCCACGTGGAGGAAAGTGGCTGTGAGTGGAACACAGAAGCAGCCACGTTGCTGGTTCTAGAAAGGAATGACCTAGGTACCGCGAGGGGATTTCCCAGGGGAAGGGTTGGGGGTCGGCCACGTCCGAGTTGACAGAAGCAATCCATCCTCCTGTCTTGGAGCATTTCAAGATGGCGGCCGCCATACCCCTGTTTGGTCTTGGCATGGTGCTTCTGTAGGAGGGGAGGGTTGAAGTCCTGGGTGCCCCCAAGAGGAGTCGGACATGGAAACACACATTTAGGAGCTTGATGACAACATCAGGCCCAAGAGAGGGTCCACAGGAAGTCTCGCTTAGCTGGAAGTCATGGAGTTTCTCACACAAGTCCAATGGCCACATCTCAAGACCGTTTCAAGGGCTCCATCCAGCCCCATACTGGAATCCGGCGGCGTGGCCAGAGTCCTGGACATGTCCTCTTCTCCAGCCACACTCAGGTCAGAAATCTGACCTTCTCATTTGTCTTCCGGACAAACCTCTCTTCCTTCTTTCCGCCTCTTTTTGTCCCTCTATTTCTGATTCCTCTACGTTCTCACGTTCCTCTGGCGAAAGACCGGGAAACGTGAATCAAGTAAAAAAAGGTATAAAAGCATAGCTTGGTTCTTACACATCACTTTTTTTTTTTGTCTTCATAGCAAGAGAGAAATGCCAATTGGAAAAGAAAAAAGCAACCAAAGTTAAAGACCCCGAGAAAGCCTGGAATGTATAATCCGAAACACACAATATGCAGATATATCCCTACAGATGGTCCCTGGCACTAGCACGACACACACTGTGGGGGTTTCTTTCCTTTTTTAGTATATATATTTATATATAAAAAGTCAACTCCCTATAAACAAACAGCACATCACCACGTTTCCAACTAATATACAAAGAGCTCAGGAGTTGGGGTCCCCATGGGAAGGTAGGACCAGTAGCTACTTGGGATCAATTGGCAGACATCTCTTATTTTGTTAGGGACTCTATTTACAAGGGGGTGGGGAGGGGTTCTGGCTGTCCTGGCCGCTGGAATTCACTGGCCGTGGCCAACCCCAAAGGGACTGAGGCCTCCTCGTGCCTTTGGTCCAACCAACATCTCTTGTGAAGTTGTGAGCCGCTAATACACAGCTGAATTGTATAGACCGGGTTGGAGAGACTTGGGAATGCAAGGATTTTTAGGGAGAATGGGCTGAGGTCCAGGGCCCCAACGAAAACAAGTCCCATTCTGTACCAAGAGAGTGGCCTGAGAGGACTTCGGAGATGTGGGACATCGTGAGAAATCATTTGGTTTATTCCCAAGCAGGTCTTGGTTCCATTTCACCATGGGGAGGCGGTGGGGTGCAGATCGCTGGGATTGGTCCTGACCTTGGAATGGCACCTCCTGGGTGGGGCTGGGAAGTGCTGGTGTCACCTGCCTGAGATCCCTGCTCCTGAGTCACTAAGGGTTTAAAGAGACTCGGACACATCCTGAGCCAGGCCAGGCCTCCGGGGGGTGGGGAGGAAGCAGTGACCGCTGGGGGAATGTGGGTAAATGTGGTTGGTCTTCTGGAAGAGCTGTGGGTTGTTTTTTTCCCCCCTCCCCCTTTTTCTTTTGTTTTTTGGCTGTGACAGCTTCCAAAGCATGGACAGAGTTTCCAAGGGATAGCAACATCTTCCCTTCTGTCCAGAGCTCAGCCCTCTAGCACTGGATGCTCCGGTAAAAACCTTGGCTGCCCTTGAGGGGACGCATCTGTCCTCTGGGTGCGTGCCACTACCAAGAGTCTGTCTGTCCCTGCTTACTGACGGGTTCCTCTGAACAACAGACAGAGTCGAGCCATCCTGGTTTTGGTTAGCTATGATGAGCTCCAAAGATGAGAAACCACTGGGCATTTGTCACACAGGTGATGCCCATGCTGACAAGGGTGCCAGCATCCAGCCAATGGTGGGCCCAGGAGGGTGGGACCTCAGACTGGCTCCCACTGCGGAGCCCCTCCCCCAGGGCATGTCCTGCTGGCTGAGGACAAGGGGCCTGGACTGAGCAGACAGGTGGCCTCACGAGGCCAGGTGGGGGTAAGCAATCGGGTACCATGTGTGTGGCCTCAGGGCTGTGTCTCATCACAGGTGTCCCTTACCCAGCAGCATGTGATAAGGACGGCTGAGTGTAGATTATAATGGTGGCAACAATGACTATAATCTTGATAAACAGGTGAAGGTGGTAATGCGTTCCAAGGGGCTTGAGCTGTCCCCTGAAGGTCCCAGCTCACAAAGAGATGGAGCCAAGGAAGCCATCTGAATGGCTACGGAAGATGCCTTCCCTGCAGCTCTAGAACCTCCGGCATCTTTTTCTGCCCACGTGTGGTGGCTTATGTGGCCCCAGAGCCCTAGCTTAGCTGGGCCCTGCCAAGGGGACTTGGTAGCAATCCCTGCCCTGGCCAAGAAGCCTCCTCCGGAGCTCTAAAGGAAGCTGTCTGGTCCAGCAGTGTTGAGGGTTTCAAGGGAAGATAGGGGGTCCTTCCCAGAGCACAGGAAATGTGCCAGGGGCGCCAGCCTCTGTGGGAGTCACTGTGCAGACTCCAGACTCCAGGGATGTGGGTTTGAAGGTTGAGAGCTGAAGCCTTTGGCATCCGAGGCTGGCTGGCCACCGGCAGGCAAGGGCATCTTGGTTCCGAAAGCCCCTCCGAGCCCATCTGCGCCTCTTCCTTCCTGCAGCCTCGAGACTGCCTCTCCTGGCCCCATCTGACCCAGCTGAGGAGGAAGTGAAAGGTTCTGTGGCTCCCCAGGCCCTGAATGTGGTGAGCAAGCCTGGAACGGGGTGTCCTTTGAGAACCGCCAGCCTCTTGAGGGCTGAGCCAGGTCTCAGAACCCTGGACCAGTTCAGGATAGACAAGCCCCATCCCATATATGCCCCTAACCATGAGGCCCTGGCCCCTGGGGTGCTCTTCTGAATCTTGCCAGTCTGCCCCTGGGCTAGGTAAGCCTCTGACACCAAGCAGGAATGTGGGGGGAGGGTCTTGCAGTCTTCCAAATTCCTATGAAGTCCTGCTGACCCTCCCTGGGAAGACCCCAGGGTCCCTTTTTGGCTGAAGTCCCAGCATCCAGAGGACCTCGGGCTCCAGAAGCCCACCTCGGGGGCAGCTCCCAGCTGCTGCGGGTGAGAGCAGCCCTCAGCGTGGCCCGTGCAGGCCTGGGACTCAGGGCCACCGTGCTGTGGAACCTCGGCTCAGCCACTGTCCTCCTCTGGTCAGCTCAGCCTGGTCCCTGTGCTCAGATGGCCCCAAGGCCCCAGCTGGTTTGGATGGGCAGCACTTTGGGCTGGCTGGGAACCCTCCTGTGGAGCGAGGCGGACACTCTGGGTCCCTAACCATGCCCGGTGAACGACAGACTGGCCGTCCATCCCCAGAGGGCTGCCACTGAGAAGGGACCAGGCTCCTTTCCTGGCCTCCTGTGACGGGGAAGTGAGGGGACTGACTGAGGCGGGCGGGGAGGCTCGCGGGTCAGGAAGGGCTGGGCAGGGGCAAGTCGCCCGGGCCCTAGTAGGCCTGGCCGGTCTCCACGGGCAGGAGGCCCAGCACGGCCGAGTGCTCCCCAAGCTTCATGCGGCGCTGGGTGGACAGGCTCACGTTTTTGGCCAGGTAATCGACAGCAGCTGGAAAAAAAGGAGAGAGAGAAGCTCCTAGAAACGGAGGCCCTTCTGGTCTGTCTTGCCTTTCCAGCTTCCTGGATCCATCCCTGCTCCGGTCCACTGCTCTGCCCATGTGCCCATGCCCTCACGCCCTCGTCCACCGCTTCCTGCAGCCCTCCACGCCTCTTCCACCCACTCATGTGTTCCAGCCACCCGTCCCCAGTTCCTTCCATTGCCCGTCTACCTCTTCATAACCTTCATTCATTCAGCAAATATTTACTTAATACTGATTGTTCACCTGGCGCTTTGAAGGACAGAGGGGCATCTGTGGAGGCTGGTGAGGACTGACCCCCCCTCCACCACGCCCCCTACACACCCTGGCTGTAGCTGACGGCCACTCAGTCCCACTGAGTGCCCGCGAGGTCCTTCTGCCTCCTCTGGACCGTGAGTCCTGCTCATTAATGCCCCATGCACAAGAGGTGAATCAGCTTTTGTAGGTGAGCAGCGGGGTCTGTGCAGAAGGGGGAGCCAGGGCCGTGGGTGCAGGGAGCCAAGACCGACAGCCACACCGGTGCTGTCACCGGAGGAGGTGTGTGCGTGGGGACAGTGGGAACAGGAACTTGCTCGGAGTAGCAGCAGGCGTGCACACAAACGTTCACCTAAGCGCACACACGCACACACACACACAAGTCCTGCACACCTCTGAGCACGTGAGCGGGGTGCCGGTGTGTGCAGACACGGTGCAGCAAGGTCCCCTGAGCCAGCGCGTGTGTCTGTCTGTGTGCAGCTGTGACCGCCAGCCTGCAAGGACGTGTGTTCTACCAGGTTACAGCAGAAAGCAGCCCTGACTGGCATGTGACCACCACAGCCTCCTGAGGCGCCGAGAGGCTGGCTCCCAAGCCAGGCTTCGCAGCTGTGGCCATCCCAAACCCCTGGGGCCTCAAGGATCCAGAGGTGAGGACGAGTTGGAGAGGGCACTGTGCCAGGTGTCATGTCCTACCATCTGCCTGCCAGGGGACACTGCAGCAGTCCAGGAGCTTCCCCGAGGTTGGAGGCTCTGCCTAGGCAGGTGGGAGGAGCCAGGAGGTGACAGGCATGGCAGGGTGCGAGGCCAGGGAGGCCAGGTGGGTGCTGTCACCAACAGCCACCAGAGGCGCATGGCCTAGTGGTTCTGGGGACCTAGGTTCACATCTGGGGCCTGCCAACTCGAAGTGTGTGATTTGGGGCACACCGCCTCCCCCACGTAGTGTCCTGGCCTGTAAAATGGGGTATTCATGGCACTGACACTAATGAGCTGCGAAGAAGGTTCCGGGGGGACACGTTGTTAGGGCTGCCTGGCCGCTGGCGAGCTCTACAGCTGTGGGCGCAAGTGCAGCAGGACCCTGGGACGGGCACTTGGGAAGGAAACATGACCTGCAGGGAGGGCAAGGAGCAAGACAGCACAAAGGCTGAGGCCGCCCGGCTCACGCGGCCTTGGGCAGATCGTTCTGTCTTCCTCTCTGGGCCTTGCAGGGGCACAGCCCAAGAATGCAGGTGTCCCCCATTCAAGACCCCCATGGGCCCATTTCTACTGCAGGCAACATCAGGGGCTTGTCTGAGGGCACGTGGCCAGTCTGGTGACCTTCCCCCTCCTCGGGGAGCGCCGCACCCTACCTGGCCTTATGTCACACCATGCTGACCCCTGATGCCACTGCCCTGGCTCTTCCTGTGGGTGAGCTGTAAGGCCCGGACAAGAGCTGCAGAGCAACTCTGCAGGGCTCAGCCAGGAGGATCACAGGTTCAAGCCTCGTTGGGCAACTTTGTACCTCAGCAAGAATCTCTGTCTCAAAACCAAAAATTTTTAAAAAGGAGGTGGAGGTGCAGCTCAGTGCAAAGGCTCTGGGTTTAATTGCCAGATTAAAAAAAAAAAAAAGATAAAAAGGACAAAGCGGATGTCCTCATTTAGTGACCTACTCTGTGCTGGGTGCCACAGTCCCATGTCCTCACTTGAGTGCAATGTTCCCACGTGATAAACACGCAGACCGAGACGGGGTGATCACTGGCACACAGTCCCACACAGCATGCAAGGCCCTCTGTGCCTTTAGGGGCTTGCTGTCCCACCGCCGCTGCCCTACCGGGTGCCAGCACACAGTAGGAGCTTACATAAGCCCCACTGAGGTTGCCAAGGAAACACCAGGATGCCAAACATTCCTGACAACCCTGCCAACTTCAAGGGCACCCAGAGGCCCACAGAGCCTGTCCCTCCCCGGGGTGGAGCCCAGGGGCTGGCGAGGGCGGGGCTGGGGCATTTCTCATCAGGTCCTCTGTCAACGGCCTCCCTGTCCCTCCCCTTCTCTGCCTGGGCTCTAAACGTCTCAAATTAGATTAATCAGGGGTTGGCAGGAGCGGTGGCTGCGGTGCCAACCAGTAAACAAATCTCGGCCGTCAGCGCCTCGTCAGCCGCGGCCCCAGAGGAGGACCCTTCTAGACACAAATTCTTATTAGACTTGTCAGATCTATTAAAATTCTTTTCACACTTCTGCGTTCTATCAGGCCCATCATTAGTATGGCCCTGGCCTCTGGGAACACTGGGGCCATATTAATCTGCCGTGTGCCCTGGCCCTGGCCCCCTGGCCCCGCCCCCTCCAGGGACAGGAAGAGACAGACAGATGGACAAACAATGGCAGAGGGGGAAAAGGTGTAAGGGAGTTCCTGGGAGGTGAGGGGCCCTGGGGCAGAAAGGAGGATTCCATTGCCAAAGAGTGCTGGGATATCCCGTGCCCATGGAAGGGTCCCCCCAGGGACAGGGCAAAGGCACAGCTGGGTGAGCTTCCACCCGGAAGAGGGGACGGCCATGGACACTGTGCGGGGCAGCCGGGGCGGAACACCAGCCCCGCGGTGGGTGCCCGGGCAACTTTTCTTCTCCTTTCTCCTTCTGCAAGCCCTCAGCATTCAGGTCTCCAGGGTGCGGTCACACAGCAGTGACGCTCACTGCACTCTGTGAGCCTCTGGCTAGGCACAGGCCTGGGTGAAGCAGGGACCTGAGTAGCTGGGTCGAGGTGTGTGTCTTACACTCGGAAGACCCTGGGTGTCTATCCCCTGCTGTGCAACCTGGGAGAAGTTACCTAGGCTGTCTGAGCCTAGTTTTGAGGTCTTCATGCTGAGGATTATGGGAGTAAGAAACAGGCATTCCAGCCAGGGCCCTGTGAACCGAGCCACTCACGGGATGGATGTGAAGCAGGTGACAGGTGAGCCTGGACACGCGCTCAGGGGGAGTTCAGGACGGGGAGTCGGGACGCGCAGTGGAACCCTTGCCATGGGCCTAGTCAGCGGTCCTTGGACACCAGGCAGGTGGTGGCGGGGAACGGGATGGGTGCCCGGAAGTGTCAAGGCTAGGGACATGGTGCACTGAAAAAACTCAGAGATGGTGTCGGCTCCCACTTCACAGGCAGAAAGACTGAGGCTGGGAGAGGCGAGCGTGACTGAGCAGAGCGGCCTTCCAGCTCAAGCGCACAGCCTTGGGGCATGCGCAGGCTGGTGGGGCTTCCCTGTGGGTGGGGCTGCAGGAGCAGGAGAAGGGGCGGCAGGCTGGCTTTCCTGGCCACAGGGAACAGGCTCCTTTCTCGCCTCCCGGCGCTTTCCCTTTTGATCCCCCTCCCCCGCCACCCGGCGCTGACTTTGGGGTTAATTCTATTTCCGAATTGGGCAGGCGCCCCTGGAGCGGGGCAGGCACTCTGGGTGTGACTAACGCCCGCCCCGGGCGGCCGGCAGCCGCCGCTGCGTGGCTGCTCTCAGACTTTATCAGGAGCATGTGTGTCCTGCTGCAAGCCGGACCGCGCTTGGGTCAGGGGGTCACAGGGACCCTCTGGGACATTCCCACGTGCAGGAGGGCACCCTGCTCTCAGACATCCACACCCCCGTGTGCTGACCATGCACACACAGTCATATGCACAGTTACACACACACACCACACGGGCACACTGTGCACACGCCTGAATGCAAACCACAGATACACCCAGACCTGTGTAGCCTGGACACACAAATACACATACGTGGTGCTCCCGTGCACATAACTATGCACATGTGTGTCATCCACGCCCCATGAAAACACAGGCACACACACACGCAGACACAACCATATGTACACACGTGATCATTTAATCTTGTTCCCATGCCACCCGAACACACACTATGTCTACACGATACAGTCCTGTATGTGCATGCATGTGAGACTCATATGCACACTGAGCCACGTACATGCAACTCACCTGTCTGCATAGATGCCTGGGCCACAGGGATGCTAAAACACGCAGGCACATCATGTGTGCACAACAAGCTCACGCACACAGATCCTAACACGTCCATGACACGTGCCTCCCTCTCACCCACACACGTGTGCACACAGATGCAGGCAGGCATGCAGAGAGCACGGTCCCTGAGCACAGCGGGGAGGTAGAGGCCGGCACAGCTGGCTCTCATTTAGCCGTGGAGGCCAAGGCCACCGGGAGGAGGAGCAGGTCGGGTGCAGGAGCGGGGTCAGGGCAGGCACACATACGGGGCGGGGCGGGGAGGATGCCCTCGGGCATGCAGGCCCTTATCCCCCACCCCACACGCCCTTCTAATTAGTTTGACACCAGCAGGTGAGGCCTATGCGGGGAGGTGGGGCCGGAGGGGAGCCCCATGACCCCTGGCTTCCTGCCCTGTCCGGGCTTGCCCTGCTTCTGGCCCCCATCAGCTGCCAGGCCTGACTTTTACGGCCTTTCAAACACATGTCCACTATTCTCACATCAAGGGACGGGGACAGGGCTGGCTGTGGGACTGTCACCACCAAGGCAGAGAGGGTGGGGTGGGGAGAAAGCTCCAAACACAGCCGCCTTCCTATACCAGCGGGCGAGAGGGGCACGGGATGCCACTCTGTGCTGTCACCTGGTGCCACCTGGCCACACGCAGCTCCCACCAGACCGGAGGCTAGCCCAAGCAGGGAGCCGAAATATGCGGGTGTTTACTTAGTTTCACCTAATTTAAAATTAAGAACCGATCTTTCATTTAGTTATTTCATGGTTGGAAAACTTGGGAGTCGATCTGGAACAACTTAGGTGTGTAAACTTATTTCCTGAACTGCAAACGTTAGGAAATTTAAATACAGACTGGACATTTTGGGGGGGCCATTTGGTGTCTGAATCAGAATGGGTCGTGAGGTTGAGACACACCTGGGTGTCACAGACGCGGCACGAGAGGCTGGGGACTATCTCAAGAGTCATGTTCTGTGGGTTCCGTGTTGAAATGGCCGTCTTCTAAATCCCCGGGCTAAACCAAACATTGGTAAAAAGAAATTCACTTGTTTCTTCTTATGTCTTAAAATGCAGTCACTGCAATAATGTTCAATGCCATTTGTGGCCCTCCAACAGGAGCCCTAAGGCATGAACAGCTGGGTTGCCCAGCTCAAGATCATCTGTGATCAGCTAGGGCTTCTTTCTGGACCTCAATTTTCCCACCTGCGAAATGCGCACTGTACCTCCTTTCCCTGGCCCACAACCCTGCACCTTGCAGGTCTCTAGAAATAAGCAAGGGTCCCCTAGAGTGAGGGGAAGGAGGGGACGGGCACTCACTCTGGCCGTACTGGCTGTACTGGTAGCCAGCCACAGGGTCCACACTGTAGCCGGTGGTGCTGTAGGTGGGCGGACAGTAGGACTGCGAGGTGGGCAGGCTGTCTCCCGGCTTGATGGAGTCGGCCCGCTGGCTGCAGCTGGCTGAGATGGAGGAGGCTGAGTCCAGGCCGCCGTGCAGCGGGGAAATGGAGAAGTCGGCTTGGGGCTGCGGAGGCACCGCGCTGGGGTTGCTTAAGATGCTCATTACCTGCGGGAGAGACCAGCGGGGCGGCTCAGAGGACAGGCCCAGGCCGTGAGTGCCCGCAGGGACACTGCCCTGCCAAGCCTGGGCGTGCCTTAGCTGGACCAGGGGTTTCCCATGAAGTCCCTGCAGCACCCAGACCCTCAATTTACCCGGTTTGCAAGGCGCTGTGGAAGAGAGTCCTGACCATGTCACCCCAGCCCACCCCACTCACAGCTGTAAGGAGCACAGCAGGCCACCAGCCTCCACCACCTCGCTGACAGACCCCAAGGGCCTGTCTGTCCAGGCAATCTGTCCTGTCTGCCGAACAATGAACAGACGGACGAATGGATGAATAGGGGTGTGTTTGAGTGAATTAACTAGATTATGGCACCTCCTCCACCTGTCATGGACCTCCCGCAGGTGAGAAGCTGTGCCTCCCCATCCCACCAGGAGGGCCCTGTCTTCCAATACACCTGCCTGACTCCACACCCTCCCCTGTGCTAGGCTGGGAGCCTGCCCCTACCGTGCCATGCTCAAGTGTGTGGCCAATGCTTCTAAAGAGCTTCTGGTGACCTTGGATTCTGCCAGTTCCCCGATGTCTGAACCCCCCTAACCCCGTTGCCTGTTGGGCAATGCCACAGTGCTGGCATTCACACGGACACAGGTTCAAAGAACCTGGTACGGGAATGGTGTTCATTGATTCATTCAACAAACAGGCATGAGTGGTAACTCTAGCCCCAGGCCACAAGGATGGGGGCCTGCGGACTTCACAGGAGAAAGATGTGTGACCCCACCCCTGGGTGGGGGATGAAAGGGAAAGGGCTGGATCTGGTCAGGAAGGCAGCAAAGACCACCAGGAGACAGAAGAGTAAGAGTTTTTAACTGAAGGAACTTGGGGACTGTGGGAGCCCACGGAGGGCACCCAGCCAGCCTGGAGGGCCAGGAGGGCCAGCTGGGAAAGGCAGAGTGGTGCTCCCCAGAGGGTAAGAGGACACAGCATCCCCTGCGGTCCATGGGATATGGAGGAGGGCGTGGGAAAGGCAGGTCCTTGTAGACCTGACCCGCGGGGCCCAGGATGCTAGAGACCTCTTAGTGACGCCACACAATGGGAGGGAGGCCCCGAGTGTCAGGAGGGGACAGCTCTGCTGATATCACCCCAGACCTGGGCAGAAGAACCACATGACATCCACGCTGGGCACCTCTCTGATGCCCCTACCCGCCTCCAGGAAAAAGCAGGCTGTGCCACTCAGGCTGCTTCTATAGCTGTCACCTTCCTACTCGGATCTGTCCCTACTATGGGCATCGAGGCGTGGCCACGGCCGAGGACAGATGTGAGGTCCATGGGACCGGGACAGACACTAAGCAACGCTACTTAATCGCTGTTGGGACCCTGGTAAGTGTTCCTCATCTTTGGTGACTGTCCCTAGTGGGGTGAAGACAGCTCCTAGCTCGGGGGGCTGCTGGGGATGGATGGGGTCTGCAAGGCCAGGCTCTCTCCCTGCCCCTCCTGTTGGCCATCACCCCAGGTGACTCCCCCAGCCCAGGGCTCTCAGGCGATATGCGGGCCCAGCTACGTGCCCAATTCTCAGATGATAAGACTGAGGCGCCGGAGTGGGCCATGGCTTCCCTAGATCTCACAGCGGGCTTCTGAGTGAGAGGTCTGGAGGCCTGCTTCACCATGTCACCCCACCTACAAAACCCTCAAAACAAGGCTGATGCCTCTGAACCATCTGTTGGGGGGGGGTCTCATCCCAGAGACAGGCAATAGTCTGTTTTCTAAGCAGCTGGTGGGGTGGGGACCTCACACGGTGGCCTGACTCCCCCAATTCCTCCTGCTGTTCCAGCATCCTCCTTCCGGACTGGGTCACCCTCCTCTGTCCTTTCTGCCAGGACCCACTGGGGTTGCCGAGTGGCTGGTTGGGGCCCGGCTGTAGCTGGTGGGGGTTGGTGGGAGGGGTCTGACCTCCCAGCTCCGAGGTGGCTGACACACAGAAGAAGGGATGAAATGACCAGGAAGGGAGGAGCCAGGGCCGGGGAGCATCTGGGTCACTACAGATCCTCCATATTCTAGGGAGCTAAGGGCTTCCACCCTCGCTCGGGGCGGACCAAGGCCCATGGCGGGACCAACAGCAGAACACTGGGATCTGCCATGCTGGGCTGTGTCTGTGGCCTTCTGACCATCAATTCAGGGTCTTCCCAGCCTCAAGAAATTGCTCCAGGGCACAGGGAGGGGACTGGGCACTCTAAGGCCAACTCAGGTACCAATCCTGCGCTTGGGCTCACCTCCCCATTGAGAACCCATCTTCCACCTGAAGGAAGAAATTGCCACTGTCCCATGTCCCACCCCAAACTCAGACCTCAAAGGAGGTGTGGCCCTGAGGACAGAGGCCCAGAGAGGACACACAGGGTGGGCCTGGCCTCTCTGGTGAGACGTGGTTTCATTCTGCCTGCGCCGAGACGCCCAGCCCCGAGGGATGACGGGAAGAAGGGACCCTAGGGAAAGGACAGTTAGGGAGAGGATGAGTGAGCTTTGGGATGGGCCTGAGGGCTACTCACAGACCCAGTCCTCGTCCTGTGAGACAGGCACACAGAACCACCGCCAAGTCTGACCACACCGCTCAAGAACCACCAGTGGCTCCCACGACCCCCCCAGCAAAGGCTTCACGCCACCCGCCCTGCACCCGCCTGTCCCAACTCCTTCCCCGCTTCCTGCTTCACCGCGTGACCCAGCATCACCACACGCCGCGCCTCTTCTGTAAATGTCACATATTCATTCACAAACATGTCACGGAGTGCCGCCACCGCATCCCAAGCGCTTGATGTGCCGGGCTGGGCACCTCTGAGGCTAGACGCTGGGTCCATTCACCTTTGCAAAGCTCTGCTGAATTCACATATATTCATTTAACAAACAGTTCCTGAGCACCTGTTATGTGGCATGCTCTGCCCTAAGCACTGGGCACATAGCAGCGAATGGTATCAATTCAGTGCCCTCCTGGTGTGGCCAGTCTCACGGGGGAGAAGAAATCGCCACTGTCCCATGTCCCACCAGGGAGAAGCAAGCGAACACACACACAGCACGACTTCAGACTCTGGGGTGTATCACAGGGGAAACTAAAAAGGCATGGTGGTGGCAAAGACCCCCAGCCCCCACCTCAGAAGAGGCCACATATATCCAGCAGGTCCAAAAAGCACCAGCCGTGGCTGGCTTTCCAGGCGGGGGGATCTGCCAGTGCAAAGGCCCTGCGGTGGGAGCATACCCAGCAGGTTTAAGACACAGCAAGAAGGTCAGTGCTGAGAAGAGAAATCCCGGGAGCTGCCAGGCCTCCTGAGGTCCTCTGTCAGAAAAGGCCTGTGTGGTGCCGGGTGGTTCAGGAGGCCGTAGACCCTGGCGGTTAACAGACAGCTGGGGAGCAGCTCGGGCCCAGGGAGTTTTTCTCCATAATGGGATTTGCTCGCTGGGATTTGTCCTGGAACATCACATCTGGGGTAGGTCTAAGGGGTGGCAGGGTGCCGGCTCCTCTCTCCCGGAGTCCCTGGAGGGCTGCAGATCAAAGGGATCCAGGCAGACAGCAGGTCCCCCAAGCAAAGGGGCGGAAGGGGACCCACTACTGGCAGCAGAGCTGGGTCCTGGAGGGACCTCGGGCTCCTCAGGGAAACAAGCTGTGTTACGAGCCCCATTCTGCAGATGGGGAAACTAAGGCACGGGGAAGTGAGAAGCTCGGCCGAGACCACACAGCTGGTGAGTGGCAGAGTGGGGATCGGCACCAGGTCTCCGGGGGCCCCACTGTGCCCCGTCTCCCCTCTCCCTGGCCCCTCACTGCAGGCCCAAGCAGCCCTCTCCCGGCTTCCCCTGGCCCTGGGGACCTCTGGAAGTGGCCAGCTGCCCGAAGCAGCAGCAGCAGCAGCGGAAAGCGTCCTGCCTGCGGTGAGGGCCCGGCTGAGGTCTAGGGCCTGCAAACTTTTGAACTTGAGGAAGTCCGGGCCGATGCGGTAATCTGCCCCCTCAGGAATGCCTGGCCTCTCCCGGGTGGGTTTTGCCTTTTCCTGGTGACCTTGCTTTCGCTAATGTATTACTTCTTAGTGCGTTACCGTTACTAACTCAAAATCAATACCGACCTCCACATCTGTAAGGTTTTATCTGAAGGCAAATCTCAAGCCTGTCTGTCAGGGTGATGGGCAGCCGTCCCTTCCTCTCCCTCCCCTCCCCTCTCCCCACCCCCCAGTTCCCCTTCCTTGCTCTCCAAATCAGTCCCAGCCTGGGCCAGACTACATCAATGAGGGGCCAGCCTCACCCTCCCTTCTGCCCCTGGGGAGAGGCTTGCTGGTTTTGGGGGTGGGGCCCCCCTTCCACAGCCTAGCTCACCGCCCTCTCCCCCGGGACGTGCCAGCGCGCTCCCCTACTTTAAAAGAAGGGGATGGGAAAAAGTAATTAATTCCCTCCGTTCCTGAGCTGGCCTGAGGGCCTGGGACTGAGGAGGCTGAGCTGCGAGGTCTGCACCCTCTGTGATAACCAACGCGGCTTGGGGCGCGCACGGCTGCAATCAGGGGAGCCGGGGCTCGGCTGGGCGGTGGCAGGGTCGGGTGGGCGCGCCTCGGCAGGGTGCAGGGGAGAGGGAGGCGGGCCGGCCTGGCAAGGTCAGGACAGTGGGAGCCTCAGGGAGCCGGGAACAGGGTCAGGGCGCTCCACCTCCATCCGTCCGGCCAGGTGGGGACCCTGAGGCCCTCAAGAGGGACAGCCATTTTGGGGAGGACCCTTAGCCAGTTGGTGCCGAGTCAGGGGGCTTCCTGGAGTGTAGAGACAGAGTATCTTCTGGAGCTTCCCTACCCTCGGCGGTTTCCTCAAGTTTCTGGGTCTCAGTCTTCTCATCTGCATAATGGGAATGATAACGGTGGCGACCTAAAATATCACGCAAGGACTAAATGTCCCCTCAGTGTGCACAGAATGCTCAGGGCAGCAGGTGGAGGAGGGGTCAGGCCAGCTTGAGACTGAAACAGCCCCTGGAGGGGAGAGCCGGGAACTCCCTCCCTGTCAAGGATGAGGCGTTCCCATCTTTTTCTCCAGGTTCTGACATCACCCTGATGGACTGGCTAAGGTCCTCAACAAAACTGCTGGCCCTCTTGAGGACCTCTGTGGCCACCTGGCCAGATGGATGGAGGTAGAGTGCCCTGACCCTTCTGGGAGAGGCAATTCTTAGCCCTTGGAATAATTCTGCACCCACCCAGCTGCTGGGGTGCACCTAGCAAGTGCCCGTCCCACTGGTGCATCTGTGCTGGTGACAACAAAGGGCACGGCCTCCAGCCGGATTCCAGAAGCCTGGAGTCTGTTCTCTGCACCCCGGGCACATCACATGACATGGCTGCAGCACATGACACACTCCCGGATGCAGGTGGTGGGGTGACTCAAAACACCTCGTCTCGATCATGAAGAGCTTTTCCTCGAACCCCAGGTATCTATCAGTCAGTAGCCTGCACACCTACTTTTGTTGAACTCACCAAATTCACTCCCACACTCCCATGCGTAAGTGTGTACACACTTAAACACACACCTGGAACCCAGGAGGCCACTCAGGACGGCAGCAGGTCTGGAAGCTCAGCGGGCACTGAGCGAGCCAAGGATGCTGCAGCCTCGGGGGCGAGGTGCCACGGCGCCCCATCCTGGACCCGCCAGCCGGGCACCCTGAGCACTTTTCCCCACGCCTTAGATCCAGCTCCAGCCCAGACTCATCACTTGGCTTCCAAGGGGATGAGGGGACATCTAGGGACCCCCCCCCCCCCCGCCGCCCCACGTCAGGGCCCAGCCTGCTAGGAATGAGTCACAATGCGTCACGTTTCTGGGCTGCTCAGAGAACCATCCTCAGGCTGCGGGGTGACTTCCAGCCCAGGTCACAAGGGGCCTGGTTCCTGGTGGGGGACCCAGAGTCCGCATCCTGCATGGGGGCGGAACTAAGAAGGGCAGAGGAGGGGCAAGCCCGCTCCCCAAGGGGCCTACCCAGTCCAGATCCTCATCCACACACCCCAGCGAGGTGAGGACACACACACTCACACACACACTGCATCTCCCAACTTACACTCACCGGCGCCTACACATCCCCCCTCAGACACCCAGACACACATCTCACACCGACACCCTGCACACGCGTGCAGTACCCGGCTGTCCCCAGCTCCACGCCGGGATTAGTGCAGGCGCGAAATCACCCGCCCGGCAGCCCCCACTGCCCCCTCCTCCCCCTCAGCTCTCTGCTAAGAGGATCTGGACCCTCCCCTCCCACCGCCCCCTGTGGACAGCAGTAATGGGCTTCGGGTGCTGACTTAGAGCTTCCAAACAAGATTTCCTGCAGGTGCCCGTCCCGCCCCTCCCAGGCCCTCTGCACTCACGCACCTCGCCTCGCCCCATGCCGCATCTCCCCAGCAGCCCTCCCACACCAGCCTCTCATGTGCCCCCCCCAACCCCAGCCTTCCATGAAGACTCCTCCGCCCCGCGGCTCCATTACCCGGCAGGGGCACAGCCCCTTCCAGTTTACACAGAGCCCCCTCCTGCCTCCCTGTGAAGCCGGGACTGCACTCAGGGACAAAGAAAGGAGGAGCCTGGGGCGGGGGGGGGGGTCCCCCCAGGGAGGAGTGGCAGCATCGTGTGGGAACCCTTCACCCGCCAGGCTCCCGCCCTGCACTTTGCGGAGATGGCTCATTAATTTGGTAGGTGTGCACACACGATCTGGGGTGGGGGGGGACTGTGTATGTGTGTGCGTGTGGGCCCCTTAGGGGACCCACTCCCCAAGAGGACAAGCTGAGACCCGGCCCCCAAGGCTCCTAGGCAGACACCAAGCCAACCGCACCCCCCACCCTGCCAGGGCTGGCTCCTCATGGCGGGCTCAGGTTCCCTCGGGGTGGAGCGGAACGCAGGGAGGTGGGAGGCACACTCTGTGTGCAGCCGGGGGATCCAGGTAAGACTTCAGTCAGAACCTCCCAGCTGGCGCCGAGACACGGGAAGGCTGGGACCCTACCGGGCCCGGTGAGCTGTTGTGCACACACACACAAAGCTGACACGTGGACACCATGCTCCTGTGTTCTCCTGTGGCCATACCAGCCCTGGATTTGGACGCGAGCTGTGGGGCTTGACCGTAGTATCTGTCCCTCGTGCGTGGCCTTACTACACACCGAGGCAAACACACCGAGGAGCAGACGCAGGAAGGAAGGAAGGAATCAACCCCCTTTTCCATTGCAGCACAGGGACTGGTGTAGAGTCAGCTGAATGAAAAGAATCCCCCCCCCCACCCCCAGAAATGGTGGTGCGTGCCTAGACCGGCAGCAACTCAGGAGGATGAGGCAGGAGAGTCACAAGGGTCAGCCCACCCTGGGCAACTTAGCAAGATCTTGTCTCTAAATAGGACCAAAAGGCTGGGCGAGTACCTCATTGTTCTCAGGGTCCAGTTCCCAAAGTGAGAAGAAGGAAGGAGAGAGCAGAAGCTGAGGGGTTTTGTGGCGTAGATTTCCAAGAGCCCCCACTCTCCACCCCGTGGGTCTCTGGGGGGCTTTTAGGTAGACGTCTGAGATGGCGGGGGGCACAGGGTGGCTTCCCTGTCACTGTTCAAGAAGTCGACGGCTTGCTGTCTCTGCCTGCCGCTCTCTTGTCGCTCACACACGCCCACACACACACATTCTCAAGGTTTGGTTGACAAGATGTCACCCTCCCAGGATCTGAAACATCTTCACACGAGCAGAAGCAGTAGACGGAGCCCAGAGGCCGCCCCTCCCTGGGAGGACCCTCAGGCTGGCAAAGCGGGAAGGTGTCGGCGCCACGAGGGGACCAAGGGCTCCGGGCTCCCGAGGGTGCTGGAGCTGGGGAGAGCCTGGGACTCGGGGACCATCTCTGATGGCACGATACGGCAGCCGGGGGATTAGAGCGCGTCTGCTCGCCACGCGGCGGGGCTGAGGAAGGAAGGAGCCGATCGCAGGGACGATATGACTATTTAAAGATAATGATTGCATAAATTTAATTAGCACACTTTCACGCGGCAAATGGCCGTCCTGTAATTAATGTATCTGGCCTTACTAAGCATGAAAGATCCCATCTCCCTCCCCTCCCTTCCGGCTCCCCCTCCTCCCAGGGCCTAATGAAAGACAGAAAGCAAGTGACAGAAACAGTTTGTCAGCAGCTCCAGGTGTCAGGGGCCTAATTGGCCGAGCTAGAGGGGGAGGGGGGGAGTGGGGGAGAGCCGCCTGGACTCTGGAGGAGGACAGGGAGGGCTGGACTCTCAGGCCCCAGTCCTGCCGTGGGAGGGGGGGCAGTCCCCCTCTAATTGCCAGAGATGAGGATGCAGATTGGCCGTGGCAGGGACTGAGTGGTGGCAGGGAGGCCTCGTCTGTCCCTGGGCAGACAAGCTGGCACATATCACAGTGTGTTAAGGACTAGCGGCCGTGATCGCTCAGGCCTGCTGCCCCTCAGAGATTGAGTTCCATCCCTGGGCTTGAGCCAGCCTCGGCTTCCTTTTCCAAAAATGGCTCCTGGGATGGACAGCCTCACAGGCACATGTGATCCTAATAGCCAGTTGCGAAGCACCTACTGTGTGCGGGCAGCACCGCCAGCCACTCCCTCCTCACCACGCCAGATAGGCCCAAGTTCAAAGCAGCACAGCTTAAACTGGCCTGTTGGCACAGGCCTATGTTCCCTGCACTCTGGGAGGCTGAGGCAGGAGGATTACACGTTTGAACCCAACCTGGGCAACTTAGGGACTGAGCAAGACCCTGTCTCAAACTCAAATATAAAAGGACTGGGGATATAGTTCAATGCAAAGATCCCGCATTCAATCCCCAGTGCCAAAAATAAATAAATAAAGGAAACATGTTTTAATGTTTCTTAAATTAGGATGTGACCTCACTTGCTAGTGGGGTCCCTGTGGACAGATGGTCACTGACACTTTGCAGTAAGACCAAGGGCAACGCAACATCAGATCACCTTAGACTCAGTGAAACACGGGCGTGTAACAGAATGCCACAGTTCCGGTTTAAAGATCTGGAACCCAAAGCTCCTGGAAGCTGTGACGTGTTCCTATCAGCCCAAGTAGTAAGAGAAATATGGGGATTTGAACTCCATCCCCTTCTAGCACCTGCATAAGGAACTCGCTGTGTGACAATGACCTCTCTCCTCACCAGCTGCTTCCACGACCCTCCGCAGCCTGTGCCCCTGGCTCGAGCACCGGCCAGTTGGTCCTTGCCCTGTGCTGTCCGTGGGGGCAGGAGCAGGGAGGCCTTGAGCCAGCCTTGGCCTGTGGAGGTAGAGTGGGGCCCAGCCAGTCCTCTCCCAGACCAAATTCAATTTCAAAGCTTAATGAGTTTGCAGAAGAGCCAGTGTGCTTGCTGCCACCACTCCTTGCCGGCTGGGTGGTTCCCGGCCAGGCCACCCGAGCACGCGGCGGCTGAGCTGGGAGAGCCCTGGGCCCCATCAAGAAGTGGCGGGGGCACCGAGGGAGTGAAAAATGTCAGAGCAAATTGCTCTTGACAGCGTTAATATCTGCACCTCATAGCAATAATTACATGTAAATAAATAGCAAAATCACACTCAGCTGGAGGCAGCCCGAGGAGGACAGGCACGGCTAAGGACCAGCTGAGGACCTGCCATGCTAGGCCCCCTCTTCCTTTCCTCTGTGGGCCTCGGCTCCCCCTCGCCCCCTCACGCCCCAACCACATTCCTGCCGCAGCCCAGGCAGGGACTTCAAGAGCCTGGCCGCTCGCATTAAATAAAACAGAAGGGAAAAAGAAATCACTGGGCTCCCCAGCCCCATGTGCCCAACCAGCTGTGGGGGCAACACCTGGCCTGAGCGTCCTCCTGGTCCCTTGCCCTCCTTGCTCCCTGTGCATCTTGTTTCTCTGCTGGGAGATGCCTCTGAAGTCCACCGGGGCCCTCACTCCATTTTGGAGATCCTTATGGCCACCTCTTGGTCTTGACCTCCAAAGAACTACCCCGACCCAGCCTTAGTCCTCTACTCCTCCTCAGTCCCGGTTTCTGTTCACCATCATCTTGGTCCCCCGGACTCCAGGCATGTAAGTCATGTCAACTAGGGTAGTCCCAGTCTCAGTTGACCATTACGTCCTGAGTTAAACATGACACAACTTCCTGGAGAGAGGGCCAACCGGACACACGCTAACCTATGACATCATTGCTTCCTCGCACGTCTGGCTTGGCAGTAGCAAGGCATGTGAAACTCGCATGCGTTTTAAACATAATACAGGAGACTCTGTGGTGTGCTCCACCCCAGGGCCTGGGGGGAGTGGTGGACACTCTCAACTATAATCAGGCCCGAATGGGAGAACTTTCAGAAGCCCAGGTGGCCACTCCTCAGAGCTCAGGCAGGCCAGGGGTGGCACCTGGAAACCTGCTAGGGTCTCTTGCTGCCCACGTGGGGGATCTGACCTAACGATTTGTGGGCATGGTTTGGTGAACCGGACTCTACAGTCTGCAAGAGCTCAGACTGCACCCTCTCCACGTCAGAATCCCCGCTACGGCAGCAAAAGGCCCAGAGTGGTGTGAGACCGGAAGTGGGAAAGCTAAAGGGAGCTGAGGCTGGGAGGAAAGGCAAGGTGTCCAAGACCCCAGAGGGGCCGGGTGCCCAGGTCCCCGGGTTCCACCCGGGCGTCCCCTTCTCTTCCTAGGACCCAGCCTCCCTCCTGCTTCCTGTTCTTACTGCAGAAAGTTCCAGGACTTAGGGCCCTGCAGCCCGGAGAAGCAGCTGAAATGCCCCTGCAGCTACTTCCAAAGCCGCGCAGGGCAGGGAACGCAGGCTCCATTCTTTGCAAAACAAATATCTTCTCTGGAGCAGCCCCCTCGTCCCACACCTTCTTGTTTAGCTCACCAACTAATCCACTTATCAAGGATAAAGCGCCTGTGAATCCCTGTTTGATAAAGGCAGCTACAAAATTAGCACAAGTGTGCCCACGGCACTGACGTAGCAAACCCGAAGAGGCTGGGGAAGGCAGCGGGGAGATGGTGTCTGTTTCTGGCCTGGGGACCCGAGAGATGTGGAGGAGATACAGGGGCTTGTGGGTGCTGCAGGGGAGCTCCGCGGGGAGGGGCTGGGCGAGGTGGGGGCAGCCAGCAGAGCGGAGTTCCGGCCCCATCCCTAGGCTGCACATGCCCAGCTCCCACCTGCAACCCCGATCCTGGACCCCCGAGCTGACTGTACTTCCAGATTTAGCCGCTCCTAATCCTTGCTAGCCTTTCTGGAGCGCTGATTGGGCCACGCAGGGCTCTAAGCACATCAGTGCCTTGACCCACTTGTTCCTCAGAGTGGGTCCGCATTTGGCAGTGAGGAAACTGAGGCACGGGCAGGTCAAGTCAATTGCCCACGATCACGCTGCTGATAAGTATCGCTTCTAATTTAAGGAATATTCTCCAATTCTGCATCTCAAGGTGGTCCCCAACCCTGACAGCAGTCCCCTAACTCAGCCAAGACCCCACAGCTTGGCTCTACCTCCAGCTCTGGGAGGGGCTCCCTCTTCTGCCACTCTGCACAGACCCTTCAAGTCATCATATGTGAGCTGACAACTGTCAGGCTCCCTTCTTCATGTCACTGACAGAGCTGAAGCTGTCCTGTGCTCCATGCCCATGAGTGACGCTGCTGTAAAGGCTAGGTCCCTCCTCCTCAGATGCCCCAAAGCCTCTCTGCTTTGCCCCCAAGGGGCTCCAGGCACTTGGCTGACACAACCTGGTGACTCCAGTGGCAGGGTTGTTGACCCATCGCACGTAGGAAGACAGACACTTGAGGGAAACTGAAGTGTCCAGGAGCAGCCCAGGGAGAGGGAGACACCAGGAGGGGGCTCTGGAGGGCACAGTCCCTGGGCTGCCCACCCACCAGCCACTTCTGGCTTGGGGAGGAGGAGCTGGTCCCAAGCTAGAAGTTGGGGACATTAATCACTGGGAAACCTGTCAGGGTGGCATCTGGAACTAAAGAGAAACACTTGGCAAAAGGGCAGGACTTCTCACCCCAGGCTCCTGGGGCTGGAGGACTGACCACTGCCACCCCAGGAGGCCAGGGCATCTGGGGTTCAGGCCCAGGCAGCCCGGGCAAAGGTCCTTGCCATCGATGGACACCTGGACTGTGGGTAGCAGAGGGTTTGTAGGAAGTACGGAGACAATCTGGCCCCGGCAGATTACATGTTGGGGACAGAGAGACCGTCTACCTCCGCTGACCTAAGGACAGGGCAGCCCATGGCCACACAGCTTGGAGCTGGAATTCCAATCTGGGTTCGTCTGACTGCAGAGCCACGCCTGTGTCCCCGTCTCCTGGGAGCCCCATCCTCTCTGCTCTTGGTCTCTCCTGCCTCAGCTCCCTGCTGCTGTCCCACCGTGGTCTCTGACCCTCCACGGCGCCTTGTCCTCTGCAGTCCTGGCCTCCTCACCTGTGATTTCTCTTGTCCTGCCCTGGCCACATCCTTCTTTCTGTGTCCATCTGCTCTTGACCGTTTCTCTCTGCTTGCCCCTGTCTTCCTCAGTTTCTAGGTAGCTCTGTTTCCCTCCCAAGCCCCTCATCACCCCTCTGCACCTCCTATGGTAAGCACCTGAGTCACAATTCACCAGGACTGAGTTTCCACTCCAGGGGCCAGGCAGGCCCGGCTGGCAGTCAGCACAGCTGGGTCCGCAGGGCTGGAGGAAGCCCTGACCCTCCTCCCTCGCTCCCCTGCCTCCCCCCTTGACCTCTGAGGCCCCTTTCTTTCTCCATCCTCTGTGGCCTATTGAGTCACAAAAGGGAGCTCATGAGGCACATCTGAGAACTAGGGGGGAGGGAGGAGCAGGACAGCAGAGGCCACCCCTAACCCTCTAACCGTGCTTCCCTCCCCAAATCCCTGGAGATTTTGCTGGCCAGACTAGAGCAGCAGGGGTCACATCCAGTCCCTCTGTGCTAGCAGCCTTGGGTGGAGGAGGCATTTAATCCCTGGACAGACCTGGAATTTAGATTCTCAGGTGACCCCTCACTGCCACTGGCCTTGACCTTGACCTCTGAGGCTGCAAAGCTGAGCATGGGGATTCTGTCTCAGGGCGCAGTGGGGATCCAGTGGCTAACGGGGTGTGTCATTACCATCGCCATGGACAGCAAGGGGCTGGACTAGCAGTTCTGCTTCTTTGGGAGTCAAAGCTGAGGGTGACACTCCCCCCTCCTCACCCACCACAGGGACAATGGCTCACCCCAAAGAAGCAGAACTGGCTGGGGCTCTGCCCAGCATCCTGGGGGCTCAGACAAGGGCCTGGGAGTCTGTGCTGGAGGAATTCTTCCTGGCCAGCACAGGAGAGAGCCTTTAGGTGGGAGGCTGAGAAGCTTCTGCCTGTGGGCTTCATGTCTCAATTTCAGTCTGGATGTGTCCCCTTTGTGATAAGACACTTGCCAGGGCCCTCATGGGACCCTAATCCTCCGATGCCGCTGGTCACAGCCCCCCTGGTCTGGTGAGAGGGTCGCATTCACTTGGCCGTGGGCCAGCTCCACCCGCAGTCCCCAGGACCTGCGGAGCTGAGATCTGAGCCCTCAGTCTCTGGGGCCTCAACAGCCTGGCGGGATGAAAACACCAGGCGCCCTTGATGGCGCTGGTTGGTGCCTGGCTTCCCGAGGCTCTCTGTCACAGTGGAGAGAGCCACGCCATGTGACAGAGGCAGAGCTGGCCGAGATGCTGCAAACTGGCCCTCTGGGCATCCAGGCCATTGTCCCACTCACCCTACTCTGGGGACAGCTGGCTAGCCTGAGTCCTAGGCAACAAGGACATAGGCCATGTCTACTTGTAAAATGCAGTGCAGGGGCAGGGGGACATTTCCAAGGCGTCCCCAGCTGGGCATTCACTGGGCAGGGGAATCTCACTTGAATGCCAACAGATCCCCTCGGACTTGCTTTCTATAGAAGAGAGAAGACAACGCGGGTACGCCTCAGGATCCGGGAGCCCGCAGCCCTGGTGAGGCCGGGGAGGCCCCCAGCAGGGTCTCTGCTCCCCTGGCAGAGGCTGACAAGGTAAAAACTTGCTATTCTGGTGTTTTGGAGGTGCCAGGCCTTGGACTGGATGTCCCTGGCAATGCCAGGCTCCCCAGCCACTACAGACCTTCTTCTGAAGGATGCTTAAATATGAGATTTTTAACAGGCATCCTGGATTATTCCGGCAAACCATGCATGGGTTTAACACTGATCCAATCTTTCTCTCCTGCAAACAAACACACTCCCCTAAGTTTTTGTTGTTGTTTAGGACGAGGATTTGGCGCAGAGCCTTCCAGCTGAGCTGTATCCCTGGCCTTTTTGTCTACAGAGGGGTCTCACTGTATCACTGAGTTACCCACACTGGGCTCAGATTTGCGATCCTCCTGCCTCAGCCTCCCGTCGTGCTGCGATTACAGGCAAGTGGCGAAGAATGGTCTGAACCCTGCTTTTGCCACCCTCCACCCCAGGGGGTGCTTATTGCTTTTAAAGATGGCCTCTTTCATCTCTGGCCCTCAGAATTCCTAAGCTAAATCCTGCCCCAACCTCCCAGCACCATCCCCAACCTCTGCTGCTACCTTGGCTCCAAATACACTGGCACTCTGTGTCCTCCAGCCCAAGGGAAGTCCAGGGTGGCACTACTTGGGCCTTTCCCTTGGCCTCACTGTGCAGGAGCCGATTCTTGGCCTCTCCCGATGCCCACGTGGGACCCCCTGCAGGCCAAGGGCACTGGTCAGAGCATAGCACTTGGTGCCCGGGTGGGCTGTCCAGCTCTGCCAGGCCCAGCGGCCCTGGGTGGAAGGGACTGCGGCCCGCTGAACCTCCCCAGTCTACCCAGGTGTCCCTTCCCACAGGATACTTCTGGCTCACGGCTGTCTGTTGGTGTTTATCTCTTCCCCTACTAAATGGAAGATTTAAAAAAAAAAAATTGTGTGTGTGGCACTGGGGATTGAACCCAGGACCTTCACACTGAGTTACCTCCCATTCCCCTTTTTTAAAATTTTGAGATAAAGCCTTGCTAAGTTGCCCAGGCTGGGCTCCAATTTGCAACCCTCCTGTCTCAGCTTCCCAGAGTCCTGCTGCAAGCCTGTAAGGCAGGGGCCGGGTGTGAAGCAGGACAAGTCTCAGAACGGATGCTCAGAGCACCTGTGCACGGCTGCCCTGGTTGCCAGGCTCCTGCTACATGGCAGGGACAGAGGCCAACAGGCTTTGCTATACAGGGGCAGAGAAGCATCCAGAAAGGTAGAGTCCAGAGACAACAGTGCTGGCGGGGGGG
>PVKB01000863.1:249991-361526 GCA_004027205.1 Ctenodactylus gundi | reverse complement strand
AGCCTCATCCTGGGTCCCCGATGGATCACTCACTCCGTCCTGGGTCCCCAGAACCACTTTCCTGGTCCTGTGTCCCCAGGGGCCACTTGCTCTGCTCTGGGTTCCCTGACTACTCACCCAGTCCCCACTCACCGGCCTGCCTGTCACGCTGAGTCTCCTGACTACCCAGCCTCGTGGGCCAGTCCGCCTCATCCTGGGTCTCGGTCCAGGAAGACAGGTCCCAGGATGGGCCGCCACCCGCCCAGCGGCGTCCAGCCCGACTCTGCGTGGGGATCCCAGGCCGGGCAGCGGGAATTAAGCAGGCCGCGGAGCCCGAGCTAGTCCTTATCTCGGGGAGCCAGTTGTTGGGAATCACTTTGACTGAGTGGTTTTGTCTCCCCGCATTTTCCACTGTCAGGCGGCCTCAGGCCATGGATCAAAGGCATGGCGCGGCAGAGCGGGCGGGGTGGCCTCGGTCCCTGTCCCGCCCCCTGTCCAACCCCCCCACCCCGCCTGGCCTGGGTCCCTGCACCCAACCTGGCCACAGCCCACTCCCAGTGGGAGAGCCGTGGTTGAGGGGGGTAAGGAATTTGGAAGGAGAACAAGAGAAGGTAGGGGACAGGGCCAGCGTGGAGGCTGGGGGCGGGGGGCTGGGGACAGGGGTGGAGAATCGAGGATGGGGGAGGGGACCACGAAAGGACAGAGGGACCAAGGATGGTGGCGGGGAGGGTCCAGGAAAGGAGAGGGGAGGGGCTCATGGCAGGTTAGAAGCAGACAGATGCCCCCCATCCCAGTGGAGACTGCTGCATGCCAACGGGGCCAGAGGGGGCAACGGGGGTGGGGTGAAGGACTGGGGGAAGAGGGAAGTTACCATCCTGGGCTGAGGGACGAAGCAGGGAGGGAAGGGTCTAGGAAGGCTGACTGGGCTGTGCTGGAGCAGGAGCTGGGCTGGGCAGAGGCTGACCATCCCAAGAAAGGACTGGCCCTTATCACCCAGAAGGACAGGGATGCTCAGTGTGGGGCAGACACGGGACCAGGGAACACAAGAGTGCAGGAAGCACTTGGCCTGATCCTCTGAGGGCCCCCAGTCTCCTCTGCCTCTCCATCAGCCACTACCCTCAGAAGCACTCCCTAGGGTGGCCAGACACCTGTGCCCACTGTCAGAGGTGCTGGAGGACCCAGCACAGCTGGGGAGGGGGCTGGGAGGGAGGGAGAGCCTTGGGGCTGGGGGAGTTGGGGGCAGGAGTCCAGAGAGGCAGGCGGGAAACCAAGAGTGAAAAGCAGGGTCTGTTTCTGCACTGCTACCTTGGGCTGTCATGGCCTCTGCCAGAGTTCTCGAGACCCCACGTGCAACAGCCACGTCCTGTAACTGTCAGATGCTCATATGCACACACATCTGGGCACCGTGCTCCTCTGGAACTCAGCAAGGCGGGATGACGGGTCCCTGCTCCCCAGAACTGGAGCAGAGGGGGCAGGGAACAGCCTGGGGCATCGCACAGTAGGAAGGGACACGCTGGAGATGCTGGAGGGCCCAGGGATTCAGCACCTGTCCCACAAGAGTGGCACGTGAGGCCTTCAGAGGCCTCACCAGCAAGTGGGGAAACAGACCACTGCTGTGACCCTCGCTGGATAAGGTCCTGGGGCCAGGCAGGCCGGCGGGCAAGGCCAGCGGTAGCATCTCTTCCTGGACTAATTATTTAAGCCTCTCCATACCTCTGCCATTCCCCCGACTCCACTTACAGGACAGAAACAAATCCAGGGCCGCCCCCAAGGGAAAGTTCGAAAGTCAGAGCAGATAATCCAGGCAGTGGGCTTAGCCCACACCTGGCATAGGGTAAGTGCTCAAAATACTAGGCCATTATTATTATGAATAGCATCTGTCTAATAATACAGGTACTTTTCACGTACAGATAAAATGTAATAAATGCCCCAGGGAGAGCCCCACTAAGCCCCTAAGAAAAGGTAATGGGGCTCCCAATAAGGGGTCCCAGTCTGAAGAACAACTAGGCCGGGCCTCTGAGGACAACGGGGGCAGAGACGGTGTCCCAGGCCGGAGGAGCGGCCAGCATTCAGGCCAGGAGGCAGGAGGCAGGGTGGCTCTTTGGGGACCCTCAGTGTCACTCCTGCTCGTCCTACCTGGGGTCCTGCTCGGCTCTCAGTTCTTGTCTCCTGGCCATGCTGGCAGCCTCCCTCCCACCGGGGACCCTGGGGACGGGCCTGCGAAGCCCGAGTCTGCCCATGGTATTAATAGCTAATCTCCCTCTTCTGCGGGCTGTCTCGTCCTGAGCCCCCGTGCTAATCAGAAAGAAGGGCAAATCCGCAATTTGCATTCTTACCCACCAAGACAGGCGGCTCTGCTTGGCTAAACCCTGGCCTGCTGGGAAGCCGGGCAGCCGGGCTGGGGCCGGCTGGGGCCGCAGAGAGCAGAGGGAGCTGTGGGCCCCACCTGCAGAGCCAGGGGCCCAGGGCTGCCAGGCCAGGGACCTATAGTGTGGCCATCCAGAGCAGCAAGGCTCTTTACCAGCAGGTGGCCCACTGCGTTCACCA
The DNA here is from genome assembly GCA_004027205.1 of Ctenodactylus gundi. NCBI lineage: Eukaryota > Metazoa > Chordata > Mammalia > Rodentia > Ctenodactylidae > Ctenodactylus > Ctenodactylus gundi. The sequence continues at coordinate 359,000 of PVKB01000863.1, read as the reverse complement.
CAGGGATGGGGAAATCGAGGCCTGGAGCCAGGATGCATTTCCTGAGATCGCACCATGGGCGAGAGGCAGAGCCCTGAGTGACTTCGGCTTCTGGGTTCTCCAGCCAGGAAGCCGGCCTGACATGTGCGGGATGGGATCTCCTGTCCCGGGAGAAAAATGATCTGAACATAAAAACCTGGTGACCTCAGGCATTCGGTTTCTACTGAGGCTGGGGGCAGCAGACAGGGAAAGCGACCACGTCTCTGTGGGTGCGGCGGCACCGGGGCTCACACGAACTGTGAACGTGTTTGAATCTCCTGGCTCTGCAAGGCGGTGGGTATAGATCCTGTTTCATAGACGAGGAAGAGCCACTCCCACAGCATGCATGGAGAGGAGGAGCGAGACCCGGACCCGAGCTGCCTGGTTGTCCTGGCTGCGTTGGATCCCACTGTGTCCCCTTAAGCAAATCCCCTCCCCACCTTGGGATCTTCCTCCTCCAGGCAGCCCTCCCTGTCCACACCATTCCCTTCTCCAACTTCTTCCCTCCTCCCATCTGACCAGAAATCACAATAAACTGTCCACAACCGATTCTCTGAGGCTCACGGCAGGAGACAGTGCTCTCTCTCCAGCACACACACTGTCATGGCAGTCACGGCGTGAGTCTTGTTCGAGCCTCCCTGTGCGCTGGGTTCAGAAAGAGAGTGTGGCCAGGGGACTTGAAGGAACCGTGGGTGCTGACATTCAAGTGCAAACCAAAGAAATGACAGGTCTCCTCCAAGTCCCCCGGGGACAGACCCCAGCTGTGTCAGGCCTGCACTATGCCCAGGGAACGCTCAACATGGTTGGTGGCCTACTACGTGCTACACACTGGAAGTTATGTGTGCCACATGCTGAGGGGAGGTCCTGCCGGACGCCCAGCAGCCGCGAATCTCCTGGTGACACTGAGGTCCCCCAAAGCTGGCCCCTCCCCCCTACCCGTCCATGGCAACCTCCCCCTGCAAAGGGGCAGAGGAAATTCCTGCCCAAGTCTTCTCAAAGGCTGATGGTCTGGGTTGGGTACCTTGAGTCCACCCTTGGACTCAGGGAAGGGAGCCCAACTGCAGACACCCAGAATCCTACTCTGTCCTCTGTGTAAGGGCCAGAGGCCACCTGACCCTCCCACTTCCCCCTTCCTCGGGGAAAGACCCCTGTGTCACCCTGGAAGGCAGGCCACGAGCCACTTCCTTGGCTCCCAGCAGAGGCCATAGGTCCAGGCTCTCCCACACCCACAGCCTGGAATACTTCCCATCCCTCGCCGAGACGGGATGCAGGACGGGCTTGGGGCCTCTGAAGGACGGGAGCAGGTGGCTCTGTTTGGGAGCAGCCACCAGCAGGAAATAACTCAGCTTTTCTCCCCGAGGTGGGTCGGCTGTGGACAAAGGCCGAGCGGCTGCAAGCTTGGCAGGGCTGGGGAGCCGGGGGTGCACAGGGGCCCTAGCAGCTCCCAGCTCCCAGGTGGCTAGTTCCCTCGGCCTGTAGCCCATTCCTGTCCCCGGGCTGCCCTGGCTGGGGCCCTGGGCGTATGCAGGCAGTAGCTACATCCTCTGGTTGCTGCCCTCATCGGGCTGTGATGGGGGCTGCCAGATGTGATTTGGGGGGAGCAATACCGCAGGGGGTGTCTCCAGGAGCTGAGCTGTTACTGGATACAGCCAAAGGCAGCTGGGGAGGGCAGACATGAAAAACCTTCCTCGGCCTGACATCCTTGAAAATCCAGCCACAGACTCCTGGCCCCTGATCTCACAGCGTCACTGCCCAACAGGGTGAGCATCGGGGGTGGGGTGACACCATTAGCTTTTCCCTAACCGTGGAAACCCCGCTCAGAGCTCTGACCTTTGCATACACCCCTTCCCTTCCAGTTTATTCTTCCTGGGGGCCCAGATCACCTAGATCACTGTGCTTTCTGCAGAGAGGGGTGCCCCTCTCTTTCCAGACTGGTTGGCAAAGTACCCTGGATCATTCTAGACAAGAAATCAATTCAGGCATGTCCCAGCCAGCCAAAGGGAGGAGGAGGGAGGGGTAAGAAGACCGAGTTGGGGGGTACGGAGAATGGACACTTATTAAGCACCTACTTCACTCAAGTCTCTCCTTAGTCCTCACAGCACCCCCAAGAGGTAAGGATTACCATCTCAGTTTTCAGATGAGAAAAAGGAGGCACAGAGATGTTAGGCAGCTGCCAGCAGGTCACACAGCAATTTAGTAACGGTAGAACCAGAACTCTAACTCAGGAATGCCTTTCAGCAAAGAGCTCACGGTTCCCCTTCCCCCCGCCCCCGGCTCCTTCCACTTGGGGAGCCTGAGGAACAGGCCTTCTGGAGAAAGAGAAGACAGTGGGAGAGACCAGGAGATGGCAAACCGGGCGACTGAGTGGTCGCCCGGGAAGAACAGGGCGGGGTACAGAGAAGCGCGGAGCTGGGCTAAAGCCCTGTGTCCCTACAACCTGCTAAGCTGGAGAAATGATTTCTGATCCGTCCAAAACCCAACGTCGGAGGATGTGCGAGGGAAGGGTCCCCTTTCAGGGGGCAGGAAATCCTCCCCACCTCCTCCTGGTGCCCCGGTAATGCCAGGATGTCCCCAATCTGCTTTGAGGAATGGAGAGATTAAGAATAATAAAAAAATTGCAATAAAATATGTGTGAAGGAGGGGGTAATTGTGGACAAACGCAGCATTCAAATTCATTTTTCAGCTCTTTTACACACCATTTCAATCTTATTTTCTGCTTGTTAATGAGATCTTGTTGCCTGGACCAGGCAAAACCTTCCAATATCAGGACGTAATTGCACATAATTTTCTCTCCTACCAGTGATTTGCATCAGTTTTTTAAAAATTCCGGGCTATTTAACACCCCACAATCCCCCTCCCCGTCTTCCTGCCCGCAAATCTCACGCTTCCTCCTCCTTCCCCGTCCCTGTCCAGCAAGACTCATTTTAAATGCTTATTATAAACGCAATGTCACCAATAAAGGGGCGGGGGAACAAAGAGGAAGGGAGAGGAGAGGTGGGGGGGAGGCTCCAGTGCCACCCTGTGCGGGCACGGCACAGGTCCCCGGAGCTGGCGGCTGTCTGGGTCTCATCCTGCTGAGGGACAAGGTGATGGCGAGGCAAGGTCCTGTGTAGGTCTCCGTTGGTACCACACATCAGCCACTCCGTGGCACTTAGGAAGTGACTCAACCTCTCTGAGCAAGGTTCCCCAAGAGCAGGCCTCAACAGCCTCACCCAGGCCAGTGGCTGATGTGGGGTTCTGTTGACAGTGTCTGTCCTCACTGCCTTGGCTCCCCTGGGGCCCTGGAGGGAGGCAGGGGGCAGCTGCTCTGAGAAGCACCAAGGAGACTTGGTTATAAGAGACAAGACAGATGGCAGCTGTGCCCCTCCTGATCTCTGGAAAAGGGGTCTGGGCTTTTTGGCTCGGGACCTGGCACTACCATGAGCTGCGGCCTTGGGCCCCATGTCCCTAAGTAGGTGACTAGACAAACCTCTTGGGGCAGGTAACGGGCTCTGGAGCCAGACTCTTCACAGGCCTAAGTGCACATTTACAACTGGGCCCGGTGGCGCAGACCTGTAATCCCAGCACTCTAGGAGGCTGAGGCGGGAGGATTGCTGTGAATCTGAGGCCAGCATGGGCAACTGAGCCTGACTTAGTGAGACTGTGTCTCAAAATTAAAATATTAAAAAGTAAAAATGGGCTGGGGATGTAGCTGCGTGCGAAGGCGCTGGGCTCCACCCTGCTTCCACGCACACACAAATAACTCAATCGATGGACAGCTGGCCCCTAGGCCAAGCTGTGTCCTCTGCACGATGAGGGTCCCAGCTCATTGCTGGCTTCCATGAGCAGAAACAAACGCATCCACCCAGCCTGGCCTCGCCCACTGACTGACTGCTGCTGTCATTACCTCTGAACTGTTATTACGGTGGGGCTGAGGGTGGCACCCAGGGCCTCGGGCAGGCCAGGCCAACGCTCCACGGCACAGCTACACCCTCAGCTTTTGCCACCGTCCCTGTGCTGGGCACAGGAGGAAAAGACAACAGAGAGTATCGAGAGGTGTGGAAGGGACAGAAGGCTTGGTTCCCTGAGATGGTGGCCACGTGACGTGCTGCACACTCAGTGCAGGGGTGCAAATACACAAATCCCTTTCATGGGTTCCTTCACTTTGAGCTCCGGGGGGTGGGGGGACCAAGGGGGATGATGGAGAGTGTGGGGCACCCTGAGGGGCACCAGGAACGAGGGTGGCAGGACAGAAATGCCTTCTTCTGTGACTCAATGGTGAAAACCCTTGAGCAGGGGTTTCTAACCCGGGAGTGTAAATCTGGGCAAATTTTAGGAAGCTGACCCCTCCCTGGGCCTCAGTTTCCACACCCAGCTCTGACTCCGAGTCAGCCCCTCAGAAAGGCTGAGTGAGAAGGAAGCTCCAGTACCAACCCCCACTCCCGCCCAGGACACCCAACATGCCCCTGCAGAGGCTCCCGCAGGGGCACCCTGCCAGGCCCCTCCAGTCCAAAAGACCCTCAAAAGGCTAGAACTTGGCCCTTGAGTCTGCCTGGGTCCTGGGTCTGTAGGAAGAGCTGCAGCTCCGATGGACGTTCTGCCACCTGTGTCCCCATCACACTGTCCTCTCCAAGAGATGGTGTGTTCCACCACCAGACTAGCACACCTGATGACAGGGGCCTGTGTCTGCCATCAGATCACCAGGTGACAAGGTCCGAGGACAGGGCAGGGTCTCCCCACCAGGCTGGGAACTCTGGGCCAGCCTGGGGCCCTCTTTTCTGTATCTGTGGGCCGTGCTCCCACTCCTAGAAGCCATCATTGTCCAATGTCGACGCATTCAAAGTATTCACCTTATAAGACATCTTTTGTCCCCAACTGTCCCGAACTGGTTTTGTTCCTCTGCTTTTTGTCACTGGGGATCAAAGTCAGAGATGCTGTACCTCTGTGCTGCAATCCTCAGCCCTTTTTAATTTTTTATTTTGGGATAAGATCTTGCTAAGTTGCCCAGATGGAACTTGAACTTGGGATCCTCATGCCTCTGCCTCCCTCAGTGCACCCACACAACCACAGCCAGCTCTGAATGTTTTTTAAGAGTCATTTTCAAAGTATCTCACCCGAAGCAGAGGGAGAGAGTGGGCTGAGATGGGCAAGACCCAGACTCAGAGGAGCCACCAGGACGAGGTCTTTAGAAGGCCACAAAGCTGGGACCATCACCGCTGAGGGCTTTGCCCCTGGACTAATAAGGGCTTGGGGTGGGGCTACAAAGGGAGGGAGCTTCACAGGAGGCTTCTGCTCCCTACCCTCCCCCTGCTCCCTGGCCTCAGTCTTCCTGTCCTAGACCTGGGCTCATGGGCTCTTCCCTCCCCTGCTGAGCAGGTACAGGCACTTCCCCAGGGCAGGAGGACAGCGCAGTGGCTAAGACCTCCAGCTCTAGAGACCTCGGCTTGCAACCTGCCTCTGTCCTTTACATTGATTCAAAGGTGTACAGCGTCACCGGGGAGTGGAGCCGTCCTTGTCGTGACTTGGTTTTATCCTGTTTCTGTCTGCCCGTCAATCTGGCAGCTCTCCCGGGGCAGGGACTTCTTCTATTCTGTTACTGCTTTATCCTGCGTGCCATGCCTGCGCACAGTAGGCACTTGGTAACTCTGTGTCTACTCAGCAGCCCCATTCAGAGCCAGGCACAGGTAGAGCCGAGCAACAGGCTTTCCTGTGACATTCGGCCAGGCCGGTTCTCTCAGGAGTCGCGGGGCTCAGTACCACCCACCTCCCAGGCCAGCTGCAGATGACAGACATGTGCCTACCCGCAGAAGGAGGGGCGTCTTCCTTACAGGCAGTAGTGTGCCACCAGTAGGATGAGCCAGCCTGTCTCAGGGCTGACCAACAGCTCCGCAACCTCACCTTCACCCCTCAGTGGCTTCTGTAAAGATCAAAATCGCCTTCCAGCTTCGAGATGACAGAGGCAGGACCTGCGACTCTGGGTGACAGGCGGAGGACTGACCCCATCGCCTGGGTGGGGGGTCCCACCCTCTCCATCTTGCCCAGTGGAGCTGTGGAGAAACCCTTTCTGCTGAGGGCAGGGAACACAAAGGCAGACTGTCCGTATACATCAGCTTCCCACAGAGGGCCCTGCTCAGCCGACGCCAGCCCCATCCTTCCAAGAGTCCGGGAGGAGCCGAACACGGCCAGTCCACCTGCTCAGCCAGCAGGCTCGGAGTCGGGTTTGAAATGTCGGAAACTCTGACCTCAGGCCCAGCCGTCCCCCACCCCCCGCGCCTCTCCAGGACGTGTCTGTGGCTGGATCCCAGCCTCTCAGGCAGAGGCCCCTGGCGGGCCGGCTGCCCCTCCCCCCAGCAGCTGTTCACCTCCCAGTCCCCTCTGCCCCTGTCACCCCCTCCATCTGTCTCCACACCTTTGGTGGGAACTGCCGGCGGCCTGAGATCCACCCAATCCATCATGTTTCCAGTCTGCGCCCCGAGGATGGGGTGGGAGCCTTCGGGGGCCTCCAGCTTTTGAGTCTTAGTCAGAGGGAAGGTGGGGCCAACTTGGGCAGAGACCGCAACATCCGGCTCCAAGTCTTCCGGCCGCGAGGAGAGAAGCCCCCGTGACCCACCCGCTTACACCTGTGGGCTGGCTCGTGCCCCTCTTCCCTTCCCCACTCCCCTGTCCCTGTCCAAGCTCTACTCTGGAGGCCAAGGCATAAGCATCAGCTGGCTACAGGACATGTGGGCTGGGAAGAGCAGTGGTTAGGGACTCGCGGGACACCCCCCCCCCCACCCCAAGCTCTCAGCCCCGGCCAGGCCAGTATGTATTGGCCTCTGTAAAGTAAAACACCTGCGCACGCACTCTTGAGCTTTCCAAGGATGCATCCCCAAGCTTGTTTTGCCCCTTGCGGCCAGGCCCAGGCCCTGTTCTGGGGTGTGGACACCTCTGGTCACCACAGTGTCCTCTCCCAGCAGGATCTGGGATCCTAGTCCAGCCTCCATTTCAGCTCTGGAAGGTGGGCTTGGACAATTAGCCCTCGCAGTAACGAGGCAGAGGTCATGACCTTGAACCCCAGGAAGGCCAGCTGGGCCATTTCAGGGTCGTATGTACCTAGGACACCAGCAAGAGAGTGGGGGAGACCAAGCAAGGCTCTGCAAGCTCACTAGGGCCAGTGGCGTCACGGCATCACGTGGGACCCCAAGCCAGCTGGGCACATCACCGCAGGGGCGTGTATGCAATTGCTCATATGCGCAGGGCATGCACTCGGTGCCGGACCTGGGCTAAGTGCTTCGTCCACACTACCTCCGTGAATCCTCACAACCCTGGGGAGGAGGTCGGCATGAGCCTTATTCCCATCTCACAGATGAGAAAACTGAGGCACCAAGAGAAAGGACGCTGCCCTGGGTCTTCCCCACACGGAAGTGACGTAATCAACCCCCAACTATGCAAATTAATAGAGGCGCACGGGAAACAAACCAGACATACAGAGAGCTGACATTCCTGGGAATGTTTTAGACCAGGCATTGGCAATTTTTAAAATGTGGGCCAGGTAATAAGTGTTTTAGGCTTTGCAGACCCTATCACCTCTATCAAAACTAGTCAACTCTGTTATCTTTGCACAAGAGCAGTTATAAAGAAATGAACATGCCTGTATTTCAATAAAACTTTACTAACACAAACAGGTTGGCTGCATGATGTGGCTTTCAGGATGCTGACTGTGGACTTCCCTAACTCCTGATTGACAGTTTTCCTACGCTAATTGTGCCACTGGGGCAACAGAAACACAAGATTACTAATATTTACAAGCCTTGTATTTTGTACCAGATTCTGTGCCAGGGTCTTTGTTCCATCAGCATGTTGAACTCAGCTAGCCCTCCTGGGAAGGAGGTAACAGGCTCTTAGTTAAAGGGGATGAGACTGAGGCTCCAGAGGCACCCTGGCCCAAGATCACCTTGAGCAGAGGAGTGGCGTGAAACTTACCTGTAAGCCTGCATCCCATATTCTCCCCACAGACATGAGGAAGGAGGGTCTTGGCAGGTGGTGGACAGAATATAACCAATCTTGGCTTTAAGTCCTTCCCTACAGGTACCCGGGCACCAGAAGCAATTACAAACATGAGCCCTGCAGTTCCTCAAATTCACGGGGGCTTCTGGCGACCGTTGAGTCCCATTTGCCAAAGCCACAAAACACAAGCCTGGCACCATCGCCCAAAGCAGGTCTTGGAATTTCTAGAAGCCATCTGGCAAGAAGTGACTTAACCAGCAGCCAGTCACATGTGAGCAAACTGAGTCCCTCAGAGCAGAACTTCTAGTCCAGAGCCTCATTTACAATTCTCTCCATCAACAGGAGAGGGTCCTGCCTCCCACCTATTGGCCATCCCTGGGGAAAGGCCAGAGATGGGGCACAGAATGGAATCCAGGATAGATTCCGGGTTCTAATTTGAAACTCCAGCCTCCTCCAGGAAGTGGGGTGAGGCTGAGCCACAGGGCTGTCTAGACGTGCTGACCAGACACTGCGGTGGGCAGGGGCTGCTGGGCCCAAAGCAAGCCCATAACACAATCCCTGTTTATTTCTGGATGGCGAGAAATGGCACCCTGAGGTAGTCAGGGCCCAGAGCCACACTCACTAACCAACGAAGGTGAAAACAGAATCCACACTCCCACTCAAACCGTCTCGAGGTGCCCAACAGCTAGCGTCTTCAGGCGAACCAGTGCATTCTAAAGGATGCATGTCTTCCCCAAGGTAGAGCCACCCCAGGTCACCTAACACCCCCACAGGCAACGGACCCTGGGTAGAGGGGGGCGCCTACCTGCGGAGACAGGCCGTTGCTGACGGGGTTCATGTGGTTGGAGGGGGCCCCCGGGTTCATGAAGCTGTCTGAGTAGCTGGAGAAGCTGTGGCGGGCTCCGTAGGCAGAGCTGGTGTCGGCGGCTGCAGCGGCCGCTGCCAACCCGCCCTGGTGCATGGTGGACGGCGGCAGGGGCTGGGGCCGGTGCACGGTGCTGCCCCCGTCTGAGGAGAGACCCGAGAGAGGTCCTGAGCAGGTGGCCAAGCCCCAAATGCTGAGGCTCTGAGGCCCAGAAAGAGCCATGAGCCTCCTGCGTTCCTTCTTGGCCCGTGGGGCTAAGGGACCATCTTCTCAGGTGAACCTGGAATGGGACAATCTGGTTCTGGGCAGCATCAAGGATTTCCCAGGTAGTGGCTGGCACCCAACTCACATTCCAGACATCCTCCAGGCCGGTGGACCCCTCACCTTTTGGCACTAAGGACCCATTTTGTGGAAGGCAACTTCTCCATGGGATGAGAGTGAACAGGGATGGCACCAGCGTCATTGCCTCAGCTCCACCAAGGAGCGCACGACCCAGACCCCTCACACGTGCAGCTCACAGTGGGGTTCACACGCCTATGAAAATCTACTGCCACATGGAGCTCAGACAGTAACGAAGGGATGGGGAGCGGCTGCAAACACAGGTGAAGCTTCTCTAGCTGCCCCGTCACCCACCTCCTGCCATGTAGAGGTGTTCTGAATAGGAACGACCAGTACCAGGCTGTGGCCCAGGGGTTGAGAACCCTTGGTCTAGGCAACTGTACACTGCACTGTGCTGGGTACCCAGTAGGTGCTCAATACATGCTGGCTGGACTGAAAATTGTATCTTGCTGGAAACTCTACCCAGGCTTTTCCTGGTGGTATTTCATGAGCCATTTGCCAGGTGCTTTTTACAAATGCGGTCTGAGGCATGAGGCTAGAGCATGACTCCCATTTTACAGATGAAGAAACTGAGGCAGGGTGGGCTGGACACTCATGCAAGATGGGAAGACCAGCAGGAGGTGGGACCGGGCTTTGAACGGCTGACCTGGAGCTGTTTGTGTGCCTAGCTGGTGGCGGCTACATGGCTTGGCCAGAGCCCCTCTCTACAGCCCTTCAGGGTCCCATCATTCTGGGTACCAGCTCAGTTTCTTCCCAGCATCGCCACGGGGAGGAGGCCTGAGTCTTCCTTTGGCCTCCAGAACTCTGGCCTGCCAGGTGGTGTCAAGGCGGAGAGCGAGGAGCAGGGTTCCTCGTGCGGGCTAGGGTGACGCCAGAACAGGGCAGGAGCCAGGAGGGTGGCAGTGCAACCTTCGCCCCCACCGGGCTGTCTCTCCTGGGACCTGCCTCTCCTCCTCCCCGCCCAAGGTCCCTCGAGTGCCTCAGCCTCTGCCGCCCGCCAAATTCGGCCCTCTATCCTATCCCTCTCCAAGGCCAGGTGGAATCCTAGGAGCCCGCCCGGGAGACCTGGACTCAAGGAATGCTTCCTTCCCGGACAGGTCCTGCTGGGTGCAGCCCACACTAGGACAGGGAGGGCCTCTCAGGACAGGCTTCCTCAGTTTCCCAGGAGGCCTGAACTTTACTCCTTGAAAATGTATCTTTTGGGGGGCAGGGGGGAAAATGAAGACATGGAAAATCATTTAAGATCCTTTGTAAATTTTCACTTGGCATGGATCAGAGGTTAATGTGATCTTTTAAAAAAAAGTCCCAGCATGCACACGCACACACACACATACAGTCATCCACCCCCACCCCATTTCTCACTCTTACATCAAAAACTGTGGCTACACATAGTCCCAAAGATGCTGGAGAACCTTCTAAACCCCTCTCTTCAAAGTCATCCTGCCCCAATCCTAGCTGCTCAGTGGTGCCCGTGGCTGGTAGCTTGTACTTCCCCAGGGAGCAGACCAACATTTACTAAGATCCCAGGGCATCAGTGTGCACCTTGGGGCTGGCAGTGCTCAGTCCTAAGCAGGTGCACACTGCCTTGGTGACCTGACCTGGATGCCCTGTGGCCTCTGGGCAAGGCCAAGAATACCAGGGGCAGGATCCTGAGGCATCTCAATAGTCTGCCTGCAAGAAAGCAGACAGAAAGCCACAAATAGAAAAACCCTCACACAGAAAGGAAGAAGGGATGGCACCAGGTACTTACCTTGGGAGATAGTGGTGGTGGGATAGGTGGAGTCTGGCAGCTGGTAAGGGGGCAGTGTGGGCATGCCTGTGGGCGGGAAGCCACCTGGCAGAAGGTGGTTGAACGCTGCCAGCTGGTTGGCCCCTGCTTGCTTGCGCCAACGGGCGCGACGATTACTGAACCAGACCTGTGGGACAGAGAGTGGAGAATGGCAGCCCAGGCCTGGCTCTACTTGAGAGGTGGACACAGTCAGGATTGGTCCCCTGAGCCACTGGCCCCTGATCTAGCCAGTGCCCTCCTCCAGGAGGGAAGTCCTGCCTTCCTGCAGCACGGACGGTGTTATGATCTAGATCTAAAACATCCCCCCACATCTCATGTGTTCAGAAGGGGGCTGGGTCATGGGGGAGCTACAATCATCCGCAGATCCATCCATTCATGAGTTCAGCAGCTGAATGTGCTACTGGGAGATGGGCTGGTTGGATACAGGACCTGGGAGGGCGTGTCCTGTCCCAGCTCCTCCCTACTCCCCACCGCTTCCTGGCCGCCACAGGTTAGCCATCTCTGCCTTGCAGGTAGCCGAACATGAACCGAACCCACTCAAACCGTAAGTCAAGTTAAACTTCTCCTCCTTCAAGTTTCAAATGTCAGGTATTTTGTCCCAATAATGGAAAAGTGACTGATACGGATGGTTTGCAGAGCGACTGCCCTTTCTGTCTGCAATTTTATAGAGGAAGAAACTGAGACCCAGAGAAAGTAAGTGACTTGGCCGTGAAATGATGAGGCAAGATCCTGAGAATTGTGGGTGATGCTCAGTCCAGATTTCATGCTGCCCCACCCCATCCCAGCCCTGAGGGTTGCCCGAACCCTGCGTGGCTAGCCTTACTCCAAAACACCTCCCGGGCACCTCCAGGAAGCCCTCCAGGGGGCGCTGCACATCCAGATTCCACCTGAATGGGACCCGCACTCTAGACTCAAATGTGCTGAGTTTGGGTGAGGACTGAGGCACTGCTCTGCTTACACGGCCTGGGCTCCTTGTATCAGGAATCACACACAGGGATTAAATGTTAACAGGAAAGCAACCTCACGTCTTCAAGCTCCCAGGGGCAGAGCCCTGTAGTCCAGGTCACTGCTGAATGCCCCAGTAAGTACTCACCCAATGCTTGTTAAGTAAATGTGTGATGAAGGGGATGAATGAATGAACAGGGGAGGCCAGGTGGTCCTGGGGTGTCTGCTGGTGCTGAGACCTCAGCTGAGCCCCATCAAAGGGGGCAAAGATCCCACCCTCTCTTTGTACCTCGGGACTTCTGCCAAGGGAGGGGGGCAGGCTCCACCGAGCAGAAGATGCTCACATGACCCTGATGACACCTGTCTTTTTAAGGTCATTCCCAGGGGAGGAGCCTGTTTGCTTCCCAGGCTGGATGGGGCCCCCGGCTCTGACCCCATCTGGTGTCATAATGAAGATGAAGCAGCCAAATCAGGGGGACAACAACTAGCCCCCCAAATAAAAGCCAGGTCCAGACTTCTCCCCAGCTGCGGGGAGCACTGAGGGCGTCCCAGAGTACCCAGGGCTGGGACAGACCTGCCAGTAGGCCAGGGGCTGCTCCAGTCCCCGAGGAGCAGGCATTGTCTTCTCACTCCCAGGCTGCCGGGGAAGGGAAACGGCGGGGACTCAGGTGACTGCAGCGTTAAGGGCATCTCAGGAGCAAGCGGCCAGCCAGGTGACAAGCAGGTTGATCCATCTGTCTGTGCCTTCTGGGCTGGAGAAGCAGCGCAGGGCTTGTTGCTAATCTCCTTTGGCACCCAGGGTGGGCCCTCCACGGGAGACGATTTTGTGTAAGACTTTAATCATGTCGCGTTTTCCCTTATGCATGTGTTTTACAATTGCCTTTCTCTTATTAAGAAGTGACACATGATCTGCGGGCACAGCTCAGCGGTGGAAGCGCTTGCTGCAAGCTCAAGGCCCAGCACCGCATAAATTTGGCGTGGTAGTGCGTGCCTGTAATTCTACCACTGGGCACGGGGTGGGAATGGGGATGGGAGGGACTGGGGCAGGAGGACTGCCATGAGTTCAAGGCCAGCCTGGGCTCCATAGTGAGTTCAGAAGCAGCCTGGATGATACAGTGAGACCTTGTTTCAGAAGTAAATAAAAATAAAAAAGTGATATGTTTATGTTTAATTACATTGACTTACTTTCTTCATGTTGGGAGATTGAACACAGAGCCTTTGCACTGAGCTCCATCCCCAGCCTTTTTTTATTCTTTTATTTTGGTACAAGATCTCTCTAAACCTCTAAGTTGCCCAGGCTGGGATTGAACTTGTGATCCTCTTGCCTCAACATCCCAGAGCGTTGGAATCCCAATGAAAAGTGGCTGGGAAGGGAGCAGAGGCAGTGAATTCAATGCCCAGTACTGAAAAAAAAAAAAAATTAAAAAGGAACTGTACTAGGTACATGCAATTCCAGCTACTTAGGAGGCTGAAACAGAAGGATCACAAGCACAAGGCCCATGGGGCAATTGACTGAGACCCTGTTTCAAAACATAAAAAGGACTAGAAATGGAGCTCAGGGGTAAAGCACCCCTGGGTTCAATCCCCAATGCCACAAAAATAAACAGATAAAACGTCACCATGGACACATGACAGTGAGAGTGGCCAGTCTCGGGGGCTGTGAGAACAGCCTGAGTCTGGGCGTCCCGGGGGCCGCACAGCAGCTGCTCCTTAGATGTGGCTCGGCTTCGCGTTGGACAAGGCTGAAAGCACCTTCTTCCTCCCTCCTTTGGCCTACCCCTCCCTCCTACCCAACCTTTCTCATCCCAAACCTCTCCTCTGGCCCTTGAACCATTACCCAAGTTTGCGCCTTTTCCAACACCCAGCACTAAAGGCAGAGTGCATGAGGTGCCACGTGTTTGTAGACGGCAGACAGCCCCACACTCCTATAGCTGCAGCTGGTGAACAGTAGGTGCTCAACTAACGACTGCCAGAGGGATATGGGCATGGAGCTAACAGACGGCCAGTACTGGGCCTGCTGAGGGCGGTGAGGTCGTGATAACAGCCCCTGCGTTTCGGGGGACAGGCATTTCTTAGTTTCTTTCTTTATTCCTAGACCAAGCTAGACCCTACTATTAACATCTTCAGGTTTCTTTGCACTTTCTGCAATACAGGGGATTGAATTCAGAGACTTCACGCTAAGCTATAACCCAGGCCCTGCTGTTTACTTTTATTTAGAATTACTAAATTTCCCCAGTGGGACTCAAATTTGGGATTGTCCTGCCTCAGCTTCTCAAGAGTACTGGGATTACACATGTGTGCCATGGTCCATTTTGCAGGTGAGGAGACCTGAGGGTGGATGCTGACCTCGCCCCAGGTGTCCGGCTCTGAGCCGGCCCTGCGCTGTACTCGCCCAACCATCTCCCAGGGTTCAGATGGTGAGATGTCACTAGACTGCGACATTCGGAACTCCAGGCTCATAGGATCCGAGAGCAAAAGCCCACAGCCATGGCTTATCGGAGGTGCTCACGGGTCCGAGTCCCTGCCCGTGCTAGGGACCCTGGCTGCCTAGGACACTGCTTTTGCTTGAACGCTGCAGTGACAGGGATTGGGTCACTTTATCAGGCGTCCCTGGCGGCCAGTAGGTCAGGGTCCTGGAGTGGCCTCAGTGCAGTCCATTGGCCGATCCTATTTCCAAGCTAAATGCTCCCCTTCCTCCCTCCATCCATCCCTCCTTCCTTCCATGGTACTGTGGATCAAGCCCAGGGCTTTCACGCAGTGCTGTATCCCAAGCCCATTTTTTATATCTGACACTGAGACAGGGTCTCACTAAGTCTCTAAGTCACCTAGACTTGGTTGGTTCCAACATGTGATCCTCCTGCTTCTGCCTCCCAGAGCGCTGGGATTGTGGGCCTGCACCACCAGGCCTGGCTTTGTCCGTTATTTAAAACCCAACATTTTTGGTCTCCGGCTCTGTTGAGAAAGCTCCGAGGCTAAGCATGGAGACCGTCCTTGATGGGGGGCTGGGGTGGGTAGGGGAGCTGGCCCCATGCGAGAGGCCCCACCCTGCCTGGGCGCTCCCAGCCCAAGGGGAGGGAACCAGCAAGTGCACCGGGAATCCCCAGGCACGACAGCAGAGGCAGTGACACAAGGTGGGCCTCAGCCTCTCCCCGCTGCTGGTCTGGGCTGCCCCGCTCCTCTGTTCCCAGGCCCCCTCCCTCTTCGGACCTTGAGTGGCACCTGTTTCTTCTGGGTCCCCTGGGCCAGTAAAAGCGCAGCCTGACAGCCAGGACGTTTTACAAGGAGCCATAAGGCTTCGAGGTGGTGGGAAGCAGGGGGGCTGCCAGACATGGGGATGAGAAAGCGCCCAGGAATGTGCCCAGGACAACAGCTGCTGGGGAGGGGGCGGGCAGCGGGGAGGGCCCGAGCTGGGCGGGCTCAGATGTCCCCCTCGACAGGAGGGGGCGATGAGCTGGCTGCTGCCCCTGGCTCCTTCCTCCTGGGGTCTCCCTCAAAGGCAGCCAAGGGCCCCTGTCCTGGGAGTGGGGGAGGGCAGGAGGAAGGGGATCCTGGCTTCCAGAGGGCCCAATGCCAGCGTACTTCTAGAACTTTCCCTGCTGCTATGAGATTCCATGTTCTGAGTCAGCTTCTTTCTTCTCCACATGGAAAGAACACAGGCTTTAGCATCAGCCTGGCCCAGCTCTGCCCTGGGCACGTCGCTCCTATGAGCCTCTGTGGCTTGGGGCGTAAGCACATGCATGTTGTGTGCACACACACATGTGCCTGAGTGTGCATGTTACTAGGCAAACCAGCCAAGGGAGTCAGGGTCCCACTAGGTCACGTGTTCAGAGCCCTGGACCCTGGAGCTGGCACCAGGTGCCCCAGGAAGCAGCCTCGGGCATCCCTCTGCAGACTCACCTCCTGGTCCCCAGAGAAGACTGGAGTGGGTTCCCAATGCAGCTAGTCATCATTCCTAAGCTCCCATCCTAAGCTCCAGCCTCAGCTGTTCCCAGGGGCGTCCTGGGAGCCCCCACTTCCCCTGTTCCCACACGAGGGCCTGGATGCCCCACAGGCTGGTGCAGTCATAGGGCCACTGGTCCTCGGACCAACTTGCGACCCCCTGGGGGACCACTCAGCTCCTGACCTTGATGACCATGCCTCCTCGGTCCCGGTCCCTGACATGCCCCACGGTCCCAGACATCCCCAGGCACCCCCGCACCTGGACGCGCGCCTCGGTCAGCTTGGTCCTCTGCGCCAGCTCCTCGCGGGTGTAGATGTCCGGGTAGTGGGTCCTCTCGAAGGCCTTCTCCAGCTCCTCCAGCTGCTCGGCCGTGAACGTGGTACGGCTGCGGCGTTGCTTGCGTTTCAGCGGCAGGTCGGGTTCCGACTCCACATCGGAGCCCTCATCCAGCCGGTTCCCTGGAGCCAGGAGGGAGGAGCCGGGCTTAGGGAGATGCGGTGTGTGGGGGGCCGGCACCGTGGCCGCCACCAAACACTGCACCAGAGGCATCAGGTGCCTCCCGGGCACCAGAAATGGGATGTTCACATCAGCGTCGTTTACCAGCGTGTGGGATGGGAAGCAGCCTCCATGCCCACCCTCCGGGATTGGTGAAACACTCTGGCAAAGCCATTCCTTCTTCTTAAGTCCCCTATAGTTGGGCAACAGGATATCCCCCCTGACGTGGAAGGCTGGCCATGGCCTAAGAGCCTGGTTGGTCTTATGCTAAAATATATTTGTCAAAATTCCCAGACTTACGTCCTCCAAAACACTGGGAGCTTTACCATGTGTTGACTAGCCCTCAATAAACCCAACTTCAAGGAAAAAACAAGACAGAAACCAGAGTGCCTGGGAAAGGTGCACATGATGCACCATGGGATGCAGGAGCCTGAGTGTTCACAAGTGCTGGCCTCCAGGGAGGGAGGACTTCCGGTCCCTTCTTGAGGATTTCTATAACAATGACGATTGAGACATGAACACAGTAGCATTTAGTGGAAGCAGTGAAGGTCAAAGAGAAGAAGGAAGAAGGGAGGGAGAGAGGGGGCTGATGGGAGTGCTACACCACCGTCAGGAAGCTCAGGTCCAGGCCGGGCTTGGCTCCAGGTGCCTTGGCTTCCCTATTCATAACATCAGGCAAGGGTTGAGATCTGTGACACGTACAGAGAGGTCCTTCCTGAGATGCTCCGAGATCTCTGAGATCTCTGGGGTCCCAGGTGGCGGACGGGACCTCACCTGAGTGATCTTGGCTGGGGACACGACCCCAGTCGCTCTACTGATTTTCACCCTAGAACTGTGGGTGGGTGGATGCCTTTTGCTTCCCGTGCAAAAAGAGCCCACGAGGCTGAGGCTGGCTTGATTCTCAGCTGTGGAAGAGGCTGTCAGACCAGGAATCTGCTCCCATACCAGCCCAGCCTGGGACGGCTGCAGGAACGGCCTGATCAATCTCGTCGGCTGTTGGGCCAAGGCCCTGGGACCTGAGCTGGCTCCCCACCCCGCCGATCCTGAGCTGCCTGTGCATCCCTGATCCATCAGGGCTCAGGCCCAGCAGGATTAAGTCAGCACTTTGAGTCACAGGAGAGCAGACCGAAATGCCGTAAGTCAGCGTGCCCACACGCCAGCCTCCAGACTCTGCTGTCCTGACTGTCCACCAAAACAATTCTTCCTCATTGCTTCACGTGCTGGTCACAGGAAGGCTGAAGCCTCTACCACGCAGGACACCTCCACACACACTCAAAACACAATGGGGAAAAGGAACTAACGCAAGGGAAAAGTATGTTAGGCAGAGGAAAGAGCACATGCCAAGGCCCTGCGTATTTAAGAAATGACAGATAATTTCATGACGGGGCTGTATCCAGGGCCAGGAGCCAGGCAAGGGGGTACACGGGGAGTCACGTGCCAGGAGTGTCGTCCACTCTTGGGCAATGCCCCTCTGCCTAGCTTCCCTCCCCCGTCCTTTCTTCTTGCCCACTGAGAAGCCATCCCTGCACTATACTGACCACTGTGCGGCTGTCCCCAACACCATGCCACCAGAGCCGGGACCCAACAGCACGGGGTCCTCCACTGCTGCTGCTCAGCCCCGCGGCAGGGCAGAGACCTGGGTTGGGTCCAACAACCCCCTCCTCTGCCCTTTCCTGGCCAGGGCTGCCAGCTGCCCAGCCGCCTCCTGTCACTGAGAACGACCAGAGTGGGCACATCTGGCATTCTGAGCCCTTTTTTCCAGCACGTCTGGGGCTCAGAGCCAAATACAGCTAATCCCAAGGATCCATTTCCTGAAAGTCACAGCATGACCTCAGTTTTTCTGACGGGGACAGGAAAGCTGGACCCCGAGGAGGAGGAAGTGGGTGCTGGCAGCCACCAAGGAGGTGAGAAGGTGCCCAGGCCTGTCCTCCCCCCCTCTCCTGGGGCAGGTGGGACGGGGCTGCTGGGATCAAAGTCCGCGGGCTGGGATAACACTTGGCACCACAGGTCAGAGACGGGAGGCGAGCCCAGTCACGGTTAGCTCTAGAGCAGAACCCTCCACAGCACTGGGTGCGTCCCCATCTGCCCACGCCATCCAGCCCAGGCACACCAGCCGCGCCCGGTCCCGGGTGAGGACAACGGCCTGTGCAAGAGAGCCAAGTTTCCCAGGGTACTTAATTTTCAATCAAATGCACAGAATCACAGGTGGCTGGCGGCCTCAGGACGGCCTCATCTTGGAGAGTCACCGACCCAGCTCCTGCCCCTCCGCACCTTCCCCATATTTTTTTGAGATCGGGTCTCACTAAGTTGCCCGGGCTCGCCTCAAGCTCATAATCCTCCTGCCTCAGCCTCCTGAGGACCTGGGATCACAACTGTGCCCTACCCCACCCCACTCGTTCTCTTTTCTTAACAAATCGAGCGGGCCGAGCCCCCGCAGGCAACGGTCCCTGGGCAGAATTGAGCGGCACTCGCTGGGTTTGGTGCCATCTGTCTCTGTGGGTCTCATCTATTTACCGAAATTGATGCTCTCCAGCTACAGGCAAGTACGCACAGGACGTTCTATGATGCTTTTCTATGAAGCAAAATATTAAGGCACAAACAACAGGCCTGGGGACAGATTCAGCAAAGGACCCCGTTGGCCGAGGACGAAGCTGCCCGCTGCTCCTACACGCTGGCCCCAGTGCCTTTGCGGCCCCGCGGTCTCCAAACACAAGCCGTTTTCTAGACCCACCACAGACTTCCGCTGTCAATCCCTCCCTGTCCCCCCTGCCTCTCCCGCTTCTTATTCTGCAGGGACCCGGGAACCTAGAGGGCGCCACGGGAGCCACACGGGAGCCAAGATGCAAGACGCAAAACAGAACCAGGGCCCTCCGTGGGTAGGAAGGACCCAGAATGTCCCCTCTGAAGAGGGTGTTGCCATGACAACCCACCGGATGCTGAGAGGGGAAGCGAGACCCCATTGTGGGGGACCTTCTCCGCACCAGCCTCAGCAGATGGGTCTGGGGCTGTTCATTCCTTTACAAAGAGGAAAACTAAGATCATAGGGGTTCAGTGACTTAATAGAGGGCACACAGCCAGTAAGCCCACACCCTCACTCCTGGAGAGGAACGGGGAGCGAAGGATTGATGGGAGAGTCTGAGAGCCACTGGGACAGCCCTGGTCTGTTCAGGCGTCTGGTCTGGGGCCCCGGGTCTGAGTCCTGGGCTGCTTTTCTGTTGTTGTCTGGCTTTGGGCAAGTTGATTCTTTCTCTGGATCCTAGCTGTTGTGGTATGTGCCGATAATCCCAGCCTTTTGGGAGGCTGAGGCAAGAAGATTGCACGTTTGAGCCCTGTCTGGGCAACTTAGTGACTCTGAGATTCTGTCTCAAAAAATAAAAAGGGCTGGGAGTAAGCTCAGTGCAAAGGCCCTGGGTTCAATCCCCAGCAGCAAAAATAAATAAAATAATTCCCAGCATGCCTCACTGGACAGTGAGAGTGGAATAAACAGAAACTATGGTGCTACTCTGGAACAAAAACAGGACATGAAGAATTGCTATTAGCTGCACTCGGCGGTGGTCACCTGTGATCCTAGCAACCTGGGAAGCTGAGGCAGGAGGATCTCAAGGTCAAGCCCAGCCTGGACAACTCAGCAACGCAGTGAGATCCTGTCTCAAAATAAAAACTTCTGGGACGGAGCTCAGTGCAAACAATCTGGGCTCCATCTCCAGTACTGCAAAAAAAATTATTATAATTATTGATTATTATTGATAATGATGGTAATGATAGAGAAGAGGACTGGGAAGGAGGGAGAGCGGGGACAAGGGGCCTGCAGCCCCAGATTCAGCTTCCTGTACCCCTCCCTCCATCGGGCGCCCCCCCCTTTGCCCCTAGGAGCCCTGTAGCCTTGGAATTAAATTAACCAACAGGATTAAGCAGATGAGCCACAGAGACCTGGCTGAAGGGGTGGGGTGCCCCACGCACCAACAGCTGGTCACCTCTGGGTGAAGCCCACGCATCCGGCGCAGGGAGAGGACACGCGGGGAGTGGACAGAGGCACACACTTGTTACAGGGTGCCAGGCGTGGGGCGGGCAGCAGGGGCAGCCCCCAGCCAGCCTTGGTGCCCACCCTCCACCCTGCGGCTGCCATGGGCTGCAATGGCTCCCAGGGCCAGGGGCTGGTCTGGAGATGACCCCAAGGGAGAGAGGGACAGTGTGTGTGTGGGTGGGTGGGGGGGCTCTCTGCCCACTCTGCTCGGAGACAGGGGCGTGCAGCCAGAGCAAAGAATGAGCACAGCCCATAACAATTTGGGGCGCGAGTCCAGAGCCTTCACACTGAGCTACATTTACTTTTCATTTGAGACAGGGTCTTGCTGAGTCACTGAGTTGCCCCAGGCTGGGCTGGAACTCGCGACCCTCCTGACTCAGCCTCCCAGAGTCACCTAGAGAGCCTTCCTTCACCACTGGGCTCATTCAAAGGGTTTTTATATTTATTTATTTATTCAAAAAAAAAAAAAAGAAAAAACAGGGTCCCTCTCTGTACCTCAGGCTGGTCCTGAGCTCACTGTTGTAGCCCAGGCTGGCCTTGGACTCAGGACAAGCCACCTGCCTCAGCCTCCCAAGGATGGAGATTACAGGCGTGTGCCACTATACCCCGCTTTATGTGGTGCTGGGGAATCGAACTCAGGGCTGCGCACCTGCCAGGCAAGCATTTTAACCCTCGCGCCGTTCCTCCAGGCCCGCACACTACAGCAGCATCCGCAACACCTGCGCACCGCACTCCACAGCGTGCACGTCCCGTCGCTCTCCGGTGCAGCCCCCCATCACCTTGGAGGGTCAGGCAGGTGCTGCCCGAGCCTCAGGAAAAGACCCATGGCCAGGATTGCCAGCTGGGAGGAGCCAGCTATGCCACAGCAAGTTAGGGGAGGTGGGTGGAGGATTCCATTTCCGAGCCTGAAATCCAAGGTGGCTTACCCATCTGCCCCCTTCCTCTCTCCTGCCACAGGGCCAGTCCTGAGGGGAAGTGGCCACAATGCCTGCGCCTCCTCACCTGGCAGAGGGCAGGAGGGGGCAGCCCATCACCTGAGCTTTTGTTACCCTGGGCTGGCAAGAGCCAGCAGCGGCGGGAGGTCTGGAGGTCCAGGGTCTGCCTCTCCGCCCCATCACAGACCCCTCCCTGGCCGGGCCCGATGCTCCCCTCTCCCCCAACCCCAGCCCCGTCTTCATTACAGTTTAACATAGGCCCAGCGCGTGGAGCTGCGGCAGAGAAACGAATCACATAATAGTTGATATGCGTTTTAATCAAGTAATTCGGGCAGAGCCGAGAGCTGGGAGTGTGGGCCGGGCCTCCCTGAATACCAAGCAGGTCTGGGCGCAGGCCTCGGCAAATAGAAAAGTCATTTGCAGAACAGCTGGGGGCCTGCGATCGGGCAGTGGTGAGCGTCCCCCGGCCCGCCACTCGAGCCGCTCAGCTGTGACCCGGGCACGGGCGGTGTGCTGCTCGGTCATGTGTGTGGGAGCTGGCCCACACCGGGGCAGGGTGAGGGGGCAGTCAGACGGTGAGGCGGGGCTTGCAGGCCAAGTTCACATTCCAAAGGACCAAATGTCCCCCGCTGTCCACCCCCATCAGGCTCAGCACGCATGCCCAGCCGGAGCTGTCCCGCAAGTGCAAACCTTGGGCAAACTGTGTGTGCCACCCAGAGCACCCTCCCGCACCTCGCTGGGCCTGGCTGGCAGGACGGTGGCCACATGGGCTCCCGACGCAGGGAGCCTGAATTCTGGGGACTGGGGACCTCCCTGCCCCCGCCCCCTACACCTCTCCATACAGCATGTCACATTTGGACATGCGAAATATTTTGTTTTAATGTCTGCCCCCAGCGGCCCTGTCACAACTACCACCACAGCTGCCGCCCCAAGCTCCAGAGAGTCCCCAAGTCCCCAGGGCTAGGCACAGTGGAAGCACCCCAGTGTCTGCTGCAGGGACGAAGGGATGGGCTGCTATCTTTCCTTTTCTTTTTTATTACTTTTAGACTAGAGTTTGGCTGCCTAGTCCGGCTGTCTTCGAACTCGTAATCCTCCCGCCTCAGCCTCCCAAGCGCTGGCATTACAGGCAGGTTTCACACGCCCAACTGTGAGTTAGCACCTTGATGCACGTGCAACAGTGCTGGGACAGTGCTGTGTCCCCGGCCTATGCCTGCCTCTTCGCTGGGGAAGGGTGACTCTTGCCCTCCGGTCTCATTTCAGATGTGCTCTGGGCACCGCTCTGTCCTCTGTGCCTGAGGCTGAAGGAGAAACGGCCCCACCTGCCCTGGGACTGCGGGGGCAGGAGGTAGGCCAGGCTAGCCGGGTGATCCAGTTCCTGATGTCCTTTACATGCATTCCATGTCCTCTGTCCTGCTGAGCAGGGACCCCAGCCAGGCCACCCTGCCCCACTGTGCCATGTACCACCAGCTCTGCAGCCGGGCAGGGTACAAGGCTGGTGTGTATGTTGGGAGAGATGCTCAGGAGCAGGAGGAGGGTCTGCACGGGTCCCTGGAGACCCACCCTTGGCAGGTGGGATGCCACCAACTCCCCATGCCCCGCCGTTTCCTGGAGGAGCCGGAACATCTCGTGCCCGCAGGGCATCTGGGGAGTCAGTTCCCTCCACCCCCATGGCTAAGGCTACCGCAGTCCCTGGCTCCAGAGGGCAGAATCCAAGCCCAGAGTCCTAGGGACATGTCCAGAGCCACATTCAAGAAGGCAGCAGGGCCGAGGTCTACCTCGGGGTTTCCCTGAGCTGGAGCCCCACCCAGTTCCTCCTCAGGGGATGCTCAGCTGGCAGAGGGGGCATCTTCCTGGCTGGCATCTGGAGGATTCCAGGGAGCCTCACTTCCCGGGGAGCCGCTCTGGGTGGGAGGCCCTGGCAAGGCAGGGATCCACGCTGATTCTGTCTGGCTCTGAACCTGGGCTGTTTCGCTGTCCTGGACCTGAGTCCCTGAGGAGAGCAGGGGTCTCTTGGGAGAAGCTGGAGTTGGATAAGTCACTTTGTTCAAAATGAAACTCTAGGTAGGTAATTTGTACCCCAAAATGCAGGGCCCACGGCCCGCGGCCCAGCGCTCACGCATGACCCTATTCCTAGGCCCTGGCGGGCGCCGTATGCACACTCCTGGCAGACAGAGGCAGCGCGGAAAGGAGGAGGTAGGACTGTTTGCAATGGTACTGTGCAGTTGCATCGCCAGAATCCTGAGCCAGGTGTTTTCATGATGAATCCAGAGCTGTTCCACGTACCCCAAGCTGTGAACCAAACCCAAGTCCCACACTGAAGCCAAGAGACAGGACGTGGAGGGCAGGAAACTCCACGGGGCGCCTTATCCGGGGAGACTTCCTGGATGTGAGACTGAAAACTTAGTTCATCTGCCTCAAGGCAGCGCTGAGGCCGAAGGTGTCACAGGGGCCTCCGTCTTCTTAACCTGTTGGTGTCTATGCAGCTAATGTGGCATATGCCATGGGGCAGCAGGTGGGGGCTCAGGGGACGTTTTAAGCAGACACCTTGAAGGCAAGAGCAATCCCACCCTGAGAGGAGCTCAGCCCAAATCCCCTTTTACACTCGTCCTACAGCTTTAAGGCTTTTCAGAATGAGCAGTGGGACTCAGTTCTTTCTGTTGCTCCAACCACCTGCTGGTCAGGCCGCTGAGCCGGCAGAAAGGGCAACACCGGGCACTGCGTGGAGCGGCGCCCCCTATGCCAGCTCCCGAGGGCCCCGTGGCCTGGTCCTGCCTTGGGGCGTGCGCAGGGCAGTCCAGGGGTGGCACTTGGGGAGAGGCGGGGAGGACAGAAGCTGTGGGCTCAGACGGACCTGGGTTTGATTCTGGATCTGCTGGCTCCCAGCCTGTCACTTCTAAGATGGGGACAGTGATGGCAGAGAAGAGGGGGGCACTGTGAGTGGATGCTGAGCGCCCCGACCCGTGACAGCCCTGTGAGCCCCACCCCAGGCCCAGAGTGGATGCCCAGCAAGCGGGACCTGGCTCAGGCTTAGCCGCTGACCTTCTGTGTGACCTGGGCACGTAGGTTATTTGTCTCCTGGAATCCATCATTTCTTTATCCAACCACTAGAAACACGAAGTGCCAGCATACCACCTCCCCAGAACCCCACGGACGGAACCGCGAGAGTGACACAGTGGGGCCCTGGCTCACGGTGACTCAGAAGGGCAACTCCATGACGAATGTCAGGGAAAGAACAGCCGCAGCCCGACAGAGCTGCCGCGAGACCAGAGAACAGGGGCAGCGCCTGGCACACAGCGAGCGCCAGACAAACGCTAGCGCTGTTAGGACTGAGACGGCTGCTGCCTGGCACCTCGGAAAATGCTGTGTTTGCCCCTTCACCCCCAGTGCATTTGCCGGGCAATGACAGGAAATTTGTGAATGAATGAATAAACGCCCCTCTTTATCTCCCTACTGTGGGGTCTTTGCACAAACCCAGCCCCACTTCAGAGCCCACCCTCCCAGCCCTCCCCAGGAACTGGTCCCACATTCGAATGGTTCAGAGGCGCAGGTGGGGTGGGGGTGGGGGTCTCGGGACTGACCCGGAGCTCAAATGAGGCTGGCATTAAGATGTCCAAGGAGGGGACAGACCTCAGGAAGCCGTAGTGCGGGGTGCAGGTGTGGAGGTGGGGGTGTGGCCTTCAGAGGAGGGCAATCTGTCGTCCCAGGAAGCTGCCTGCCAGGCCAGGAGACACCAGCCATGCCACAGAGCCCACGTGCCCCCAGGGCCACTGTAGAAGGACCCTGCGCCTGAGGAGCAGAGCCTGCTTGGACTCCCTGTTCCCCAACCCCCTCCTCAATGCCATCAGAGGAGCTGGGGAGATGCTGGCTTTGGAGGCTCAGCCGTGCCTCCTTCCGTCTCCTACGCCCAGTCTCTGGCTCAGAGTGTTTAACCTGAGGCTGCGGCATCCTGGGACGGTCCTGGAATCTCCACCACTTCCTCCTGCAGGGCTGGGCAAGCCGGCCACAGAAGGACACCCGTGGAGATAACACTGAGGTGTCCGGCCTCGCCAAGCTTCCGTGTGGGGCAGCTCTGTCACCTCACCACAGCCTGAGGGCTGATGGACAGTGTGTGCGGCCACTGGCAGTAGAGCCCCAGCATCTGGCCACGGCCATGCTGCTTAGCCACCAAGGTGGCACTGTGGGTTCACATATCAGGTCCTTCCTTCACTGCCCCGTCCCTGTGGGCACCTGTCAGGTCCTTAACACACTTCCTGCTGCCCAGGGCCTCTGTTCCCCCAACCTGACTCAAAGGCCACTTCCTCTACACAGGTCTCCGTGACCGCCCCACCAGGGGAGGGATGCACCCCTGGGGCGCGTGTCCTTCCTGCCACCCTCTTGGCCTTGGCATCCGCCAACCCTGACGCCGGTAATTAATTTTTAGTGGATGTGGATGTCTGTAAGACACACCTAACCCAGCTGGAAGAGACTTATTCAAGCTTCTGAAGTGTGGGAACTGGGCCTACCTGTCCAACTGGGGTCCCCCGGAGCAGAGCCAGGGCCTCCTGCGGAGGGAAACTCAATAATCCCGGGTGCCGGCCTAGGACGGGGTGAGGGCAGCTCTCCTGGGGCTCCTCTCTCAGATGTTCTCAGTAACAGCCTCTAGCAGGAACCACAGCCACCAGCTACCTAGCGGAGCCACAGACAGGTCTGTAATTTCAGCTACTCAGGAGGCTGAGGCGCGAGGATCACAAGATCAAAGCCCAGCCCGGACAACTGAGCAACTTAGTGAGACCCTGTCTCAAAACCAGAAGAGAAAACGGGAGAGAGCCGGTACAGCATGGTGTGAAGGCCCTGGGCCTGGTCCCCAGAGCCACCGAACCACCACGGAGGAAGCAGAGATGGGCCAGAGGTGACGCACACTCCTGTAATTCCATACCCTCGGGAGGCTGAGGCAGGAAGATGGCAAGTTCAAGGCCAGCCTGGACAACCTAGTGAGTCTGTCTTAAAATGCAAAAGGCTGGAGGTGTAGCTCAGTGGCCAAGTGCCCCTGGGTTCAATCTTCATGAGTAGGAGAGAGAGAGAGAGAGAGAGAGAGAGAGAGAGAGAGAGAGAGAGAGAGAGAGAGAGAGACATGGCCTGTGGACAGGAGAATGGCCACAGCTTCTCCCCCAGAACTCTGGTCTCCCTCAGGAGCCACTCCCGTCTGCTGCCCGGCTCCCAGCCTCCCAGGAGCCCCAGTCCTGGTGTCTGCTGCACACGAGGGGCCTGCAGAGGCCGGAGGATAGCGGATATTTACTAGGCACCTGCTGGATACTCCAGACACACCCTGACACCGCTGGGGGGGGGGGGTGCGGGGACAGACGGGGCTCGGCCTCCTGCAGCGGACAGAAACAGGCTCTGAAGGAGGACTGGGCCACGCTTCCCGCCCTGAGGACCAGGCCTGCGACCTGGGACACCACCTCCCAAGTGCCTGCTCGCTAGAACACCAAAGCCCCACAGTCAGGGACTCCACCCACGGCTGCTTCCCGGAGCTCCGGGTCAGAACCAGTAGTGGGACAGAGGGAGAGAAGGAGGGAGAGACATAAGAAGACAGCGAGGGCCGGGGTGCAGGAGGTCACAGAGTGACCCAGTGCTCCGCAGCACCGCAGGGCAGCTGTGGCTGACGGCCGTTGACTATTTCAAAACAGCGAGCCCAAGCTGGGCTAGCGCACCTATGATCTTGGAAGGCTGAGGCAGGAGGAGAGCCACACTGAAGCCTAGCTGGGGATGTAGCTTGGTGTGAAGACCCTGATGGAAGCCCTTGGGATGGTTCCTGATACAACCAATAACAGGCATACTTCCGATCATTACACAAGCCGTACATGTACTGAAATGTCACCCTGTACCCCAATCACGATGTGCCAGTTACCACGTACTTATAAAGCTGCTCTGAGTCACGGCACAGGGTGGCCCCTAAACCCACCAGATACAGGACAGCTGCCCAGCCCAGAGTTGGGTCCCCAGGAGCCAGTGCTGGGTGCAAGGGTTCAGACTGGAGCCCTGAGATCTCTTCCTGGCTTAACCTGCTCAACTCGCGGTGTGCCCTCTATCGGGTCTGGGCCCCTCTCTGAGCTTCAATGGAGAGGGCCTCCTGGCTGTCTAAGAACAACCTGGGAAAGGGGCCGGGGGTCCCCTCATGGCTTCTCCTCCTCCTGAGAGCCCAGGAAGGTGCCGGGGACACAGCGGGGCTGACTTCCTGTAGGAATTCACCTGTTGTATTCAAGGAGGCTGGCCGTAGTGAGGCGTCCCAAGGGCTGCAGGACACCCTGAGATCATATGATTTATTTTGAGGGGGGAAGGACTGACGTGTTTGCTCTCACCCCACATGACGCCTGGGACCAGTCCTGGGTCCCCTAGTCCCTGAGCCCCCTTTCCCTCTCTCAGGAGCAGTGAGTGGGGCTGGCCCTCGCCTCCCCTCCGCTCACTACCCCTCTGGAGTTGGCCGGGGCCCCTTGTCTGGCTGGTCGCTGGGCAGCAGAGCACTTTCACGGTGCATTCTCCAGCCTCTGTCCCCGCCCCGCGCTCCCCCAGCAACCCGGTCCAGTCCTGTGTGCCCCCATCAATCTCGGCAGCCCGCCCCCTCCAGCTGGCCCGGCCGGGCCGTTCCCAGGCGGAGCGGGTCCACAGTGGAAGGTGGTAGAAACATGTGGACAAATTTCTGATTCGAAACACTCTGGGAAAGAGTTTATTGCCATTGTTTGAGGACGAATATATAAATAAAGCGGGCGAAGATGGCAGGGGAGGCTGGTGAGAGGCAGAAAACGAGAAATTTTATGGCCATAAGGAGCGTACTCTAATGGTGATTTTTGAGGCACTGGACCATGGTCGTTACTTAGCCAAATGATTGCTGTGAAGCTGGGCGAGGCGACTTATTTCTTAATTACTGTTACGTATTATGTCAGGCAGACGCCCCTGCCCGGAGAGCGTGGTCCTGGGCAGCCCCGGCTCGGAGCCAGGTCCCCACGCCGGGGTGCTGGTGGGCAGCTGGGGGGGGGGGAAGCACTGGCACCTGCTGCCGCAGGCTGGGGGTCCCTGAGCCGCTGCCTTCTCTGCCCCCCCCGCCCCGCGCCCAGCCCAGGTGCCTGGCCCCCGGGGACAGCGCTGTGACAGGCGAGAGAAACACTTGGACCCGGGGCTGCGCCTCCAACACAAACATTCACGCGTGTGGCGCACGTGTGTGGGCCGGGCTCACAGCTCATGGCGGGGTGGCATGAAACGTGGCTCCCCGGATCGGCTTCCAACGCTCACCACCAAGAGCAGCGAAGGGATGGGAGTCCCCACAGAGGACAGGGGGAAGGAGGAGGTGGGACGTGCGATCACAGCGGGCAGAGGTGAGTGTCAGGGCTCTGACGGGCCGTGTCACCTGGGCCTCTGTCAATCAGAGTGAGCCCGCCACGCGTAGTGGCATCTGCTTGTGATCCCAGCACTTCGGAAGGCTGAGGCAGGAGGATCACAAGCTGGAACCTAGCCTGGGAAGCCGAGCAATTTAGCAAGACCCTACCTCAAAATAAAATAAAAGAGCTGGGGATGTAGGTCAGGGAAAGGATTCTGACCCAGTCCCAATACTGAAAAAAAAAGGAGGTGAACTCAATAATCCCTTTTCTAATCTAACATCTTGAGATTCTGTAATGAATCCTAAGGCGTGGTGATCCAGTGGCTCGGGGGCGCGGACTATGTCTGGGGACGCAGGAAGGGAGCAGGACGCGAGGGCTGCTGTGCACCGAGGGTGAGCTCTGCGCCAGGAACATAGCCTGCACTGCGACCTCTCCACAGGCTCTCCGCCATCCCTGTATGCGTGGGACCAGCGCATTAAGTGCCCAGAAAGCTACAGAAACCTGCTCAGGAGATAGGTGACAAAGGTCCTGCTGAATCCTGGAGAACCGGGCAGCGAAGCCAGGGAGCACAGTGCACAAGTAATCGGAGCCTCTCTGGCACCTTGGTTTTACTTTTTGAGGTGCTAGGGATCGACCCCAGGGCCTTCACACTGACCTACATTCCCAGCCCATTTTTATTTTTCATTTACAGACTGGGTCTCTGTGGTCCAGGCTAGTCCTGAATTCACTTCAGAACCCAGGCTAGCCTTGGACTCACGGCAATCCTCCTGTCTCAGCTTCCCGAGTGCTGGGATTACAGGCATGCGCCACCACGCCCAGCTTATGTGGTGCTGGGGAATCGAACTCGGGTACTTAGCACTTGGCTTAGTGCTTGTTCAAGCGCTTTAACCGCGGAGCCATGCCTCCAGCCCCTCTCCTTGGCTTCTTATAAACCAGTCAATGGCCCTCAAGCTGTCCTGGCATGAGAGTCACCTGGTGGGTGGTGGGCATGCTGGGACACAGACCGCCAGCCCTGCAGGAGGGTCTCTGACTCAGCATGTGGCGTCACAGCTGCCGGCCACCGCCAACCATGAGAACCATAGTGTGGTGGTCAGGCCCAGAGCCCAAAGACAAGGCACAGCTCTTCCCACCAGTGATCAGGATAGGCACAGAAGGACCGAGTGGCTCCAAGCCCTGCAACATTCCAACGGAGTCCCACAGTTAGGTCTTCAAGCCCGTGTGAGTGTTGGGGAACGTGTCAGCGTGTCAGGTAAGGAGAGAAGCTGCCCAAGGTGCCCAGCCGGGGCCCAGCTCGCGGGGAGGGGGGGGGCGGCGGGGGGAGGTCCCTCTCTGCGCCCCACCCTGTCACCTGCTGTGGCGGCTTTGTCACATTCTGTCCTCACAGGCTCTTTTCTAAGTGTCCTGTCCCTTCCCCGGCACCTGTCCCTTCCTGCTCAGCAGCTGGACGCATCACTGGCATTTAGAGGAAAGTGCCCACGATGTAGCCACCAGTACCCACTAGTCACTCTTTGAGTTGTTGTGTGTTCCTGCCGATCCCACTCAGGGCCTTTTCCTACTGAGCTACATCCTTGGCCCAGTTTTTACTTTTGATTTTGAGATAAGGTCTCCCTAGTTGCTAAATTGCCCAGGCTGGGCTTGAACTTGGGATCTTCCTGCCTCAGCCTCCCAGAGTGCTGCAATTACGGGCCTGTACCGCCTCGCCCAGCTGGGAGCGTCCTTCCCGTGGCTGAAGTCGGGACTGCACCTGACGCAGGCCTCCTCCGTGGGCCAGCCACCAGCCGCCACCTTGATGCTGAGGAGCCACCTCTCCCTTCCGTGGGCACAAGGGCTTTGTTTTGTTCGTTATTTTATCCCCAGGGCCCAGAAAAGAGGGCCTGGAGGACCTGGCCTCTGGTAAGTGTCCAACGTATATCTGTTGAACGTATGAATGAATTAAGAAAGGAAGGAAGGGTCTCCTCTCCTCCTCTGGGTCCTGCAACATTCCAACAGAGCCCTCCAGTTGGGTCCTCAAGCCCGTGTGACTCCTGGGAGTGTGTTAGGGTCACACTGCACACTAATCTCATCGGCAACATGCTTACGCAGCACCGGCCACCTGGCCCTCGCGGGAAGAAGCCAACCACTAGATGCTCCATGCAGCCTGGAGGACTCAGTCCGCCCACTCGCAGACCCACCCTCAAATATTCCAATCGCATCCAGGTGCCGGCTTCCCTCAGTGGCCCCCCCAGTGCCGACGCAGCCCCTCGGGGTGCCTCCTGGAGCCCCCCACCCCCCCAGGGACCCTCCTGTACCCCAAGCATCCAACACGCACTGCGCCAGGCAGCTCTGGAATCGGGTGGCCCGACAGAGCCAGTTTTTAAAGGACTTAAAATCCAATTTGCTCCCGCCACTTACACGTTTTCTAGTTCGATGTGGTTTTGATTTTTAAAAAATATTTCTGATCAATAAAAAGAAAACCTGCTACTCACACCCCGCGGCAATTACCGCGTTGAGCCCGTTTGCTGAATGTCGGTGGAATAAATAATGTTATTTTCCCAAAATGCGGCCAGCCATAGGTAATAGTTACATGGAGACAAGCGTGAGGTGGGAGAATCTGCCATCGCCGGTTCTCAGGGGGCGAAAATGGTGCTTCGGGGTCGTGACGGGGGCGGGCAGGGCGGCCTCGCTTAAGGAGCTGAGGGTGGAGACCAAGCGTCATCTGTGTGGATACGAGGCTGCAAGACCAGGCGTCCACGGGCGCCTGCCTGTGCAAGGTCCTAAGATTTGCACGCGTCCTGATGTCATCACAGGCCCCGATAGTGACCCAGTTCTAAAGATGAGACAGAGAGAGGCCGTAACTTACCCAAGGTCACCCAGGTCTAGGTGTCTATGGCAGGACTTGAACCCAGACCTCTCTGCCATTTCGTCTTCCTTCACAAGGAGTGGTGGGAAGGTTCTGGAGATCGTACAACATGCGCGTGATGACTCTGCGCTCTCACCCTCTCCCCAGAATAGCCCCACTGGCACCAGAAGGCCGCAAGTTCAAACCTAGTCAGAGCAACTTCATGAGACTCCCATCTCAAAATGAAAAACTGTTAAGAAGGCTGGGGATATAACTGAGGGCAAGGGACCTGGGTTCAATCCCCAAAAATACAAAGCCAGCTCTCTCGGATCTGAGGCTGCACTCGGTGGGACAGTGAATCGTGGGCAATGCTGGGTCCTACGCTTGGTGACTTGCACACAGGAGGACTCACATGCAGGACCAGGCACGGGTGGGTCCAGTGTGTGGGGGGGTGGGGTGGCCCATGGGTGCGCCTGTGGGCTTGCAGTGCTGGGCACCTTGCTGTGCTATGCTTCTGAAAAGCTAACTCTGTATTAAAAGAACTGTACGGGGTTGGAGGCATGGCACAGCAGTTAAAGCGCTCGCCTACTATGCGCAAAGCCCTGAGTTCAATTCCTCGGTACCACATTAGCTGGGCGTGGTGGTGCATGCCTGTAATTCCAGTGCTCGGGAGGCTGAGTCAGGAGGATTGCCAAGAGGAGGATGCTGGGAGCACAGGGAAGAGGAAGGTGAGGGTGGGAAGGGACAGGCTTGTCACTTTGGTGAGGGAAAGAGACAGACACACTCTGCTCACATGTTCCCTCATTTCACCTGTGAATGCCACCAACAAAACATTCTTTTAACAAAATGTTTTCAGTACTAGAAATCAAACCTAAGACCTTGTAACTTTTTTTGTGCTGGGTATTGAACCCCAGGACCTTTGTACTAAGTAATATCCCCAGCACTTCTTTGTTCATTTTAAGACAAATAAAAGGTTGCCCAGGCTGGGCTCAAACTTGCTAACCTGCAATTCACCTGCGCCAGCCTCCCAGAGGGCTGGGATTACGGACAGGTGCCACTGCACTCGGCTTCCCACATTCTCAAACTTTTTTTTTTAATTTTTTGAGTGAGACAGGGTCTCACTCTGTAGCCCAGGTTGGTCCTGAGCTCACTACGGAGGCCAGGCTGGCCTTGGACTCACAGTAATCCTCCTGCCTCAGCCTCCCAAGTGCTGGGATTACAGGTGTGTGCCACCACAAACAGCTTATGTGGTGCTGGGGAATCGAACCTGGGGCCTTGTGCTTCCTAGGCAAGAGTTTTAACCACTGAGCTGCAGCCCCAGCCCTCACAGTTTCATTTTTAAATAAAGAAATGGAGATTCAGGCAAAGAGCAACTCAACGGTGGAACCGAGGGGCAGAATTCGCACCCAGGCCCAGTTCCCCTGGAGCCCTCCCAGCGCTCCTCTTGCCCAGCCCAGCGAGGCCTCCAGGCCACAACTTCAGGCCCCATCCCTCCCCATCCCGGCCCCCTGCCCTCTAATTAGATCCCCCTGGAAATAAAGAGGGCATTATACAGTTCCGCTAAAGGCAAACTGATTTTACAATTCCTTTTCTTTCCTCCTCTTTAATAACCCACAATGTCTCAAGGAGGTTTTACTTATGACTTGCACACTGGAAAATTATTCTGTCTCCTCTGCACTCCTTTTTTTTTTTTTTCTCTTGAGCAAAATTGAAAGCCAGATTTCTCCTCCATCCGTGGCCCCCTCTCTCTGCCTACCATGTGCCCAGAGCATCCATCTTCATCCCTTCCCACATCACCTCCTGGGGCCTTTCCGCCTGGCAAGCCCGGCCTAGGTCTTCCCAGCTGGCCTGGGGAGGGCTGAGGGGGTCTTTGGGAAGTGGCCTAGGTGAGGGTGGTGGACAGCAGAGCGGGTGACTTTCTTCCCTTTGAGATGCCTGCCCTCCGGAGAGCCCAGCCTGGCTCCAGCACCTCTGAGGTGGGGGCCCTGCAAGTTCGGATCCTTTACTGGGCCCATCGGGTTCCCGTTAAGTGGCAGGCGGTAAATCACAAACAAATGGACCATTTCCATTTCTGAAGGCATCTCCAGCCCTGCCTGGGCACCGGGAGCCAGGTGGACAGTGTCACACCAGCCTGTACCCCTCCGGGCCCCGCAGCCACAGCAAGGCCGTTCCCCATAGGACAAATGGAAAGACAGACTGTCGGCTGCCCCGGGGACTGCAGAGCTGGATCCCGAGTCAACAGGCTGTACGAATTAGGAGCTGACAGCCCTGGGGCTGCTTGCTGGAGAACCAGGCTGGGTTAGGGACCGCATGGCTGCGGCCCTGGCTAAGACAGTGGGAAGGGCACACAGCTGGCCCCACGGCCTGGGTGCTCAAGATGTGTGGACATGATGCCTCAGGAACGTGGGCGGGACCACGGAAAGCCACCCGCCCTGTCCCTCGCCTCTCCCACCCTGGGCCCTCCTGCCTCTGCTCATAGTGGGCTGGGAACAAGAGAAAAAGGCCAGGCCACACTGTGCAAACAAACAGCTGATTCACCAGGCACCGAGCCGCAGGTGCTTACTGTCACCGGACCCTTGCAAGAGCTCCATGAAGTAAGCGCGCCTGTCCCCATCCCAGAGCCCAGGGCTCTGCAATGCAGGGAGATCCTAGCAGAGCCACGGTAGAGCCGAGGCCATGCCTACGGCACAGGCACCGGGAAGGGCTGGGTGTGGATTTGCCCCGTAAAACACTGCACCAAAGCTGTAGCATTTACCAACAAAGAAGCCCCAAGAGCCGGGTGTGGTGGCACACACCTGAGCTCCCACGATTCAGGAGGCTGAAGCAGCAGAGTCTCAAGCTCGAGCCCAACCTGAACAACTTAGCAAAGTCACTAGGCAACATTTTAAAATAAAATGCAAAGAGCTGGGAATGTAACTCAGCGGTAGCCAGATTGAATCCTGGGTTCGAGGCCTGGTGCCGGAAAGAAAAAGAAAAAAGTAGCAACTCAGAGCGGCTGAGCCCCCTTGATGTCACAAAGCTCCTACGAGGCCGAGTGTGGCCTGAACTCAGGGCCCTCGCAGGTGCCAGCCCGTCCCAGCGGAAGCGGCCTCAGGATTCAAGAGTCAGTCAGTCCCTTGACGCAAGCGCAGACTTAGTCCAACTCATTGTGTTACAGATGAGAAAACTGAGCCCAGAGTGAGGGAACCGACTTGCCAGAGGTCACACGGATCCTAATGAGGGAGCTAGGACTGGCCCCAAGCCCTGTGTCTATTCCCAGCGACCCCCAAGGCACTCCTGGCGTATGTCATGCTGGGGTGGATGGGTGGCCAACAGAAGGGACCTGCTGACAGTACCACCAGTGTGGCCCTTTAGGGTCAGTGCTCCTGACTCAGGTGGTCAGCTCTCGAGCTCTAAGGATGCCTGGGATCCCTTGGGAGCAGCACCCACTCCCGAGCCCCACCTGAGCGTGGCCTGGACCCGAGAGGAGGGCAAAGGACCTGTCCTGTCGTCCTCAGCAGTCATTCCACCTTTCCGACTCCCAGAACATGGGAGTCAGACTGGAGCCCCTGTCCCCTGGCCCCCCAAGTCCCAACGGGTCCCCAAGGAAAGCCAATACAGCTGCCTGCCACATCCTCGTGGCCCTTGATGTGCTGCGGGAAGAAACCTGAGGATGGCGGGCCTGGCCTGGGGAGGACTCAGCCACAGCCAAGTCGCTGAGTCACTGTTTGCACAAGGTTACCTAAGCCACATCCAAACAAGACCCAACCTGGTTCTGGACCAGGACTCCGGGATACGCCCGCTTGCCCAAAACCGGGCCAAAGGCAGTCTCTGCTTGCGGGGGAAGACGTGCCACTCCCAGGGAGCCTTGGGGCCACAGCACAGTCCCTGTAAATGTAGGCGAAGCACTTGGCACCAGGCAGGAGCTCCTGACTTGGGAGCCATTATTATAGCATTTAATGAGCACCTATGAGGTCTCCCACCCGATCTGCCCATTGGGGTGACGCTGGCAGTCCGGCCTCTTGCAGGAGAAAGGCGTGGCTCAGGCATGTGTGTGGCAGGGGCACTCAGCTCTGACTCAGCCCAGGCTGCTCGCTGGCACCACCTGGGGAGACTCAAAAGCCACTGAGCACACACTCCACTTGATTCCATGGGTCTGGGGTAGATGGCAGCAGAGGTGGAAGGCTGGCCAGGGCACAGGGAGCTATGGAGTATTTGGAAGGAGGGCAAAGACTGGACCTGAGCAGCTCCCAGGGACAGGAGCCCCAGCCCACGAGGGCAGCGGCCCAGAGGTAGGCCTGGGGAGGTCACAGGCGCCATTTCTCAGCTGCGCCACATACTCACAGTTGCCATGCCCTGCCTAGCCTGGTCCTTCCAGCCACCATGATGTCACCACCTACAGGGACTAAAAGGTGTGCGTCTCTTTCCTGTACCACCAGTCCCTCCATCCACGTCTTTGCAAATGCTCCCCAGTCCCGTGAGTACCCGGTCTCGTGGGGGAAGTCCCCTCGACGGGGCTGCTGCTGCGCGGGGGCCCTGGCATGGCCCGGAGCAGCCTTCCTCTCCCTGGGCCCACTCAACAATGGAATAAGCATTTCCCCACCACGCCTTTCCTGTATGGATCTTAAGCCAGACCTGCAGTGGGTACGCCCGTGAACACCCCGTTTTATACATGGGGAGAGTCACAGAAAGGCTAGGCAGCTGGCAGACACCCCCCTCTTCTGCCACCAGCCACCAGCCAGCCATGGTAGTGTCAGACCTCAAACCCCAGCCGGAGGCCAGGGGTCTTTGATACACAGCCAAGTCAGACCCCGGGAGGGAGGA
Source organism: Ctenodactylus gundi (assembly GCA_004027205.1). Classification (NCBI taxonomy): domain Eukaryota; kingdom Metazoa; phylum Chordata; class Mammalia; order Rodentia; family Ctenodactylidae; genus Ctenodactylus; species Ctenodactylus gundi. The sequence continues at coordinate 322,712 of PVKB01000863.1, read as the reverse complement.
AGCGCCTGACTGCAGCTGCGCCCTAGCCCCAGTGGCCACAGGCAAGCTGGAGACCCAGTCTGGGACCTTCCTCCATGACCTCAAAGGACCCCACCCGCCCCCAAGGCTGCCACAGAACCCAGCTCCCGCCCCCCTCCCGCCAGGCAGCCCGAACCTCCCCCAGGTGAGTCAGGGAGAAATTCTATCCTGTTTCCTCCTCTCTGAATTGGCCAAAAGCCTGTTTGTTCTGTGCTCGGTGAGAGGCCCCCAGGCCCTGGCTTCCTCGGTTTCAAATAATTGACTTTCAAAGCCTGTCTTCGGTGAGACATTGCCACACACCACCTGGGTGAGGGGTGACCCCAGGACTCTGCCAGGGGTGGGAAGGCGCCTGGCTCCATGGCTGGCCTAACATCTTCCACAGTCACCCCCGGGGTGCCCCGACTCCTTCTCTACCCTGAAGCATTTCCCACAGTCACTGGCTGGCATCGTCCTTGCTCAGATGTGGCTGGGACAAGGCAGGCAGGCTGTGGCCCTGGTACCTCAAGGGTGCCGTGAGATGCTAGCTCTTCCGGAACACATGACCCAGGAGTGTCCGTCTGTCCCACTAAACATTCCAGGGGGTCTAGAGTCCTTCCCCCAACTCCAGTGGCTGCTCTGGGCTTCCCGAGTCCCCATGGGTCAGGAGATTTCAGTCTCCCCCAGGCCACAGCTGGACATGACTGTTGGGTCTGGAAGCTCAGGGGACAGACTCAGGTTGGACTTGACCTTCAACCCCGGCCACTATACTAGATTAAATGGCGAAACGATTATTTTTGAAGTAGGCTGAGGAAAATTGGTACAGCCTGGGGAAAGAGGGTGCAAGTGAACCCCCTCCCTCCCCGTGCACTTTGGCAGGAAGGCGTCATCATGTCTGCAGCCACGGCCCACTCAGCCCACCCCGGCCACACCTTGTCAGATCCAGGCACAGCCCACCTTGGACCTCGCTTTCTGGGAAATCTGAGAAGGACATGGGCCAAGGGGGCTGTCGTCAGGGCCCCAAAATTGTGAACTGGGGTACTCTGGACCCCTCATCAGCACCAATGGTATAAATACCACACTGCGAGCAAGTTAAACACTTACTGTAGCCGTGTGCACACGGGAGACACGATCTGACCCTCAACTACCCTCTCAGGAAACCCCACTGCACATGAACGTACTAACACAGAGGGGTGGTATCAATTTCCCAAGGACACACAGCAGAGACAGGATTAGAATTCAGCCCGGCTGACCCTACACCCTGGGACTGTGGCCAGTACTACTGTGTTCACGCTGGACACAGGGCAGGCATTTCTGCAGGGCCCTGCCAAAAGCCAGCTTGCTCCCCAGGCAAAGTAGAGCCTTGTGCCGTTTCCCCTCGGGATCTGGGGTTCACAGTCTTTCTCACATTTAGGAGAAGGAGCCCCAGAAGAGGAAGCTGCTGGCCTCCCCTTTTAGAGGCCCCCTCTTCATCACCTATAAAATGGAACAGGACCGGATGACCCCAAGTCCGCAGCTCACCCAGGTCTAATATCCCATCATCTACCGTGCGATCTCAGTAAGTGGTGTCACCTTCTGAGCCTCAGTTTCCTCACTTGTGAAACAGGGGTGACGAGGCAATTTTACAGGGGCTCGTGAGGACTGCAACTCTGGGCGTGCTTGGCAAACAGTAAAGTGCTGGGCAGACCTGTCTCAAAAGGGGTTTGAGCCCAGGACTTTCTCACTGAGCTACCTCCCCAACCCTTTTTGGTTTGAGACTGGGTCTCATTAAGTCACTAAATTGCCCAGACAAGACTCGAACTTGCAATCCTCCTGCCTCAGCACCCCCAGAGTGCTGGAATGTCAGGCCTGTGCTACCAGGTCCAGCTCAATTTTTTCTAAAAAGGTCTAAGATCATAACTCAGTGCAAAGGCCCTGGGTTCAATCCCCAGTAGCAAAACCAAAACAAAACAATGGAAAAAACAAGAATCAAACAAAAATAGATGCCAGAGCTCCGGGGGCAGCATACCAGGACATCCGGCTCGGCTCCCTCTCCCTTCTTGTGGGGAGAAGCTTCTTTCCCAGGCCAGCCTTTGTCGTCACCCGACACCGCACCCCACACCCCCGCCTTGCTGGTCACAGGCCCCCACTCTGCTGTGCCGCCTCTGGGTTGGGGGGAAGTTCAGAGACAGGTAGCAAGAACCTAGATGTGGCACAGGCTGTGAGGAGCAGGAGAAAGGTCCCCCCTGCCTCCGAGGGATGGACAAGGCCACAGAGTCGACTCTATCCTGGCCCTGCCGTCAGGGAGCCGTGTGACCCGGGGCCCGTCACTTAACCTCTGCACCACCATAGAGGACAGTGAGAGAGTTGATGAGACGTTCCCAGGGCACTGCCGGTCCAGGCCTGGGGGTCCCCGGCCCTGGTGCGGGAGGAGCACCTCCTCCTCCTCCTCAGAGACCTTCCTCTGAGCCCCACACGTGCCCCCAGGTGCCCCCGAGAACCTCAGAGGAACCAGCGTCAGAAAACCCAAACTCCAGCAGAGCTCCTTTCTAGCAGGAGACCTGACAAGATCCTGCTACTTCTGGGGCCTCCACCTTACCATCTGTGAAATGGGACTGCAGTCGCCCCATCATCACCATAAACACGGGTACTGATGTGCGTATCTCTCTCTGGAGAAACATCCAGAAGGTCAGACCCCCCCAAGCCCCACGCCATCTGTCCACGCTGAGGAGCAGGAAGCAGACAGTGACCAATAGCTGCTTCCTGTGCACTTGGAGTGTTTGAATTCTCCCCCCACAATAAGCATGTAATTCTTCCAATAGAAAGAATTAATACAATATTTTTGGATGTTAGAAACCAGCTTTCTTCCTTTGTGTGGTTTCTTTTTTTTAAATTCCAAGCAGAAGTCTGACCTGCAGCTGCAGTTTCTCTCATAGGACAAGAGATTAATGAATGAAAGTGAATGAAAAAAGAAAGGAAGGAGGAAGGGAGGGAGGGAGGGAGGGAAAGAAAAGTGAGAGAACAGGGCAGGGAGGGGAGGGAGGCCTGCACAATTGCAAACTTCACGAAGGACAGGCCATCTTTGGACCATCCAGTCACACACTTCTCGACCGCTGGAAGCGATGGCTTCCCGGGCCCCACCACGTGCCCAGGCACCGGCCGCTGCTCGAGCCCCAGAGGACACAGGTGCAGGTCGGGTCGCGTTCCACAGGGCCAAACGCTAAAACCGCTTTCCTGGCTCTCCCCCTCCCTGGAAATGTTCTCTGATTTCAAAACAGGCTGGAGCGCAAAACCAATAAAACTTCCTGAGCCCCTAAACAAACAACAGCCCGCTTACCCTCCCCCTCCCGGTGCCCCCGCCCACCCCCTGCCATTTGAAGGCAAGGGGCGGAGGGCAGAGCTGCAGCATTGTGCCCCAGGGTAATTAATTGCAATAATGAGGGGCTTCACAGAGCTTCAAAGGCCAGGACCCTGGCCGTGGGAGCCCCAGCTCCTGAGACAACAGAAAGCCAGGGCTGGGCTCCAAGATCCTCCACACCACCAGCCCCTTGCCGAGGACTCACTGTGCGCCAGGCACCGCACATAGTGTTCTGCCCATGCTGGGATGGGGCACCTGCAGTCCTATTTTACAGATGAGAAGACTGAGGCACATAGAGTTAAGTTTCTTGCCTGTAAATGCAGAGAAAGAAAAGGGCCGAGTCGGGAGAGGACCCCAGCCCTGGGGCGGCTTCGAGGGCGAGATGGGATGGGCACTCCCAGAGGGCAGGTGGAGAAGAACTGATTTCTAACCTGAGAGGCACGGGCGGGACAAAGCTGGGGACAGCCGGATCGGGGCCTCCAAAGGCGCACAGGCACTTGTGGTAATGCAGACATTCCAACCCAGGAGCTCCTCAGTCCCCGCAGTGACTGTCACTCTCAACAGGAATAGCTTTTTTTCTGTACAAGGGGTGGAACTCAGGGCCTACAACTGAGCTACATCCCTAGCCCTCCCCCTCCCTTTTTTATACTTTGAATTTTGAGACAAGGTCTCGCTAAGTAAACCAGGCTAGCCTCAAAGTTGCAATCCCCCTGCCTCAGCCTCCCAGATCGCTGGGACCGGGCCTGGCTAGGAAGAGCATCTTTGCCTGTCGCTCCATCCCCCCAAGACCAGACTTCTTGAGAGTCGCCCCTGCTGCAGCCCAGCCCGGCCCGGTTGGCGCTCCGCAAACAGCCACCTGGTCTCCCCGCCCTCCTCAGCCCGGCCCCGCCCCTTCACCGTCTCCTCGCCTTATCATTGGCCCGCGGAGCACGCTGCCTGCCGACCCCTCCCCTGGCCACGCCCACGGAAGCACCTGCGCCTACACTGCTCCGCCCCATCCTTCCAGGTCGGCTTCACAGGTGAGACGGTGGAGCGCAGGCCATCTTTCCTGGGCGCCCGCGGCTCTAATCCCCGATCGTCCCGCGGTGCTCACCCCACCGCGGCCACACGCTCTCGGTGACCGCCGCCCCCGCCCCAGCTCCCTTCTGGTTTTTCGCTCAGGATTCCAGAGCCCAAGGGCCCGGCTGGTTTATTGCCCCGCTGGCCCCAAGCCCTGCTCCCCGCTGCAGGTCAGCTCTCTGGGGCCAAGAGGGGCTTTTGAACGTGCTGAACACAGGTTACAGGGGTCGGAGGTCACAGCGCTTCCCTGGGGGACGCTTGGCTGGAATCATCAATGGAATGGCAACCCTTATGGGGGCTCCTAAGTGCTGGCGGCCCTCCCCCGCCCCGGCTTCTGCGGGTCGTCCGCATTCTCTCCTGATCCCTCCTTCAGGGGTCTGTGGGAGAACAGAGGGGAAGGAGGGACTGGACACGCGCTGGAGGCCTGCTTTGTTCTGGACAGATGGATGTGAGGGACAGCACCTCCCTTCGTCCACAGGCCATGGGGGTCCACAGGCCACAGGACCCATCAGCAGCAAGTCGCCGGGCCAGGATCCAAGCCCGAATGGGCCTAAGTCAAAGGGCCACACTCTCCCCGTCAAAATGGGGCTTGCCTCAAGCTTTAACTACCCACCCTCAGAATGAATGGGCTCCGTCCCCAGCGCCAATCCTGCCGCAGATCCTACAGTACCCACGTGGGGCACAGACCTAGGGGTTGACCTGGTGATATCCCGCACGGCTGGCTTCCCAAAGAGCCTCCCCCCCCGCACACACACACACAATGTGGCGCTGGAGTTTGAACCCAGGGCCTTTGCTATGCGCTATCCCCAGCCCATTTTTAGTTCTGATTTGGAGACAGGGTTTCACTAAGTTGTCCAGGCTGGGCTCGAACTCTCAGTCCTAACACCTGGGACTCCCAGAGGGCTGTGATTATAGGCCTGACCCTCCAGGCCCAGCTCCAAAGTTCTTTGCCATGTCACTGTCCTTCTGGCCCTTCCTCACAGTGCTGAGACTGTCCCAGGGGCAGGTGACCTAAGAGGCTGGTCCCCATGCCCAGAGAGGTGGTGGCAACCCGTCCCAGATGGCCTAGGACATGGGACTCTCATCCTGAAGCCAGGAAAAGCAGGCACAGTAGGTCAATGAGTTCCCCAACCAGAGAAGGCTCCTAGAATCAGAGGTGGGCTGCTGCCTTAGTCCGTGTGCCAAGGTCCCTGCCCCTTCGCTGCCCACCCTTGACCCCAGGAGAGTCCCTCAGTAAGCACAAACATCCCTGGCATGGAGGTGGAGGTGAACCTAATGTCCTGGGGAGGACTTCTCTAAATGAGCATCATTAGGGACACTCCCTTTCTACCAAATTAAGACAGATGGAGAAGGAAGGAGGGGACCTGGAAAGGTGGAAGGAAAGAGGCCCAGCTGCCCCCTCCCCTGCCCTGCTCCCACATCTCAGGAAAGTTCTGGATACAGGCACTTTTGCGAGCACCTGCTCAACACACCATGCACCGCAAGGGAGGTGGCCAGATGGGAATAAAGCACAGCCAGCTGCTCCCAGTCCCTGGAAGATTCCAGCCAGGCCCAGGGAACAGAAGCCTAGAATCAGACTCACCAGATCCACGACTCTGCAGCACCCACGTGTGTGCACACACGTACACTCTCACCTGTGTGTGCACGCTCCCCAGCCCCCTCCCTTCTCCTGGCCTTGATAATTAGCAGAGGATGCCTGGGGACAGCTTCCTGTCCCCTGTCAGACCCAGCTCCCCTGCTGTCCTAGAGGCCACTTTCCTGTGTGGCCACCTCCCGGCTCAGGACCTGCTCTCTCTGAGCCAAGCCACCCAGCCTGCCCCCCACCTTGACTGGAAGTCCACCCTACAACCAGGGTAAGACTGCTTCCGGCCTCGGCTCCTGTTCTGAGCAGAAGAGATGAAAAGCGGGGTGAGCCCTGACAGCCACCAGGCCTGGGGGTGCATCCTCATCCCGGGTGGATCCTGAAACGCTACTGCCTTGGTGGGTTCCATCCCTTGCTGGGGGACAGATGGCTCCTACCTTTATGTCAAAACTGTGGACAAGGGGACAGCCCCAAGGTTCTCCTCCGCTCTGGTACCCGGTTCGTGCCAGGAACAGGGGTTGCCATCATGAGGATTCACTAGAAGGGCCGCAGGCTCCAAAAGGCTAGTCTCTGGCCTCCTCCCAGAACGCCCACCCTGGGATCCCCGGGGACATGGGCAGGGCGGGCCTGCGGAGCATCTGGCTCTGGTCGAGGCTGGGGAAGGGGGCGGAGGGGCAGGTGGGGGTGGGGAAGAGGAGGAGGTAGGGTGGTATATTTAAGAAAAAAGAAAAACCCACACAAAACCAACAGAATTCCAGCCGATTATTCCTGCGGCTGCAGATGTCCATTAATGCAGGAGAAGCGGGACACAGCTTCGGGCTGGAGAAAGGGAACCGGCTCCCGGTTCCTTTTAACAAGCTGTTGTCTGGCTTGATCTTGTCACTCTGGAGAGGGCCATTGAGGGGTATTCATGCGTCCGCCGTGGGGGGACAAAAGCGGCCAGTATATATACTGACTGCTCAGTCGCCTGCCGGCCCCGGGGCCTTTGTCTAACCTTCCCTTAATAAACTTTTGGGGAGAGTCCATCAACCCACTTCAATGGCTGATGGTCTCATTTTCAGAGAGAGAGGGGGAAAAAAAGCAGAAGGCTGGCGTTCTGTTTTTTTTTTTTTTAAGGGGGCATTTTTCAATGCAAGGGAAAGAATCACCGCCTGTAGACACCCCACTTTAAAGGAAAAAGAACACAGCGCAAATCCTAAAAGGGAGCCCAGACAAAACAGCTATTCATCCCGGCCCTGGACTCAGCCTCCGTTTCCGCGTGGAGCCCGGCCTCGCCAGCCAGCAGGAGGCTGAGCCTGCAGCTCTGCAGATGCCAGGGGAGGCTCAGGAGGCAGCTCCTGCCTGCTGCCCCCTGGGGTTTCTGTTCGTGGGTTTCCTCACGTGAAGAAGAGTTTAAGAACCAGATCTTCCTTATGGGGCTGGAGGGGGGGGGGGGTCCCAGTTGCTCTCCTCTGAACAGTTGTTTCCTTCCTTTTTTTTTTTTATTTGCCCTGGGAATCGAACCCAGGGCCTGGCATATGCCAGGCAGGCATCCTACCATAACACCCAGCCTGTTTTGTTTTTGTTTTTCTGAGACAAAGTCTTGCCAAATTGCTAAATAGCCCAGGCAGGGCTTAAATTTGCAATCCTCCTGCTTCGGCCTTCAAGCATGCCAGGATTGCAGACCTGTGCTCACATCCTCTAAGACAGACCTCCAATTCTAAGGCCTCCTAGGGCCTCTGCCCTCGGGCTGCGGGCTGCAGGGTGGGGGGGGGGGGGGAGACTATGCCCAACCATCTTCTGGAGGCCCACAGCCTCCTCAGCTTTGCACTGCATTGTAAAAAGGCATCCCCTGCAACCACTGGCATGCCCCACCAAAGCCACGGGGTCTACCCAGACCCCAGAGTCCACGCAGCGTGGCCACATTGGCACAAGGTGCAGGTCGAAAAAGAAAGACTATTCAAACGTTCTTACAGTACCAGATGCCAGGCCAGTTTCAATCTTGTTTAACTTCTCATACTTCAAAAATATATTTTTGTATGTATGTGTGCATGGTACCTGGGATTGAACCCACGCTGAGCCACACATATCCCTGGCCCTTGTTTTAATTTGTTTCGCAAGACAGGATCGCACCGAGTCACTAAGTTGCCCCAGATGGGCTGGAACTTGTGATCCTCCTGTCTCAGCCTCCCTGAATGCTCAGATTACAGGAGTATGCCACCACACTTGACTATGAAGCTTAAATTTTTAACACCCCTTTTATCCTGTTCTTTTTATTTTGAGAAACTGAGACTCTAGGATATGGGCCCAGATCCAGGGCTCACAGCAGGGAGCTGAGGTTCTGGAGGGCGCAAGCCTTCCCACATCCAGATTTCTAAGTTCCAAACTCAGCTGCCTCGGACATCTTAATTGATTCACTGTGATGACAGTAAAAGCCACCAGCAGTCACCCTCCTCCAGTGCGCCAGCCATGGTTATTTAAAGCTTCATACGCACCATTTCCCCACAGCCATGAGAAATGGGTCCCATTGCTACAATACCCATCTTACAGATGTGACAGACTGAGACCCCCGAGAAAGAGAAGGACCCGATTGCTCAGACCACCAGAAGGGCAAAGCCAAGTTCAAACTCAAGCCGGACTCTGGAGCCAGCGCCTACCACCACCGCCCCTCCCAAAGGTTTTGTCTTTGATAAAAGACAGAAGCTAGAATGAAACAAAACAGCAAATGCAAGTGACTCCTGCCCCCACAGAGCCGCCGGGATGGGTCTCCCAGGGCCTAGAGCGGCCTCACCAGCCAGGCTCCCAGACACAAGCGCCGGCGCGCATGCGCGCGCACACACACACACACACACACACACACACACACACACACACCCCTCTTCGAGTCTCCCCAGTGGCTCGAGTTCAATGTTTTACAGGCCTAATGAGTGTTGACAAGTTTAATGAGTTTGTTTTAAAGAGCGGAGGGGGACCTGGTCAAGTTGAGATTTCCGAGTCAAATGAATTAGTGAGGCCGCCAGACTTTAGCTGACAGCCCTGGAAACGCTCCCGCAGACCGCGGCCTGGAGCCACAGACCCAGGTCCCCTCAATCGGAGCCGGGCCCCTCGCCAGATGCCTGGGCCTCCGGGCCCTCCGAGCAGCCCTGAGGTGCCTGGGTCCCTGGGAGGCTCTTCCCCACCGCCGGGCCGCCTCCCACCAGCCCCACCAGTCCCTGCCAGCCTCTGCTTGGGCCTATTCTCCTCCCTCCCCCGCTCCCCAGTGAGAGATTTGATTCAAACCCAGTTTGGCACTTGTGTGCATATTGATTGCTTGGTAATTAAGTGGCTTCATCAGCGGAGGGGACTCACCACCTGCATTTCTAAGCCACATAGTCACGGGCTGGGGCCAGCCGGCCAGGCGCAGCCCCAGTTCCTGACCACGGCGCCCAGGGAGACCAGCGTCCCGCTGCTGGGAGGGAGTCAGCGACGTGGCCTCCATTCCTTTGCTTCTTGCAGAGAATGATGCCCCAGTCGGGATGGCGTTGACATGACCTGACCAGCTCCAGATCAGACAGCAGAATCAGGATTTATCAGAATGATGCCCACATGAAAGGAAGGCATATGTGGTGCTGGCCAGGCAGCCAGAGGCACCACCGTGGCACTGTAGGCACGCGCTAAGCAAGCTCGGTTCCCCCGTGATTGTCCCCGACACAGCCACCTGGGAGTGACAAGTCCCGGGCCCAGAGCCAGAGTCGTCCCAGGTCAGACGTCCCATCTGCCTCTCTCCTGCCCGGTGACCTTGGGCAAGTCACCTGGCTGCCCTGGCCTCACCTGCAAAATGGGATTAATAAAACCTGGTCCTTGGCATGGCTTTGAGGACCAAAGGGACCATGCCCAGCACGTGTGAGTCCTCCCCAGGGCCAAGTTTAGGTGCAGAGCCGCCATCCGGGGGCAGTGAGCGTGTCCCTCCCTCTCTCCCCTCTCCTCCGTGCTGGGGACAGAACCCCTGGCCGCGATGACGCTCAGCCAGCCCCCCTGCCACTGAATCACGTCCCCAACACCACTTCCATTCTCATGGCCCTGTGAGAGCCACAGAACTTGCCCCCCCCCCCCGCCACGGTGCTGGCTGGAGTTTCTTCCCTCTGCCCACCCAGGCAGCTGCTGACACCAGTTCCCGGTGGCACCTGCCCCTCAGCCCTCCCAGGAGGAAGGGGCAGTAGAGACCCAGGAGCGGGGAGCCACACTGCCTGCGGGCATATTTGCTCTGCGTCACGGGGCCACACTCCATCTCCCGTCCCTGAGAACAGAGCCAGAGCGGGTCACAGCACCCAGCTGGGATTTCACCCCCTGGCCCAGATCCTCCTACACATGGGTTTAATTCATGACCTGCACCCCATGGGCAGGGTGAGCCCCCTTCCCTCACTGTCTCCCTCATCTCTGGTCTGAGCCCCGAAGTGGGCTTTCTGGTGAGAATTTCTACACGGAGCCGGGTGACCAGTCTGGCAAAGCACAGAGCTGTCGTGGGGGAGGGGCAGGCAGGTCACCAGCAGCCAGCGGCTCTGCCAGTCACTGGGTGTCCCCCAGCCATCTCCCCACTTCCTAGGTCTCGCCATTGTTCAGAGCTGCAGCCAGCTGCGGGCATTAATCTTTGGCCTGTTCGCAATCCCCAGAATGAAAGGCCCTCGTGCGACTGGGCTGGGCTGGGACACCACGGTGAGGAGGGCCAGGCCTATGACTGCTTGCCCGCCTGCCTGGACCGCGCCGGCAGCAGCAGCGTCACATGCTGGCATCTAAACCTTTGGTCACCTAAGCCTTCCCTAGGGAATGGGGACGAAGGCTAAACTCCATGGGCCAACGTGGCTTCCCTTTCAGCTCAGCCATTAGCAGCTAGAAACTGCCCGGTGAGGGAACAGAGCATGCCAGGGCTGGGTTTCCGGTCTGTAAAACGCACAAGACACTCTCCGAGTCCTGGCCAGGCCCACTGACCCACACCCAGATACAGCAGGGTTGGCAAAATCGCCCTCTCTTTCCTACTGGGACACTGGAGGGACATCGTCACAACTGACAGCCACCCACCCGTGTGTGCACGACCTCACGCTCCGAACCACAGTGTCCGTAAGCACAGCACTTCACGTACTACACACACACACATGATCACGTGCCAACAACCCAAGGCAACCCAACCCAACCAGGGCCCAGCTGTGCTTCCTTCCTGACCCCCCAGATGCGACCCATGGGGCTAGAGCCACGGGACTTTACCACGGCCTCCATAATCCAACGCACACAGGAGAGACCTCTCCAGCACCACAGAGTACAACTTTTTTTTTTTTTTTTTGGTAGTGGGGATTAACCCCAGGGCCTTCACAGTGAGCTATACCCCATCGTACTTTTTTATTTCTGATCTTGAGACAGTTGCCCAGGCTGGGCTGGAAATTGTCTTCCTGTCTCAGCCTCCCAGAGTGCTGGGAACCCAGGCCTGAATCACCAGGCCCAACTTGCGGCACCTGTCTTCTAAACACACGCCTCGGGCAGACTGGGATTTCTCAATTCGTGATCCTAAACACATGTCAAACACCGTGGGCCAGGAGAGAAAATAATTTGCACACACCCTGGTGTACTTCCCAAAGAATAAACCTTTCTCCTGGAAGACACGGGGTGAGGACTCTGCAGGAACACTGGCTGGTGCCTCAGCAGGGGGTCTTCCAAAGTCAGAAAGCTGCAAATGCCAGGGCCACAGCAGGAAGATCATCTCGGGTCAGACAGCACCTCCTCCAGGCAGGCTCCACGATGCACCCACCTTTGCTCCCCACCTACCCCTTCCTGCTGCCAGCCTGCTTATCTCCTCCAAACCGGCACCTGCCTTCTGGAAGCGTCGCCTCACTTGTGGTCTGTCTCCCTCCCTCCAGCCCTGCGTGGGTCTGTGTGCATGCTCACACCCGTGCTCCCAGCCCCTGCGGGGACCCACACATAGTAGGTGCTCGGCACACGGGGCTATGACAATAAACCCACAGTTCTAACTCCAGGTCCCCCTCCCTGGCATGGAGGGGGGAGGTCAGCTGGGGTCACGGTGCAGGCAGTCCGCAGCCACCCTTCTCCCCCACCTCCGGGCCCACACCCTGTCCCCCTCCGGAATGTGCATCCTGGGCTACCAGCCCAGCGGGCAGGCCTTTCCGCTGCCCGGGACCCTCTTCCCTTGATGGGTTTACCTGGGTGTTAATCCCTGACAGTCTCCATTCTTGTCCTGGGTCTAATTAAGTGCCTGAAATGCCACTTCCCCTTTCAAGGCAGCCTGCTTTTCTCTCAGGAGGCAGGTAAGCCAGGCCTGATGCTTTGAAGCACAGGAGGCCGGAAACAGGGGCAGGTGTAGAGAATGGGGCGGGGGCGGGGCCCAGGGAGGGGGCTGAGAGGGCCTGGGAGGACCAGCACCTGCAGCGCTTCTGGCTGGGAGGCGTGACCTCCTGGAGACCCGGAGCTCTGGGAGGTACAGTAAAAGCTGAGGATCGAGTTTACTGGTAGGGTGCTTGCCCAGCGCGGGTGAGGCCCTGGGTTCTGTCCTCCGACACACTCACACACACGCACAGCCCTTCTGCAGTGGTACTGAATTTGAGATGCTATAAGTACACATTCCTTTTGCAATATATCTCTCAAAAACACAGTGGCAGAACACGTCTGTCATCCCAGCTGCTCAGAAGCTGAGGCGGGGGATCTCAAACCCAGCCGAGGCGACTTTGTGAGACTGTCTCAAGGTGAAAAATAAAAAAAGTCTGGAGACGTGGCTCAGGAAGAAGGCCCCGGCTCACCTGTTTCAAAGTTTTATACACAATCCAGTCCACCCGCATTTACGTATGTCCTGTGTGCTGGGCGTCGTTCCGTTCTAAGTCTTTGGTCCCATAGGTGATCTTTATGCCCACCGTCTGGATGGGAAAACTAAGGCTGATAGAAGGGCGGCAACCCATGCACCTGGAGGAATGGCTCAGCGGTTACAGCACTCACCTAGTAAGCGCTAAGTCCCTGAGTTCGAGTCCCCAGCACCACATAAGCAGGCGTGGTGGCTCACGCCTGTAATCCCAGCACTCAGGAGGCTGAGGCAGGAGGATTGCCATGACACCAAGGCCAGCCTGGGCTCCATCCTGAGTTCAGGACCAGCTTGGGCTACAGAGCGAGACCCTGTCTCAAAAAAAAAAAAAAAAAAAAAAAAAGGAGGGCAGGAACTTGAGCCATAGGGGAGCAATTCTGGATCTCAGCACCCAGGCCTTTCAGGGAAGACACTGCACTTGGCTAGATGGGCCGAGGGCACAGGCATGAGGTGAGGATGCCCACAATAGCACCTAGGACGTAGGAAAAAAGTGGGACAGCGGGAGAGGCAGGGGCCTGACCCGGCCATTCCTCATGGCGTGCCTGGCAGATCAGATCCTGCCCAGATGCAGGGGATAGAAATAAAAGCTCAGGGACCCAGACACTTCAGAGGAATGTTCTGCTCGAGGTGCTGGTTTGTGGCCTAGAGACAGCACCCTGGTTTGGTTTTGCGTTGCTCACAATGAGCTACATCCCTGGCCCATTTTTATTTCTGATTTTTGAGACAGGGTCTCAGTGAGTCTCTAAGTTGCCCAGGTTGGACTCAAACTTGTGATCCTCCTGACTCAGCCTCCCAGAGTGCTGGAATTGCAGACTCACACCCCTGGGCGCAGCCAGGCCTTTGTTTTGACTTTGCTTTTGACATCGTATGGACTGTAATGAGTTCCTTCCCCTCTGCCAGCCACTGTTTCTTTCTTGGTACACAGATTGTTACACTAAATCAGTGTCTCTCTGCTGGGGTGACCATCAAACAACTTAAGCAGATTAGCCAAATGCCACTGTCCTCAGACTTCTCAAATCCAGAAATGGCCAGATGTTTGTTTTGCCAAAGCAGCAGGGTGACTCGGGTCACATCCCCTTGCCCTGGCGGCTCAAGGACTTTCTGTCGCCCAAATTCTGCACCAACCCCTCCTCGCCCCATCCCAGGACAGCACAAGGCTGAGGTTGCCCGGCCTCCACAGCCACAGCTCCAGACACCCTAGCGGTGCCCAGAGAGGGTAACTGCCTTCCTGAGGCAGTCAGCAAGCCGGCCAGTGACTTCAGAGGCCAGTGTCCAGCGACCAGCCCTGCCCAGTCTTTCAGAGAGACCTCCCAGCCAGGAGAGAAAGTTCTCTAATCAGGGACATGGAAGAGGAGGGGACTCATCTGTCACCAGATAAGCAGTATCACCTTATCTCTGAAGCCCAATAACCACAGCCCGGGGCTCTGGTCTGCAGCAGGGACAGCACTGCCCGCCCCCCTGCAGAGCAGCAAAGCCCACTCCCAGAATTCCCACCTCCACTGCGCTGGTCCTGCCTTAGCCTTGTTCGGACAAAGGGACCGAGGACCTGGGTGTGAAATGACTCTTCCAGGATGGCCCACCAGTTAGTGCCAAGGCAGGGGCCTGATGTCCAGCTCCGGCCCCAGCCAAGGCGTCTGCGCCCTGGGCCTCACTTTCACTTGCTGTTAAAGGGACTTTCTCAGGGTGGCGACTAAACCTTCCCGAGGACTAAGTCCGAGGCATCTACCAAGTCCAATGTCCCAGCAGGTGGCCCATGTGCTTGGTCAGGGTGCTGTGGTAGTCTCTCCCCGGGGTTGGGACGAGAAGAGTGTTGGGCTGGTCCCTTTCAGAGCCTTAAGCTAAAGGTAGCAGGGCCAGCGGACCCGTATCAGAGAGAACTTTCTTACCTCTACTTCCGGAGCTAATGTTCTGGAACTCAGTTTTCCTCTCTGTGAAATGGAACTTACAGCGGGTACCACAATAAACATCAAGGGTGGGGACTACAGGGAGGGGGGCAGCTCTTTCCCATGCTACCATGGCAACTGCCAGTGGACCGAGCTGACTTTCCTCTCCTGTGGCCTGGCTCTGGCCTCTAGATCTCAGTGTTTTGACCTGTGAAATGGGCCACACATCCTCAAAAGACAACTCAAGCCCCACTCCACCGTTTGCAATCTCAGTCTGGAGAAGGGTCCCCAGCTCCCTCAGTTTCCCTCCTCTGAACGCCCCTCCTCTGCTCCAGGCCACAGCCTCGACCTCCCTACCTTCCAGAATACCCTGCACCCCACCCACCACTCCTCTGCTGAGAGCCCTCGGCCGCTCTGAAATCAGCCCTAAGTTTTGACGATCTACAACCTGGGCTCTGGGATGGGGGGTCCTCCTAGGCACAGCACCCCCAAACCACCAGGGGCTTAAGAAACAGCTGCAGAATGAAGAGATCCAGGTGCCTTCAAAGCCCCCTGCAGGATGGAAGCCCAGCAGGAGGTGAGGGGGCCAGGTGCCCAGTGGTTAGAGCCCCTGCCCAGCATGTGCAAAGGCCCTCGAACCCCACCTGCCTCCTTCATACCTAAACGATGCTTTGACCCCTCTGGTCATCAAACAGTGGGTGTGCTGGGTGAGAGAGCTGGTTGATATCCCAGGGCCGAGAACCTGCCCAGGGCTGGTGATGTCTCCAGTCCTGACTTCAGGCCAGAGGGACACTAACCGTGGCTGAGTCTCTGCCCTGCACCCTCAGCCTGTGTCTGGTGATCCTTACAGATTTACAGCCCTCCTGTGCCCAAGCCACTCCGCGCTGGGGACAAACAGGATTGACTTGGTGGCTGCCTCCCCGCCCCCAGCAAGCCACTTACTCTAGGCGCCGCGCCCCTGCCCCCCACGCCAGCGGGGTTTGGTTGTGGGTTTTGTGCAACGTTTTGTCCCATCCAGTCCCCTCCCCGTCCCCTCCCCTCAGCCCGGCGTGCGCTCTTGACTTCATCCAACAAGTCAATAGCCGGGCGCGCCCCCGCCCGCGCCGCCCCCCGGTTTTCTTCCCAGGATAATGGGGATTCTTTGTGGCCTAATCAACCCCCTGAGAGGCCGGGAGCCCGGGCGCGCTGCCCCCGCGGCCGGCGGGGAAATGAAAGCGGGATTAGGCCGGGGCTGCGGCCCACACCGCGGTAAAGCGCCACCAGGCAATCGCCCTTCAAAGCCCTTTCGGGGTTTGGCTACTTTATTTCTAAAGTTGTTTGTATTGCTAAAGCGGCCGTGGAGGAGCGCAGGGCGGCGGCGGCCCGACCCCCGCCAGGACCCGCCCTCCGGTCCTCGCAGGCCGACTCTCCACTCTTCAGCCGGGGAAACTGAGGCTCTGCCCTAGAAGTAGCTGGCACAAGGCTCCCTTCAAGGAGATGAGCCCCTAGATCCCAGCGCGTGGCCCAGCTGGGGGGACATGGGAAGGTAGGGGACACAGCTGGACCTCCGAGGAACCCCAGAAATGTCTGGATGCTGCAGGAATTCGGACTCTGCCCCCATCCCCCAAATAGGAGGGGCGGGCACAGCGGGCAGCGGGTGGAGGAGGGGGTTCACAAAGCCACGGAAGAAAAGCCAGCTTCCAGCAGCGCCCCTTCTCCGCCTGCCCACTCCCCTCCATCGGAATTTTTTTAACTGGATTTTTGGACTTCCAGAAGGGTAAATCCGGCAGGGAGGACAGGCCAAGTGAAGAAAACCCGGGTCCCTCCCTGCTGAGAGGCACACAGAGAATACAGGGGCTTCTGAGGGAGGGTTCCAGAAGCTTCCTGGACCTGTTCCTGACCCTCACCAACCCTTACATTGTCACCTGACGAGGCCAACGGGAGCTTGAATCCCATTTAAGATACTGATTTTGCGGTCCAGGGGACCGGAGCCTAGAGCACTCTCGCAGAGCTGTCGCCCCAACCCACTTCTGATCGTGGGACAGGGTCTCACTAAGTCGCTCATGCAGTCCTCCAACCTGTCATCCTTCTGCCTGAGCCTCTCAGACTGCTGTGGTGACAGGCCAGGGCCGCTGGTTCTGGCCGGTATTGATCAGATGTCCACGTCTACCAGCCCAAATAAATTTGGTGCCTACTTGAAAATAAGTATCCAGAGAACCAAAGGCTTGCTCCCAGCCCCCCAAACCCACACTCAGATATATGCACCCCCCCCCACAAAAAACCACACCTACGCCCCTGGCCCACTCCTGACAGCCCACTATCTGCAACTTTCCCTGTCAGCTAAAAGGCTGTGTCTGATTTCGAACCAGCAGCCAGAGCAGTTGCTGTCCACCTGTCACCCGCATGGAGGCTCCAGAGTTTGGGAGAGGGCCTGGCAGAAAGGAAGACGCCCACTCGTGGGCTCCCACAGGCCAGGACCCCAGGAAAATTCGACATGGAGTTTCCCCCAGCTGCGTCGTCTTGTCCCTGCCTTCCCACCCCTTTTTCTGTCCCGTCTCGGGGTCCCTTTGATCTCGGATCCTTTCGCAGCAGCGTCAGACAAAGAGCGTTGTGAAGGCCAGAGGCTCCAGGCCTCCGTTTCCCCAGCTCTCCCTGGAACCCGCCGCGGGCCGGACTGCCAGGACGCAGCCGGCCCATGCTTGCCACCCCTGAGGTCAGCCAAATTCAGCCCCAGCCCCAAACACACACAGTGCTGTTGTTCACACACACACACACACACACACACACACAAAACGCTTTCACAGGGCCCAGATGCACTTATGGCAGCCTCGGAAGACGGCAAGGAACACAGATCAGGTAACTCACACCAAACATGCATGGAGATTAATTTCATTTATTTGTGCCTGATCTTTGGGCCGAACTCAGTGCTCCCTCAGGGCCTGGACCTTTTTCGGGGTCCCAGTATTCCCTGGGCACTTTACACACGCCTGGCACCTAGAAAGTACTCCACACACTTAAAATAATAATAATAAAAGAATGAACGACAGAATTCACATGTACTCGCCGCCAGAGGGATAATTTAAAAAAAAAAAAAGGACCCAAGGGGGAAAACTGCCTCTCAGTCCCCACTGGTCTCCTCGGCCTCCAGTCCTGAACCTCACAGGCCCCCGGAAGTCCTGGAGGCATCAGGAAACGTGCAGACGTGGGGTGCTGCTGGTGCCTCAAGGCATTCAGGAACCCCTTTGTAACGCCTGCAAATTCAGCCTGTGTGGACGTGCGACAGGCGTTTTTTTTTTTTTTTTTTTAAACCGGCCTTTCAAAGTTCAAAAACCCCTCTACCCCGGAGCCTTTGCTTTTGCTTAGCAGTTTGTTCCTGGCAGGCCACGGGGCCCAAGTCGCGTCGCCAGAGGGCTGCGGGGATCGGGCGCCCGGGCTCCGGCGGAGATCTGGAGCTGAACTCCGCCGCGGAGACCTGGGGCGGTCGGAGGGCGCCGGGTGCCGGGTGCCTGGTGGAGCCTCGCGATCGTCCTCGCCATGCGGTGCGCCGCTCGCCCACCCGACCCCGAGGCGGAGACCGTCGGGGCGGCGGCTGCGGGACCGGAAGGCCGCGAGCCTCTCTCCGCGAGGGGACAGCGGCCGCCACGCGGGCTCCGCGACGCCCAGATGCGGGCTCCACCCCGCCCCGCCGGCCCGCCCCGCTCGCCTCTAATTACGCGGCGGGATCGCGGCGACCGCCGGGCCGCGCTGTAATATGATGAACCGCCTTTGTGCCCGCGTCACCCAAAGCGCTTCGGATAAGCGGCGGCAGCGGAGGATCAAAAGGGCGGCCGCCTCCCGCCGGTGCCGGAGCCTCCGGGACCTGCCGGGCCGGGCCGGGCCGGGGGCCGGCGGCTCTTTGTCTCTCTCCCTGCCGATCTGCTGAGCGTCCCTCGCCCCGCGCGTCCCAAGCGCCCCCAAACCCCAGGCGCGTCTGTCCCCATTCGCTCCGGGCTTCCGTGGATCCCCTGAGCGCCGTTCCCGCCGTCACTCCCGTCTGGGCTCTCTCCTTCCTGCGGCCGTCCCCACTCGCCCCTGGGTCCAGCGCACTAACAGGGGAAGCCCGAACCCCCAAATCGCGCCGGGCCCATTCGCTAACCCGCAACCCCACGGAGCACGGGGCCCCCTCGCCATCCGCCCGGCCGCCGAGCGCGCCCCGCGAAGCCCCGGCCGCTTCCCGGCGGAGCGGGACGCGGTCGCATGCTCTCTCCTCCGCCCGCCCGGCGCGCACCCCCTTCCCCACACCCCTTCCTTGGCCCCCGCCTCCCCTTTGCCCCCGACCCCTGCTCTCCCCCTCCACGTCCCGCCCCTCCGCAGGCTGGGCGTCCCCCTGCGCGTCGCTCGGCCTCTCTCGGGGACCCCTTCCCGGCCTCGCGTCCCCCCACCCCACTCCGTTTGAAGTTTTAGCGAGATCTATCTACGAACGGCGAAGTTTTCCCCTTAGGTCACCGTTCTGCCTTGATTCGATTTGGGAAGGCGAGCTGCCCCCTCCCCCTGCCCGACCCCGGTGGGGCCACCCCGCCCCCGCGGGTCACAAAGCGCTGACCCCACTTCCACCTTTCGTCTTTCAGCCAGCGCGGGAGGAAGGGGAGCAGAGGAAGGCCGGGGCGGCCCAGGTCAGCAGCATCTTCAACACCCCCCCTACCCACCCTCCACCGCGTTTCCTACGGACCCTATCAGTTCGAAGTGGCGGGGCGGGGGGCGGGGGGCGGGGGGGGGGAGTCATTTTCTGAAATTCCGGCCTCTGAACTTTGGGGTGTCTCCTCCGTGCAGCCACCATTCTCCTGGCCAAACACTGTCATTTCTGGGGTGTGAGACCAAGAACTTCCAGCCTCTGACAGGCCGAAAGACCTTACCAATTTCACGTTCCTATCCTCAGGTGCCCTTACCCAGAAATCCAGGACGGCGCCCCAATAACTTAAGTCTGTAGCGACAGAATAAGGAACGGCCGAAACAGCGATTCCAGAAGAGGTAACCTGGAAGGAAATCTCAAATTGCTCGGCCCCCTTTCCCTCTAGAAAAATATCTTTCTGTAATATTATTTACATAGAATGTCATAAGCAACAACTATCATTTCCAGGAAGACACTCCTTTAAAAAAATAATCACCTTACTGCTTTAAGGCTACTGTTATATGTGCTTTTAAATCCTCCCATGTAAATTCCACTGAAAATTTGGAAAGCGGCTGGGGGGGCGGGGAGGGGGGAGGTTAATCCGGGTTTAACGCCGCCGCGATGCCGTCTTAGGACCCGGGTTGGCCCGCCGGCCTTATCTCCTCCCCACATTTGAGACGCCCCGATTCCACCCAGCCAAATAGCTCGGAGAGCCGCGCAGATGGCGGCCGTGGTCGCGCCTCAGGAAAATGTGTTATTAATATCTAAATAACTTCCCAATACTGTCTGGTAAATCTCCCCTCCGCCATTCCAAGTGATGGATTCGTTTGAAGTCTTCCCCCAGCCTCTTTTTTTTTTTTTTCAGTGTCTCTCTCTTCTTCTTAGCCAGGCTTATTTCAAACTGGTAAATATCTAATTCCTTTAACCGCTGCGCCACGCACGGCGCGCCAGTCTGGTGGGGACACACGCGGGGAAGCCGCCGCCGGGGCGCGCCCCAGGTGAGCAGGAAGCCCGCGCGGCGGGGGGGACCGCGATAGGCGGGGACGCGGCCCCCTCCCTCCCCGGCGCTCCCCGGGGACCCTCGCGGCGGGCGGGGCGCCCCAACTCCCGCCCGGCCCCCGATGGGGCGGTCCGCGCGCGCCTATTCTCCCTTGTTTAAAGTTTGTTCCCTAAACGTCTTCTATTAGATTACGCGCGCCCGTGGCCCCCCACCCCGCCCCTTATCGCCGCCTGTGTCTTCTCCCGCGGCCCGTCACACTCGATTTAGGCACGAGTTTATCTGGCCAACAACACCGCGCCGACTTGTTTATGTACCGCGGGTGCCGGGGCGTGTTCGCCTTTGTAATAATAATAGTTATCTGCGCCTTGCTCGCCTCTCCTCTTACCTCTCTCCTTCGGGTTTTTTTTTTTGGGGGGGGGTGGATGAAAGAAAAAGGGGCCTCTGGGCGTCCCAGTGTGGGCTCCGCCCCCGGGACCGTCCCCACCCCCAGCGAGCCCCAGTCCGCGCCGCCACCCCCCACCCCGGGTCTGGGCAGAGCCACCGCCGGGCGTCGCCTAAAGCCCGGGAATCGCCTGTCACCCTCCCTCCTTCCTCCGAGCCCCCATTATGCGAAGCTGATCCCACTCGGAACGGCCTCAAATCCCGCCTGGACTCTGGTTGATTAGATTGCCAACCCGGGTAATCCTTTGATTTGGTGGAGTGTCAATTACCTTTCTCTAAACACACATTTACAGAGGAGGGAACTTGTTGGTTTAAATCGAGGCAGATTGTTTCTTGATAAATGGGCCCCTCCGGCCCGCCCCCTCCCCGCCCCCCCCCCCCCCCCCCCCCCCCCCCCCCCCCCCCCCCCCCCCGCCGCACCTTGCCGGCGACGAGGCACCTTGCAGGTGTGAAGCTGGGGGTAGAAAAAAACCCCAACCGCGTGGGCTGAGGGGCGCGCGCCCCCTCCCCTACGCCTCCGCTCCCCCGGAGCCTAATTAAATTTGGCGGGTGCTTGTACACACAATCAGAACAGCTTCCTACAGTGTAGCGAACGACCGAAAACCGCATTAGCAGCCACCTCCGCTGCCAAATTAAATTGTTCCCCACCTCCCTTTACAAGTGTCTGAAGCCCTCACTTCGGGCTGTCCCCTCCTTCTCTACCCTTCCCCACCAGCGCCCCTTCCCGCTCCACACCTGTAAGAGCGCTGCCTTAGAAATAAACCAAGCAAAAATGCAAAACCAAGTGGGCCCCCCTGACCTTACTCCCAAACTAGGGAACTGGCCTGGGGTCCGCGCCCCTGGGAAGCGTGTGCACACGTCTCCCGGGGGGGGGGGGGGGGACCCTGACACCCAGGTGATTTTATTTTATTTTTTTTTTGGCCAGGGAGGAAAATAACTCCTCTTTCTCTTGGAACTTTAAAAAAAATTTCATATGAATTATGTGCGTCCCACTTGGGTTTCCAGCCCTGGAGACCCGCAGGTAGGATCTGATCATGGCCTGCACTTTCGGCACCGTGGGATGTTGGGGGCTTTGGTGTGGTCCCTGTTAACTGGGCCTTTGCTCTGGCAGAGTATCGGTTTGACCCTTTGCCAGACTCTACCCAATTCTTCCCAAGAATGCCCGTGGGCTCTGCCGCCCCGGGACAACCTTTCTCTTTCCTTTCCTTAGACTCCCCCTTTTGCTGACTTCCCCAGCCTGTCTCTCCCCTGCTCTGTAGGGGACAGGCCGGAGAGGACACTCAAGTGAGGGAAGGGTACAGATCCGTCCACTCGGACCCCTTCCCACTCCAGGTGTCAGGAGCTTGGCCGGAGCCCTACCCACCCGTGGCAGCAGCGGCCTGAGGATTCTCCCAACCAACAATCCTAATAAGTCAGTCTTAACAAGGATAAGGGGGGGGGGGCATGAACAGTCTCATGAATATCAGCCCTAGGGGAGCAGGAGTGAGCTGTTCAGAGATGAAAGTGCATAGGAATAAAAGCTCAATTTAATCTGCTTTAAAACCCTTCAACTTAACGTTTGTGCTCGAAACTCTGAGAGTGAGGCCTGATTGCGGATAAATAGTTTCTTACCATGCCTGGGAGCTATTACATCCCTCTCCAACACAGCTTCCCATTCAGCGGCCCCAGTTTCCATTACCAGCTCTAATAAGTCTTAACATTATTAAATGCCAAGCGGACGATCGGGGGAAACGGACTCAGGGAGGGATCTCTCTTTTAGTACTTAAAGAGGCGCACTCTTAAACCCCTTCTTTGGCGGCTCCCTGCCAGCTGAGGGGCAACCCCCAGAGCAAGGAGCAAGCGTTTGTGGAGAGCAAGGAGTCAAAACAAAGTTGTGGGGACGCCACCCGTGTCCCCGTGCCCTGCCCACAGGGCAGCTCTGTCTCTCTGACCTGGACCACTTGGGTGGAGGCCCTAAGGTCTTTTCCCCTTAAACATGGACATGACACTGATGTCTAGGACCCGGGAGAGAGATGACGGGGATCCTCAGGACTGCCACCGACCGGCCCCCACACTCAGATCATGGAAGCGGGCATGTCCACAGTGTCCTCTGTGGGCTCGCTGCCCGCTCACGGGGCACAGCTCTGTGGAATCCCACAGCGCAGATGTTTGAGATGCAAGCACTCACGACACATCGGCCACTGTCCCACACGCCCTGCAACACTGCAACACAGGCCAGCGCGAACCGTGAGGTCATTCTGGTTCTGTATCACCTTTGCGACTCGGTTCTCAGCGGCCCCATCCTCGACACGCCCTCGGGGACCCAGAGCTCCCCAGCGATTCTGGGAAGGAAAACCTCTGTCCAGCGAACTTGCCCGTTTGGTAGCTCTGGAAGCCCTGCCTGGAAGCCCTTGAATCCCCCTGACTCAGAAGAACCCCCAGACCACACGTCCTTTTTTCTCCTCTCCTTCCTTTGCAGAGAAACACAGCCATCTGTCCTTCCACAGCCTGAGATGTACATTTTTTTGGCGACACTCGCACAGGGGCATGTCTGTAATCTTCCCAAATCAATCCAAACCTCCTGTCCCTGCTCCCTGGGGAGCCTGAGAGAGGGATCTGGTCTGCAGTATTTGGCTGGGAGAAGATTTCTGAAATTCTGGGTCTCCCTCCCTGTCACTCACATTAAAAAAAATAAAATGTCCCCCTAGTCTCTTTGCCATGGCATCTGAAATAAGCTCTAGGCTCGACCCCCCCCATCCCCCTCCTCAGAGTCGCAGGGCCCTGGGCCCACTGGACTAGCCAGGGGTTCCTTGGCAGTGCAGGGCTGCCTCCTTCTGCAGATTGGAGGCCCCTCGGCAGGCCCAGCCCAGCGGGGTGCCAGCCACAGCGCGTTCCCTTTCTTCCCTGGCCCCTTTTGTCCCCGACCGGACTGCCGCCCCACCGGGGGCCCAGAATGTCAATAGCCCGCCCCTTCGCCAGCGCTGAGCGGCTCTCACGCGGGGCTGCCCGCCCGCCCCGGCCTTCCCCCTCCACGGGGCCGGCATGGGGGCTGGGCCTCCCCAGCTGGGAGTTGTCTTGGGAAGCGGGCTTTGTCTGTGAAGTTCATCTTCAAGGTTGGGAGGGTCTAGCGGCGCCAGAGAGAGGGACTCGGGCTAGTATCGCTAAGGGTGCAGAGTGGGAGACACTGGGAGCCCGCACCGGAAGGCGAGAGACTCCCAGGGGAGCTGGCCCGCTCTCCCCAGGGCCATTGTCCCGCCGGTTCTCGTGGCGATGACTTCCCCATGATCTCTGCCTGCCTGCCTCCTCTCCGTGGGCGCGTTCCTTGACTCTTTCTTTTTTTCTGGGTCGGTCTTTGTGGCTATGGGTCTCCCAATGTCACTTGTCCCCATGGCTCCAACTCCACACA
This sequence comes from Ctenodactylus gundi, assembly GCA_004027205.1. Classification (NCBI taxonomy): domain Eukaryota; kingdom Metazoa; phylum Chordata; class Mammalia; order Rodentia; family Ctenodactylidae; genus Ctenodactylus; species Ctenodactylus gundi. The sequence continues at coordinate 298,590 of PVKB01000863.1, read as the reverse complement.
GACACACACACACACACACACACATAACCACCACCACCACCACCACCACCAAAGAGAGCCACGGGCAGAGGGGACACTTGCCCTTTCTCATCTAGAACTTCTCCATTCCGTCAAAGAACAAAAGTCCAGTGCCCTTCCTAGGCAGGCGCTCGAGGAGGAGCCCTTTCCCAGGAAGGGAGGGACAGCCGGGCGCTGGGCCCACACTCTAGCTCTGGCAGCCTGGCAGAGGGTGAGAGCTGGGGCCTGAATCTCTCCCCAGTAGGATCCAGACACCCCAAGCACCTGGAAACTTGGCCCCAACTCTCCCTGCCAGCCACCGCCAAGAGGAAGACACCCGTCCGCCCCAGCCCTGGTGACGACGAGGGGCTCAGAACCCGCCGGCGGTGGCGCGCGGCCTCAGCTAATTTTTATTGATTGCGGAGGTCAGTCAACTGTCAGGGAGGGTTTCAAGGGACCGTTTAGAGAGCGTGCGCGGGTCTGGTTAACAAATTCATTTAGGGAGCCGCAGGCTGGCTCCTCCCGCCCACCCTGCCCCCAGGCCCAAGGTTCCTATAAATAACTGATCAACATTGGAATTAGCAGCCAAAACGCTGACCCTTGAGGATGCAGGCGCCACAGCAGACGGACAAGGGGCGCTAGGGTGGACAACAGCCGGGTGCCCCGAGCTGGTGGCCCACGGAGCCAGGCTCCGCACCCCGGCCTGGCCTGGGTGGGTGGGGGTGCTCTGGGTTCTGGCTGTCCCCCGAGGCCCAGCGACTTCGCCGTCCAGCTACCATCTGGCGGCCAACGCAACTGCAGGCCAACACCAGAAGGCGGGAAATGGTGGCCGCGGGGTGGCCGGCCGCTGTCCCCTACCTTTGTCGCCCAGGATGCCATCGATGCTGTGCTTGGCCTTCTTCTCCCCGTCCTCTTCCTTCTTGTCCGCTTCATCGTCCTCCTCTTTCTTCCCGAACTTGATTCTGAGCACGCGGCTAATCGAACTCACTAAACCTCAGAAATTCAAAGGCAAAAGAGCGAGTATAAGTTGTTGGGGAAGGAGCCCCAGGGAAGGGGGGCCAGAGTCCTGGGACCAAGGGGGGGGCTCTGCGGGCTCACACACCGCCCCCTCTCCCTGGGTGGTGTCGGGCCTGGCACGTCCAGTGCTCCTGAACACATCCTGGGATACCTATGTGCCTCACAGGATTCCCTAATCATACTCCCCTAGGGCCACCCCAGCGGGACCCCCAAGTCCCGAGGCTTCTGCCAGGCCTGCTCAGGTGGGCCAGCTGGCTCTGCAGGCTCTCCACACCATGAGCCCACCTCCCTGTGCACACAGCAGGCACTGGGCATCGAGTCCCTCGCCCTTTCTGGGGCGGCATGGTGGGACCTCCGTGTCTGGGACCCATCGGCCCAAAGGGAAGGGGGTACAGGGAGCCCTGTGACAGGGCATGAGCCCCCACCCAGGACACCTCTCCCAGAAAGCCGCCAGGAGCGCCTCTTTCCACCTGCCCTCCAGTTAACTTTCTGCTGCACGCTGCCTCTTTCGCTCCAGCCTGCCTTTCTCCCTCTCCTGTCAATCCTTCCCGTCTGCCGGCTCTCCTCCCTCCGTGCTAACTTTCTTCTCTGGTCCCACCTTCCCTTCGGTCTCACCCGTTCCTGTGCCCTCTCTCTGCCCTCCGGTTTCCTGTCCCTCCCAGCCTCCTGGGCAGTGCCGCTCCCCCACCAGACCTGCCCCTCGGGCAGGGCCAGCCCGGCAGTCTTCTCACCTGAGGGCACCGTGCTGCGGTCGCAGTGGCCATCCTTCAGCAGCCGGTCCCGGATCTCCCAGCTGAACATTCCCGGGTTTTCCCTCTTATACTCCTCAATCTTTTTCTCTACATCCGGGGTCGCCACCTGCTTCAGAGGCGGAGGTGGGAGAGCAGGAGGGGGCAGATGGGGCAGGGGAGGGAGATACTTTTAATACCGACCTCCCCAGAGCCCCAGGCTCAAGGCTCTGGTCACCATGTCACCTTCCCGAAAGTAACCTGTTCTTTCAAGTAACAGGGTCCCAGCTTCCCAGGATGCAGGGGCAGGGAAGGCATAGGTCCCCCTCACCATCTCAGGCAAAACACCGAGAGGTCTTCTGGTTGGGGGTGGTCTCAGGGACACACGGAGGGACAGTCCAGAGATGGCTCACTGGCCTTCAAATCTCAGGCAGCCTAGACCACAGCTATCCCATCCCCGAGACATTCAAATTGTAGGAAAATCACATCGGGAATTTGGGACGCTCGCCCCTGGTGCTAGGAAGCAGAGTCCCCGTGCTGCTGGATGACTCAAGGTAGTGAGGGCCAGGGTCCCCGCCTGCTGCCAGCCTCGGTGGTGGCCAAGACACTCACTCTGGGCTTGCTGCCGCCAATGGCTCCAGGCCGGATGGACCCAGTCTCCTGGTACCGGCAGAGGATCTTGGAGACGCAGCCGTGGGAGACTCGTAGCTGGCGGGAGATGACACAGGGCCGGATGCCGTGGTGGGCCATCTCCACAATCTTGTGGCGGATGTGGTTAGGCAGGGGTCGCCCATTGATGAAGACCCCACCAAGCTGATTGACCCGGCCTTGACCAAGTGGGGTAGACACTGCAGAAAGGAGAAGAGGGGTGTAGGGTGAGGAGACACACAGCGCACCCCCAGACCAGGGCCATGGGCCCTAGTCCTCCAAGATCTCACCTCCCAGGTCCTCACACTGGCAGGAGCATGGGGAGCTCAGATACAGATTAATAAAGGTCAGGAGGCCAGGGAAGGTCTTGCAAAGAGGGCCAAAGGCGGCCAGAGACCCCTGACTTGCTGTGTCCTCCAAGCTGCCCTACTGCTGAGGACACACCAGGGGGGTTCTTGTACCAGGAGGAATAGAACCTGGAGCTGTGAGCCTGGTGGAGCCCTGTAGCTTGGGCCACAAGTCCGCCGGCCTCTATGAGAGGCCAGTGACCAGTGAGACCTGGCCCATGGTTCCATTCCACACTCTGCGGTGGGGGCTGATCCAGTCCAAGAGGGGACAGAATGTGTTTGTTAGTTAGACGCGTTTGTTTAGACACCGGTTTGAACAGTTGACCCTCCCGAGTGCTGCCCGGGGCCAATGACAAAAGCCATCATGCCACCTCTGAGGGGACCTAGCTGTCCCTCAGGTGACTCCCTTTGCTTCCAACCACTCTCCAAGTTTTAATTTCGTTTTGGGGCGATTTGGGGGAACACGCTCCACTATCAGCAAACTCCAAAACACTGTCTGCTTGGGTCTCGAAAATCCCCAGACTCTCTCTGCCGCCTCTTCTCACCAGCGTGAACCCGAGTCCCTAGGTGTGGGCGACTCTGGCAGCCCGCGAGAGGGGCGCCGCAGTCGGGCGCAGGGCGAGGGAAAACACACACATCGCTTTAATGTAAAGTCTACAGAATTTCCTCACAGAGGGCTGTTGGGGGTGGGGGGAAACCGGGGCACTAATCCAGCCTCGATCCCCCCAATTTGGGGACTCAGCGGCTGCGGAGATCTGGAAGATTACAATGATTTCACAGCCGCGCGAGTGCAGGGAACTGGAGGTATAATTGGAAGGAGGCTTGGGTGGCGGGTGGCTGGCCCCCCTCCGTCTCTCTCCCGTCCCCCCCTCCTCTCTTTGCAAAAGGAAGTGTCTGAAGCCACCCTCGGATTTAATCAGAAATCGTGCGTCGCCAAGTCAGAGTCGTTCGGTCTCCGCGGTGCGGGCTATGCCATTAGCGCTCGAGAGCTCTAGAGCGCCAAACTTGGTATTCAAGAGCCTCTTTAGCGACCGGCGCTCGGCTCTCCTCAGTATTCGGCGTCATGTTGGGCAAATATTGTCCTAATCCGCCGCGCGTCCGCCGCCGCCTGTTCCACTCGCACCCGCTCCAGGAGAGCGCTCGCGCAAATCCCCGGCTGGGGCTCTCCCGCCTGCGTGGCCGCTCGCGCGCACTTGATCACGGAGCTGCTCGCCTCGCCTCGGTCTCATCCAGGGACCCGGCGCCGCCTCGCTGCGGCTCGGGCGTCCCCCCCTCTTCCTCCCCGATCGCAGGCTGCCTGCCCACCCGCCCCCTCCCAGCACCCGAGACTCGGGACAATCACACACGCACGCACACACAAAATAAAGAGTAATTAAAAATATAATACAAGTCGCCCACATTTCTAACGACTTTTCCAGGACACCCTGGGCTGTCTACCTCCAGACGCCAAGCGATGGGCGGAAGGCGTTCCAGGAGTTTAAAAAAGAAAAAAAAAAAAAAATAAAAGGCAGACGAGGGCCTGGCTGGCCGCCGCCGGGGACCCCGGTGTCGCCGCCCGTCCCCTGCGCTGTCCCCGGCCTGCGGGCGCAGGACAGGCGGGAAGAGCGCGTCCGAAAGAAGCACTTTCCTCGGGTTGGCCCTTACGGTCTTTTACAGCCCGCCCGAGTATTTTTTATTATTTTTTTTTCGCCAAGAACATTCGCAGAGTTCGGGAGTGGAAGCAAAAAGTTTTCTTTTAAATTATTTTTTGGGGGGTGGATATTTACTTTGTTTCCGAATGAGTTTGTCCGGAGGCCGAAAAGCTTGGAGTGTTTGGGAGTTGCTCAGGAAGGCGGCGGGTGGCTACAATACCCCATCTTTCCAAATAAAAGGGCTCGGAAGACCCATCCCCGGGGCGGAAAGAATTCAGATGGAGAGTCCCAAGCCGGTGGCCCGCCAGCCCGGCCAGCCAGCAAACTCTCAGCTCAGACGCTTCCGAAAAGAGTGCAAGGAGCTGGAATTCACCCAAATCCCGAGACGTACGAGGAGCTGAGTCCCCGGAGTCCCAGGCCCGCGGCTCGCCGAGGCCCCCGCGGAGCCCGACGCGTGTCGCCCCACAAACTCGCTGACCCCCCGCGCGTCGGGACCGGGACCCGGCCAGGCCGGGGGCCCCGCGGCGGCCCGGCGATCGCGGGGCGCCGGCCTCGGGCGCTCTTACCTTCCAGCGGGAACCCCGTGCGCGGGTAGTTCTGCCCCGGGGCCGGCCGCATCATCCTGGGGACCGCGCCGGGCAGGGCCGCCATTCCTGAGCGCGCCGGGGACGATCCGGAGTCGGCCCAAATCGCTCGCCGTCCGCTCCTTTTTTGCCCCTGCTGAGATCTTTCTCTCCGTCTTCTTCTTCTTTTTTTCCCCCCCCTTAACCTCTCCCCCTCCCCGGCGCACGCGCTCCCGACCCCACCCCCGCCCGGCCGCGGCCTCCGGCAGCCGGGGAGGGGGCGCGGGGCGCGGGGCGGGAGGAGGGGAGGGGACGGCGGCCGCGACGGGGAAGTTCAAACAAACACACACGCCGGCCCGGGGCCGCCCCGCCGGGAGCCGCGACTGGGAGTTGCGCGCGATCGCTCCGGGGGCGCGGGCCAGGCCGGGGCCGCGGGCGGCGGGACCCGAGCGGGCCTGCGGCGGCCGGACCACACGCTCGCGCTCGCGCGGGGGCCGGAGTTCCCGAGCCCGGAGGCTGCGGGGTGGATTTCTTTTTCGGATTTATTTATATATTTATTTTCTTGGTTCTCGTTCCGGCTCCCTCCCTCCTCCTCTCCGCCCCTCGCTCTCCGCTCCCCCCACGCCCTCTCTCCCTCTCCCTCTCTCCCTCTCCCTCTCTCTCTCTCTCTCTCTCTCTCTCTCTCTCTCTCTCTCTCTCTCTCTCTATCTGTCCTCTGCCTCTCTCGGTCCCCCCAGGAAAAAGACTTGTGGACGGCTTCGGGGCTAGAGGGGAGGCGACAGGGAGTGGCGAGGTTGGGGACCCGGAGGCGGCCGGCGAGGGGGCGACAGGGATCAGCTGGGTAAGTTGTGCAAAAGTGCGCAGAGGAGAAGGCGGCGCGGCCCACGGGATCTGATAGGCTCGGACTTTTCTTTTATTCATGAGAGGGGTGGGGGCCGGGACGGAAGGGAGCGAGGGACCAATGACGACGAGAAATCGCCCAGGAATATTTCTGCCCCCCCATCTCCGGCGACCTCGTTTTGTGTGTGTGTGTGTGTGTGTGTTGGGGGGGTGGGGGAGTCGTGAAAACGGGGATCAGGACCCGGGAGTTGAGGGTCCGGAGAGAAGACCTGTCCGCCGGGCTGTCTTGGCCGAATGTCCCCGTCCCCGCCGTCCGAGGGTCCTCGGCCCGGCTGGCCGGTCCCGGCGAGGGCCTGGCCTTTCGCGGGGTGCTTTTCTGCGCCTCCCGGTGAGAGTGCGCTCTTTCGGTCTTCTGCCGCTTTTTATGACACACCCGAGTGGCCTCCGCGGTAGGACCCACCGGGGACCACTTGAGGCGACGGCTGGGGTGAGGATGACTTTGGGAAATTATGTCCGAGTGGCTGCACCTGGGTCTAATGCTTAAGAAACTCCGTCTGCTCGGGGTGAGGGACGCGTCCTTTCCGCCCAGACCCTTGTGACCTGCCTGCTCCCCTTAGGCCCCAGGCCACCACCCGGGATCTTTTTCCTGCGGGGAGGTGGGCGTGTTGGGACTGTGCTGAGGACCGCGTTCCGTGAGGTGGGGAACGGCCAGAAGAGAGCCAGTTCGCACACGGTAGCCCCCATCAGCTCCTCCGCTGGGGGTTGGGGGGGTGCCATGATGGCATGGCCATGACTGGCGAGGTGGCCAGGAGTTCCACAATTCTGTGCTCTCTGAGCACAGAGTGACCAGAAGCTCCAGCCTCAGGACATGGATTCCGGGGGTCGAAACGCCCTCCCAGCGGGGCAGGACGCCACAACTGCAAGCCTTTTGTCTCCCAGGGGAAAAAGAGTCTCCGGCGGCCCAGCGCTGGAGGCAAAGTACAATAAAATTAACCCAGCCCTCAAATTCGCCCCTGCCCGCCCCCTCCCAGAGGTGGGGTCAGCCTTGTGTTAGCGGGGGATGGGGAGACTGGCCCCAGTGTGTCTCCTTCCCTTCTCACCTGTGACCCTCTGGCTCCGAGGCTCATCAGACTTTTGGGGGGCTTTCTGTGAATGAGAGCTGGGGGGCTGTGTTGAGAACCTTGGTAAACAGAAGCTCTGGAGATGGAACAGGGACTGGCCAGGCAGCCCTGGGATTGGAAGGGCGACCAGCGGGGCGCCTGGACCAGGGTGCCAGGCTGCTTGAGTCCCAGGGGCCCCTCCTCTGAGGGAATGGGGACCACCCCAAGAGATTAAGTGAGTCCAGGTGAGTCGATGACTTCCTGAGGAGCCTGCCCCCTGGATGGGTGTTTTTATGTAAATGCATAATGGACATGGCCCACTTACCCACCATCGTTAATTCTGGAGGGTGAGGTGGGTCAGGCCCTCAGGCACCCTTCTGGGTTGTGGAGTGGGCCAGCGTGCCGGTGGCTGCTTCGTGGGCTCTGCCCGGCTGTGGGTGCCCCGCTGTCTGTCTGGGTCAGTCTGAGCAAGTGTGGGTTCCTGAGTGCAGGTTTATCAGGTTCATATCCACAATCTTGGAGTGTTTTAGTGGTAGCTCCGGGAGAAAGGACCTTCCAGCACACTGAGGCAGGAAGGCTCCTTCCTGTGGCACTCAGGGACTTTGCAGCCGTTGTCCTGGTCCCACGTGATCCATTGGGGTGTTCACATGGGGTCATCGCGGTGCAAGTGCAAGGCCCTAGGAACCCTTGGAACTCCTTTCTGTGGGGCCACCTGACCCATAGTGAAACCCTACAGCCCAGGAAGGCACAGGGTGGGTCCCATCGTGCCACACCAGGGAGCAGGCCCCCAGAACCCAGGCTGGCCGCCCAAACCCTGGCTTCCAACAGCCGGGATCCCACAGGGGAGGACGCAGGGGTGCTCGTTGGAAGGAGCCTGGCGGTTCTCGCCTGTTAAGAGACCAATTTCACAAATGATTTTTGCAACAATTAAAAAGTGTGGAGGGGTGAAATGGCGATTTCACATCCAGCAGAGGAGGAAAGGGGGGTTCACCTGGGGCCTGGGGCAGCTGCAGCCGGGGATGGGGCAGCTCCCCCTCCTTCTGATCCTCCCCACCAACCCACTTGGCCCTCTTCACTCCCCACTCTGCATGTACCCAGCCATTAATCAGCTCCCGGGACCTCCAGACGTAGGTCGCCTTCTTTCTCCCTCTCTGCCTTTCCTGTGTCTGTTACGCCCCCCCACCCCCAGCACACACAGGCGTACACACACACGTGTGCACACACACGTGTTCCCTTCTGTCTCCGCCCCACACGGGTCTCCAGCATGAGTGCTGGGGTGTTGGGGGTCTCTCTCTGCGTGGCCGGCCTGACTTCTCCCAGTGCTTTCCGTTGTCCCCGGCTGTCTGAGTCCCTCCCCTACCCATCTCCATGGTTTCCGGAGGTATGTGCGGCCTCTACTCTGCTCTCTGGGCTGGAACTCACACCCGAGGCCCTGGGACAATCCCTTGGACAGGATGGGGTTGGGCAAAGACCTTGGGAAAGGGAACCCCCTTCTATTCGTCCTCCTCCCCCTTTGCCTCTTCTGAAGGTTCATCTCCAGGCAGCTCCCCCGCCCCCCAGGAGTCACCCCTCTTCAGCTGTCTGGCTTGGGCAGGAACCCTTGTCTCTACTTCTCCTTGCTCTGAAACTACACACACACACACACACACACACACACACACACACACACACACACTGTCCTCTGTCCTGGGTGTGTGTGGGGTGTCCCTCACCAGCCTGCCCATGTCCAGGAAGGGGTATTTGGCTGCCAAATTGGGGCTCCTTTCCCCCTGCTCCCAAATGGTCAGGGCCTCCTCACCCCACCCACACGAGAGGATGCTGTCTGTCTCATTTGTCTAAGCAACGATCACCATTTTGGGGGGAAGACAGTCTGACTCAGTAGCCCAAGTTGGTCCTGAAGTCACTATGTAGCCCAGGCCGGCCTCAGACACACAGGGAACCTTCTGCCTCGGCCCCGCCCCTGGCTTGAGTGGTGCTGGGGACCCCACCCAGGGCCTTGCACCTGCTAGGCCAGTGCTCTAACCACCTAGTACCACCCCCCCCCCACACACACACACCTCCCCAACCCCCGCCCAGCGAACCCTTTCCCAAAGTGATTACACAACAGATCTTTCTTTAAAGGTTAGGTAAATTCACCTTGGAACCCTGGGGAGCTGGTGGCACAGACTTGTCCTCCTGGCATTGTGGGACAGACGCTGAGGCAGGAGGATTGTAAGTTTGAATTCAGGCTGGGCAATTTGCGACCCTGTCTCAAAAATTTGAGGATATTTGTAGCTTAGTGCGGAGTCCCTGGGCTCCATCCCTAGGGAAAATAATAAATAAATAAATGTATGGCAAGGACTTTGATTTTTACAAATGAAATGATTCAGCATCCAAAGGTTTGATCCTGAGTGAAGAGGGGGAGCGGGGTGGGGAAGGAGGTGTAGAGTAGCCAGCATCCTGGGGCCTCTGGAGCCCCTCCAGACCTGCCCGGCCTCCGCTCAGGGGACCGCCCTTGCCTCCAGAGACCTGCCTGAACCTGAGCAGGATGACAGAGGGGGAGGAACGAGCTGTTTTTTTGGCCTGACATTTACTTTTTCCATAGAAAAATAAAATGGTGTGCGTGGGCTTCAGTCCCGAGGAGAAAAATAGCAGTAATGGCTGCCATATCCCAGGCCTGGGACTACGCAGGGCGGTGCGTCCTTTCCTTCCTGTCCCCCTCCTTCCTTCCATCCGGTCTTTCCTCTCAGTTTCTCCGCCCTCCTTCCGGTTCCCTTCCTCTCCGTCTTCCTGTCAGGCGGATCCTGGGAACCTTGTACCTCTAGAACTGTCAGAAATAAAGACTAGGCAGCCGGGAGCTTGGGGGTGGAGGGACAGACCCAGGGGGAGCCCAGAGGTGACCCAGCTGCCTGTGCTGGCTCCACCGCCCACTCCCTCTGTTCCCCAAATCTCTCTCTACGCTTGTCCTCAGTGTGTGCCTAGGAACGCCCTTCCCCTCTGTTCCTGGAGTTGGGAAGACCCTTTCCAGGAAGGGGACGGTGGTCTCAGCGTGTGGGCCTGTGGCCCAGAGGGAACAGAGCGGGGTGGAGGGGACCATGTGTACTGGAATGCATGTGGGCGTGTTTGTGAGGCCCGGAGCACATGTACCTTTGTAGAAGTATACATGAGAGCATGCGTGGACAGGTACACGTGTGTACACACACACTGCTGGGCGTGTGTGTGCAGCTGATCTGGTGGTGGACACTGGTGTCTGGGGACACTTTGAGCGGCAGGGGTGGGGAGAGTCCTCCTCCCGGGCTCCCAGCAGTCTGGACCAGAGGCCAAGTACCAGATCCCACTGGGCTACCAGGCCCGCCACCCCAGGCCCGCCACCCCAGGCCCGCCCCCCAGGCCTGCCCCCCCAGGCCCGCCCCCCCAGGCCTGCCTCTCTGGCCACCATAGATCAGTTCCGTAGGTTCACTTTGCATGGAGTCCCGCGTGGCGAGGCTGCAGATGCTGCCCCTGGACGATGCCTCAATCACACCTGAGCACTTGCGCGAAGGGCAAAGCGTTCTCATTAACCAGCTCGAAGTGAGGCTTTGAGCCCACAGTTTAGGGCCATGCAGGGGTGCCAGGGATACCCACAAGCCTGGGCCTCCCCTCCACCTTTTGCGGTGGGGCAGGAGGGAATGAGTATGAGGAGGATCAAAGCTGCCTGTGCCCCACCTCGGGTGGGCTGCTGCTGAGGACTGCTGGAACCAGGATCCCAGGGCTCCTGCTGTCTCTCCCGGGAGCCCCCACCCCGCTTAGTCGTGCCTCCCTCAGGAAGGGGGACCTGGAGTCTTTACAGCTCTAGGTGAATACGCAGGAGAACCAGAGAGGCGGTCTACCAGTTGTCACCTACGCTGGGGTCAGCGTTTTGGCGAAGTGACTGTCTTGGCGTCACCTGTGCCGGATCCGGTACGTGGCCCCTCACCCGTGGCTCTGAGGGCCAGAATAGATGCCCAGTGAACATTCACAGCTGGCCATGGTGATGCAGGCTTCTCATACCAGCTCTAGGAGGCTGAGGCAGGAGGATCAGAAAGTTTGATCCCAGTCTGGGTAACTTAAGATCCTGCCTTTTTATTTTTTTGGATGGGGTCTGGTTGTGTAGTCCAGGCTGATCTGGAATTCGCTATGGAGCCCAGGCTGGCCTTGAACTCAGCAGTAATCCTCCTGCCTCAGCCTTCTGAGTGCTGGGATTACAGGTGTGTGCTACCACACACTAGTCATGGGCTGGAGGATTGAATTCAGGGCCTTGGGCCTGTTGGCAAGCACTCTAACTACTGTGCTCTGCCCCCAGCCCCGAGACCCTGTCTTAAAATCGAAAACTGAACAGTGGGCTAGGGATGTAGCCTAGTGCAAAGGTCCTGGGTTCCATTCCCAGCACTACAATAAAAGAATAAGTATTTGCTGAGAGAGGAAATTAACGAATGTAGAGTAAATAGAGATATAGCATTGGAAAAGGCCAGAGGACCTGGGGTTGAATCTTGCAAGTCCAACGATTTGCCGTGTGACACTGAACCTTGTGTGTCCTCTGGTGGACTAGGTGGACACCCCTTGGGGTGTGTCAGGGAAGGCTGTGGCCGCCCGTCCATGGGGAGGTACACGCAGCTAGAGCTCAGAGCCCAGCCGGCCTGTGCTGCTTTTCAAGGGCAGTGGTGGATAATCACTGCCTGTGTGAGGTATGCAGTGGGTGCTCAATATGTGCTGACTTCTTCTGTAGCCTGTTTCCGAGGCCCATTCCTCCTCATCTCCAAAGTTCCCGAGTTGAGCTCAGAAATTGAGTGGTCATTTCTTCCTTGACATTGACCTTTTGGCGTCTTGGAGTCACTCCTCTGTGCCGGACACTGACCAGTGACTGCCAGAGCCGTCCTGGTGGATGCCAGCACTTCTGCTGATTGGCACCGGAGGAGGCTCCTGGACACCAGAGGCCGATCCGAGGTCAGAGCGCGGACAGTGGCAGGGAAGGGATTTCAACTTGGGCCTTACTGCTGACTGTGGTGGCACACACCTGTGATTCTAGCATTTTGGGAGGCTGAGGCAGGAGGATCCCAAGTTTGAGTCTGGCCTGGGCAACCTAGAGAGACACTGTCTCAAAATAAAAAGGCCTGAGGGCATAACTCGGAGTGAAGTCGCTGAGTTCAACAACCCAGTACTGCAAAAATGAAACCAACACACAAAAAAATCCATCTGGGCCTGCATGAGTCCAAAGTCAGATCTTTCTTGTCTCTCATGGCCTCAGTTTCCCCTTGGTGTTGATCCCCACCACTAGCAAGCGCAAGGCCCTGGGTTCGAATCCCCAGCACCACATAAGCCCGGCGTGGTGATGCACACCTGTAATCCCAGCACTTGGGAAGCTGAGGCAGGAGGATTGCTGTGAGTCCAAGGCCAGCCTACACTACAGAGAGAGACTGTCTAAAAAAATAAAAAGGCCTTACTGGATTAATGAGCTAAAACTTACTATTTCCTTTTTGAGAAAGGTCTCACTCTGTGATCACTATGTAGCCCAGGCTGGCCTTGAACTCAAGGCAATCCTCTTGTCTCCAGCCTCCTGAGTGCTGGGGTTACAGGCATGTGCCCCTAATTCTGGGTTCACAGTGCTGTGGGATTGAACCCAGGGCCTTGCGCATATTAGGCAAGAGCTATAACCACTGAGCCACACCCCAACTCCTGAAACTTCCTGATAGCTGTAGGAGTTTATATCTGGCTACAGGCGTCCGGGTGGGTGGGGATCTAAACCAGAGGAAGTTAGTGCTGGGAGAGACAGCGTGTCCCAGCCATCTGTCTGTAGGCTCAGGACCCCTTGCTTCCTGGGGGCTCCCCTAGGCTGCAGCCTCGCCAGGAGGTGCCAGCCGGCAGGAGGAGGCCGGCCTGCATTGGCGTGGCTGGCGGAAGGGAGAGTGCATGGCGTATTTGTCTAGGTGAATTAGCAGCACAATCCCCATTTCCCAGAGGGAGCTGGCGGTTCGTATTTATACATATTCAGTCTTACAGGTGTAAAATAGGTTTCCTTTATGCTTATATAGTAATTTTTCATTTGAATTTCAAGGCTTTATTCCCTTCTTTGGATTCAAGTCTTCCACCTGCACCCGATTCTCTCCATAACCATTAATTCCTTCATCATAAAAATGAATTCCACCTAATTCTCTATAGTGGCAGTTAGAGCAGATCAAAAAGTGTCCTTGCAGAGGATCCCCCCCTCAGCTTTCGGGTTCTGAGCACTGGGCCACCCCGCCCCCACCCAGCCGCCGCGTTCAGAAACCAGGTGGGGGAGTGGGAGCAGTGCGTGCGTGTGTGTGCCTGTGTGTGTAGACGCGTGGGTGTATTGCGGAAATGCTCCTCACTTTCACAAAGGCAACGATGACAGTATCGGTATAACAGTGAGCTGGTACTTAACAGTCCCAGGAGAGGGCTGGAAGAATAGCTCAGCGGTTAACGCACTTGCCTAGCAAGCATTAAGTTACTGAGTTCAATTCCCCAGAACCATATAAGATGGGCGTGATGGCGCATGCCTGTGATCCTAGCACTCAGAGCCTGAGGCAGGAGGATCGCCATGTGTTCAAAGCCAGGTTACGTAGTGAGTTCAGAACTAGCCTGGACTACAAAGCGAGATCTTGTCTCAAAAAAAGGAGAGACGGAGAGAAAAAATGATTGTGTGTGTGTGTGTGTGTGTGTGTGTGTGTGTGTGCACCCCAATGCTGGGGATCAAGCCCAGGGCCTCACACGCGCTAGGCAGGTGCTTTACCACTGAACTACATTCTGGCTCTTTGAATATTATCATTATTGTTATTATGATTACTATTATAATTATTTGCATATGTGAGCTACGGGGATGGAACCAGCACCTGCAGGACGAGCCACATCCCCAGCCCACTTTTTATTTTTGACGTTCTGATGGCATCTTGCCAGATTGCCAGGCTGGTTCGAGCTCTCTTCCCATCGTCCTGTCTCAGCCTCCCAGAGCGCTGGGATTATCTATCTGCCTGAGCCGCCAGGCCTGGCTTTAACCATTCTGGCGACAGGGTCCTGCTCACGTGCCCGGGCTTGTCTTGCACCTGCAGCCTCCTGCCTCGGCCTTCTGGGTGGCTGGGATCACTGTCCCCGCGCCAGGCGAGGTTCCTCAGCGGCCTTGCCCTGTGTGGTCCTCGCAGAGCTTGGGAGCGGCCTCCTGTGTCCTTTGTCCTCCTGGAACAGATGAGGAAATAAACAGTCCAGAGAACTCGAGTCAGTTGCTCAGGGTCACACAGCAGGGAGGTCACACAAACAGGATGGGGATAGCTGGGGTGCAGCTCAGTTGTAGAGCTGTGCAGCACATGCTCAGCATTGCTAAGGTCCTGAGTTCGATTCCCAGCATTTCCACAACACTTAGTAATTTCAGTAATTTGTACAATTTATCAACTGCTGCCTGGGCATTGATTCCCTCCTTCTGACATGGTCTCTCCCCTCCCCAGAAGTCACCCTTGCTTATGGCATCCTTTTTGCAGAATGCCAAAAGTGGCCCCCGGAACGCCAGGTCTCAGCCGCCTCGGGAAATGGGGCAGGGCATGGTGGTGCACGCTGGGCGGCTGAAGTAGGAGGATCCCGAACTGGTGCCCAGCCTCAGGCGCTGAGCAAACTTCCGGTCTTGAGATGAAAAATCAAAAGACCTGAAGCTATTTCTCAGCATGAAGGCCCCTACTGCGGGTGCGAGGCCAGTGCCTCTGAAACAGACAGCAGGGCCCCTGCATTTGTGACCGAGGTGTGGACCTCACGGGGGGCGGGGGGACATCGGATCGCCTGGCGTGGGCCGGACATGCTGTTCCAAGTGTCATTGTCACAGAGAGGCAAGGGGCATTTGACACAGAAAGGAGTGGGTGTTTCCGGGGTCACTGGGGCAGCAATCAGGGCCACGCAGGTGTGAGTGCAGGAGCCCTGGAAGCCCCCAGAGGGTGGATCACCGCTGGACAGCCCTGCCCCGGCCCCGCTGACGGCGTGGTGGCGGCTGTGTATTCACTCAGGACTTACGTCTGATCTCCATAGCTGTGAGTGAGTCAGTTCCGTGGCTTTTTCTTTCTTTCTTTCTTTCTTTCTTTCTTTCTTTCTTTCTTTTTTTTTTTGTTTGTTTGAGACATAGTTTTCCTGCTCTACAGTTCAGACTGGACCTTAACTCACTATGGAGCCCAGGCTGGCCTCAAACTCACAGCAATCCTCCTGCCTCAGCCTCCCAAGCTCCCAGGTGCTGGGATTATAAGCGTGGGCTACCATGCCCAGTTGCTTTAAGTCACCGAGTTTTCAGTAATTGTTAGCTCGGCCGTGGGAAACTAACTCTAGAGACGCTTAGGACCAGGCTTTCAAAATGTTACTACATCGTGACATTAAAATACACTTTTTTTTTTCACAGCTTCCATAAACAAGGTCCGCTGTCCACACCCTTCGGAAGCTGTGCCTGTGACCATGGTCACGGTCTCTAGAGAGCCAGGGTGGCTGCTTGACGAGGAGGGAGTGTAACTTCCAGGCACACGCCGGCCAGGCTGCAGGAGGCACTTGGCCACTTCTGCCTAGGCACCTGCGCTGTGGATGCAGAGGCAGTCCTGGCTGCCATGTTCAGGTTATGTGGTGAGTTCAGGACCAGCCTGCCCTGCACAGCGAGGCCCTGTCTAGGAAGATCTGGAGCCTGGGATTCGCCTGCTCTGCAAAGGTGCCGTGCGTACCTCGGTCAAGCACCTTACGATTTACTGGGTTTTCATATCCGTCTTTTACAACCTGGTGCTTGCCTCCATACTGTGCGGTGTGAGGCTGGTTTTTTTTCTATCGCACTGGGGCTCCAGCTCAGGGCCTTTGCACTGCACTACGTCCCTGGTCCACTTTTTATTTTTGTTTAAAAACAGGATCTTACTAAGTCATTCAGTTGCCCCGGCTGGGGTTGACCTTGTGATCCTCCTGCCTCTGCTTCCCAGACAGCTGGAATGACAGGCCTGTGCCATCGGGCAGGCTTGAGGCTGGGTATTAATGCCCCAGAATGAAGCAACCTGGAGGACGGGAGTGGTGATGTGGACCATGGAGGACGCGAGTCACAAAGCAGAGGGTTAAAGCCGGTGAGTGGGGCTCAGCGAGGGGACCTAGGCTACATTTTAATCTTGGTTTTGGTGTGTGAGAAGCTGGGTTTCCTAGGCCAAATAACTTAACGTCTCTGAATTTCCATTTCCTCTTTAAGAAAGAAACCCACTGACACTCGCTGGTGGGATCCTCCACCCAAAGCGGTCAGGGACACTGAGAGCCATGAGCAGCCAAACCAGTTATCACTGGGAAGCTGGGGTTATCCCTTTCTGGGGCACCGCTGGAGCGTGGTGACCTGTGACCTAGGAGGCAGCCCAGGGATGGGGTGGGGGGGGTCATTTTGGACTTCTGGAAAGACCTGACAGACCACTTTCCAATCTAGGGCTTTTCATTACTGGGCCTGGGGGTGCTGACGGGGGAGGTGGGGTGACTCCTTGGCCGGTTACCCAGGGGCTCGAGTAAAACCCACCTCAACTGCAACCGAGAACAGAGACGCCCACAGCTAGGAGGGGGTACTGAACACCTCTGTTGCAATGGGTTACGTCTATATGTAAAGAGCGCTCACAAATCAATAAAGACTTAGGAGCAACCCTTGGCCAAAGGACAGGGCCACGGGCAGACGATTCAGGAAAGACACCCAGGAAACGCACACCCTGCAAAGTGGGAGCCAAGAGGCGGAAAGCCATGCTCAGGGCCGTCCAGGGGGTGGGAAACTGGTTCTCGGACTGTTGGTAGCAGGGTAAATTGGTGCCAGCTTGTGGGAGGGCGATTTGGAAAGTCAGTTTCCAGAGCTGCAGATGCGGTTAGGACCATCCTCCGTGGTGGATTGGAGCATCCTCTGTGGGTCACTTTGTCTAGGAACTTTTCACCCCAATGTGCAAAGGTGTAAGTGGCCCCGATGTTGTTTTTGATGATAGGGAAGGCTGAATAAATCAGGAGAATCTGCACTGTCAGGATATTGGCGAATGTGTCACCATACCGCCGTGTCGTGGAATGCTCTGGAACCACCACGGCGGGCACACGCCAGGAGTCCTACGAGTGCCAAGCACTGGGGCACCTGCCTGCGACCCTAGAGCTACATGGGAGGCTGAGGCAGGAGGATCTCAAGTTCCAGCCCGGCCCGGGTGTTACAGTTTGGGTCTGCAGTGACTCCCCCAAAAGCCTCGTGCATGTGGGTGTAGTGGGATAACTGTGGAACCGTGGGTTGCTGGGAGGTGGGGTCTGGCTGGAAGAGGCAGATGTTCGGGACTTGATCTGGGTGGGGGGGGGGTTGCATCAGCTTTTTGAGATGAGGGTGCCCAGGGCTGAGCGCTGGGGTTACTGATGTGAGAAAGCTCCACCCTTGCCTCTGTCACCGGCTGTTGCCTGGCCCCTCTGCCTTGGGCTGCTGCCTGCCAGGCCCTGAGCCACCAGCAGCTCCCCAGCCTCTGCCGTGGGCCTGCGCCATGGCTGGCTGTCCCCCGCGGGGACCGTGTGAGACCTTCTGAAACTGTGAGCTAAAATAAATCTTTTTCTTTAAATTGTGGGTGTTGGTTATTTTAGGCCACTTAACAATTTAGCAAGACCCAGGTCTCAAGATCAAAAGTAAAAAATGGACTGCAGTTGGGTTGTAGCTCAGGTGTGAAGGACCTGGGCCCAAGCCCTGATACACAAGAAAGAAAGAAAGAAAGAAAGAAAGAAAGAAAGAAAGAAAGAAAGAGCCCTGTGCCAGATCTGCTGAGTCAGTGCTGGGGGCCTGCCTGGGGGAGGGGGCGAGGGGACAGGAGGATCTGCGCGCTAACAAGCTTTCCAGAAGATTCCGACACATGCCGGAGTGCCAGGCTCACCCGAGCAGAGCACCCACGAAGCCGGCTTAGCGAATTTGAAGGTGTCCCCGGGTTTCCCATTTTCTCAGGTGCCCCCAGAGTGGCTTTTGCTCTGCTAAACTCGTTTCTGAAATCCGGAAGACCGGCTCTGGGACATGAGTTCCCGCCCTCCTGGCCTGCTGGCGGCTGACGAGTGGAGACAGCTCCCGGAAGATTTCTCCACATAGATTTGGCTGGGAAAGGCTTGGAGAACCTTTCTGCTGCGACGGAGCCCGCGAAGGTTCCCTCCGTGGAGAATTTATCTGTCTCCTTGTGACATACAGCGTCCTCTGTCCCTGTCCGCCTCTGGGCAGAGCTGGATGGGAGCTGGGGGCCCAGGCACCCACATGGGTGCCAGCAGGGATTCGCTGAGTGACCTTGGACGAGTCCCTTCCCCGCCAGCGTGCTCCTTGGGTTGGTTACGTGGTCAGTGCACTCTGGCCTGCAGCCATGACATCTGGCAGCCCTGTTCTGAGTGCCACAGCTGGATGGTGTAGAGACCGTATGTGAGGATATACTTCATAATTAACTCATACGAAGAAAGAAACCCACAGGCTTTGTTCTATTCATTTTCCTTTTGCTTGTTTGTGGTTTTGGCGCCTTTGCACGGAGCTACAGTCCTCGCCCATCTTTTAGTGCGCATTTTGAGACAGGGTCCTCCTAAGTTGCCCAGATTGGGTCTCGAACCTGTGATCCTCCTGCCTCTGCCTCCCAAAGTGCTGGGATCACAGGCTGCTCGGCCGGATCTGGCTAATCCACGGAATTGTATGTTTGTGCGGGTGGCATGTTTGTATGAATATCTCCAGAGGCGGGGCGTAGCTCAGCAATTAGCCTGCATAGCAGGTGCCAGGGCCAGGATTCAATTCCCTAGCGTTGTATAAGCCAGGCGTGGTGGCGCAGGCCTGCAATCCCAGCACTCGGGAGGCTGAGGCAGGACGACTGCTGTGAGTCCAAGGACCAGCCTGGGCTGCAGAGTGAGACCCTGTCTCAATACAAAACGAATAGTCATGTCTGTGTCCAAAAGACGTGTTCCTCTGTGCTCCAAGAGATCCGCTCACAAAAACTGGTGGCTGAGTCCAGCTTGCTACAGGCTGCAGAGCGCAGGGCATGCGGCGTGGCGCCCTTAGAAGCCAGGCGTGTCTTCTGCTCATGGCCACCCGTGAGCCTCCTGGGGACGGACCAAAAGCCTTTAAAAGCCTCTCCTAGGTAAGTTATTTATTTTTCCTCCAAGTGAAAAGGAAGCCCTGGTGGGCGGGGCCGGAGGATCTCGGCCTGGCACCTGGTGAGTGCTTCAAGCCAGGCCGGGGAGGGCCAGGCAGTTGCCTCCCACTCCAGGCGCCCTGCCACCCCCACGGGCGGCTGGTATCTTGGAGGTCGGGGATTGGCCGCACTCCCTGGGGCTCCTGGTTTGTTTCTCAGATTGGGGCCAGGAAGCCCTGTCCCACCGTTTGCCACCCGCCCCTCCTACAGTCAGCCTCAAGAGCCAGTGCCAAGCCCAGCGCCCCGCCGCAGTCGAGGGCACACCCTAATCCTCAGGACCCCAGATCCCTGCCCCAGGCTCAGACCCCCGGACTCGCCTGCTGGGTGATCCTCCGCGGGCCGGTCTGCCTCTCTGTGTCTTGGGGCTTGTGCCAGCTGGGGACAAGGCTCCGTCCCATCTCCGCCGGCTCCCGCGAGAGTTAGGTGAGTTCACGTGGGAGAAGCACCCAGCCAGCGGCTGATGTCTTAGCTGCCCAGGGGGCACCAGCTGATATTCCTGATGGAGATTCTTCACAAATGTTTGCAGGGGCAGACACAGCAGGGATCCCCAAGCTGCTGCCCGCCAGGGGGCCGGGCGGGTGCCAGCGTGGAAGACAATTCAAAACAGCTTCAGCTCTGCAGCTAGAGCTCTGGGTTCCAATCCTGACTCTCTTCCCCCTCCAGAGGCTTAAGCTGCCTCTGCCTCCCAGGCTTGTCCAGGGAGGGGAACCGTCGGACCAGGGTGCAAGACGCAGGTCAGCGTCACGGGCTGGCTTGGAGCCTTGACGTGTGCTGGTTTGAATGTCCTGGGGTGACCGGCTTGACCTGGCAGGCGCCTCCAGTGACTCGTCTGACTTGTCTGGCTCAGTGGCTGAGCAGAAGCACAGAGCACAGGCTGGGAGTGTGGCTCTGGGGTACAGCACTCATCCAAGGGCCTAGGACCCTGGGTTTGAATACTACCTCTGTAAGTAAAGAACAAAGAAGACACCACGAAAACTGGATAAATTCAGATAGAAAACGACCCCCCTTAAGCGTGTCTCTCAGAAAGAAGTCCTGGTAGGAGGCAGCCTCCGCCGCCACTGTCTCCCCAGGGTGGGCTCCCCCTGATTCCTGCAGGGCGCCCTGCGGGGAGGTGGCCAGAGCAGTCCGCAGCCCCTTCCCTCCTGCAATCTGAATTTCTTCCACTCTGGCTGCAAAGCAAAAAAGATCTCTGGCTCTGCGAGCTGGGAGCCATTTCAAAGGGAAGGCTGGTCCTTGATATTCCTCGGAAATATTTCAAAAAAAAAAAAAAGTGGTTTTAGATTATGAGAGCGGCGCTGGCTCTTCAGGAAGCCTGGGGAATGGAAGGCCCCCGTGCTCACCCGTGCCCCCGCCGTGGGGTCCACGCCGTGCACTCAGATCTGTGGGAAAACATGTCTTCTCTTCCTTAGGAAAATTTTTCTGTTTTTATTTTTGCAGACGGCATATTTCATGCCCGCGCAGTGCCCTGTGGGTGGACACAGATGCCATTAGCGGTTCCCAGATGACCACAGAGGGCGTGTCCCCCCACCCCCGGCCCACGTGTTGCGGTGAGCCCAGGGACACCTGGTCAATGCCACCCCCCTCCCCGCCCCGGCCTCCGGGGGGTCCTGTGAGCCTACTGCTGGGTCATTTTTCCAGCCAACCTTGGACCAGGACCACAGGTCACCCCAATTCCAGACGTGGCAGCCAGCTCCTCCACCCAGAACACCCCTCCCCTGGCCCTCTCCCTTTAATTGGGCAATCTGGGATCCCAGCTTGAGTAAAAATATTTTTTTCCCAGTCATCCTCCAGTTCCTTATTCACCAAGTTACAGGAGCCAGGCAGAGCGAGGGAAAACACAACACCCGAACCTGCGATCAGCTGTGTGATGTGGTGTAGACCAAGTAACCCCGGTGAAGTGCCTCCGATGGCCTACCCACACTCCTCCACAGCTGGGGGAGCTCGGCTGCTGTGGGTGGGGGTGGGCACCCAACACCCTGTTTCTCTTCTTTCCTATTTATTTATTTGAGACCGTCTCACTCTGTAGCCTAGGCTGGTTCTGGACTCACTACGTAGCCCAGGCTGGGCCTGAACTCATGGCAATCCTCCTGCCTCAGCCTCCTGCATGCTGGGATGGCAGCTGTGCACCCCCAGGCCCAGGTGCTACTGTCTCATGGTAGAACATTTGCACCTCACCCCAAGATAAAGCCCCACCCCGGCACTGCTGCTCCCCAGCCCTCCTCCTGCCCCCAGCTCCCGTGGGTGTGAGTTCACTTCCTGCCCGGGCTGTTTCGCGTGGATGGAATTGAGCTGTCCGTATCCGTCGGGTCCTGGCTTCCTCTCTCCGCAGTTTCACCCGTGCGCTGTAGCATGAATTCATGATCGATACTCTGTCCCCCCGCCACTCCCCTTGGGGTACTGAGGATTGAACCCAGGACCTTCACGCTGACCTGTATCCGTCCCCGGACCTTCTTTATGTCTTATTTTGAGACAGGGTCTTGTTAAGTCACTAAGTTCCCTGGGCTGGGCTTGAACTTGAAATCCTCCTGCCTCAGCCTATCAGGGGACTGGAATTACACGATGCCCTGCCACTGTTTCTCGGACTGAGCAGTCCTCTGCTGTACGAAGGGACCTACTCATTCCTGTCCTTTGGGCCCAGTGGCCATCGGGTGCCCGTGAAGGGGCAGGGCGAGGGCAGCTCTGTGGTGACGAGGCTGGGGCAGCCTCCTGGGACCACAGAGAACGTCACCCACCTTGGCTGGGAGTCTGCTGGGCCTCCTCATGTTTAAGGAGGAGACAGCAGCCAGGTCCGGCAGCCCAGGCCGGTAAACCCAGCGTGCTGGAGGCTGAGGCAGGAGGATGGTGAGCTTGAGCCCAGCCTGGGCAATTTAGCAGCTTAGGGAGACCCTTTCTCAAAACCAAAACTTAAAAATGGGCTGAGAATGTAGCTCAGTGGGAAAGATTTGGGCTCCACCCCCAACGTCAACAAAAAAAAAGAAAGGAAATAATGTTACTAGAAAAAAGTTGCTGTGGAAATGATTTGATTAATTCAGATTACTGTGTTAAGAATTACTACTAGTTATATTAATTATCTGAGTAGATTCATAAGATTCATTTAGTCTCTGGCGTATCCTTTCACTCATGTGTGAGTTTCAGTTTCTGGCTGATAACTGGGCGTGGCGGTGCACGCCTGTAATCCCAGCACTCAGGAGGCTGAGGCAGGAGGATTGCTGTGAGTCCAAGGCCAGCCCGGGCTCCTCAGCGAGTTCAGGATCAGCCTGGGCTGCAGAGCGAGACCCTGTCTCAAAAATAAAAATCACCTGGCAGAGCCCCAGTTTCCTCACCTGCTGACTGTGGCAAAGTCGCTTGTGGTAAGCCATCAAGCTTTGAAAAGTCACTTCAAGTTAAAAAAAAGAAAATAAAAACAACTGGCACTAAGTCTCTCACCTTCCCAAAGCAAATGAAAAGTCCTATAGATCTGCCGGAAGAAGGTGAAATGCAGACTGTACAGAATAATTGAAGATGAGGGCTGAAGAGGAAAAAAATTAAATGAGAAACCTTGGGAGGGGCAGGCGTAGCTCAGTGGCACAAAAAACTCACCCCCCCCCCAAAGGTAACAAAATAAGCAGCCGAAACAAAACCAAACAAGATGCCCCAGCTGAACAGCAATGGCTGAGTGTAAAGCCTTCCTTCCCCTCGCCCTGGCCGCCCACTGTGACTTCCACAAGTGGGTAAGGCTCAGTCTCCACGTGGGGAACATGGGTCCACGATGCAGAGCCCCTGCTCTGAGGCTCTAGAGAGAGCCTGGGAGCCGCCCAGGAGATCTAGTACCCGGGGAAAGTGCTTGGCCAAAGGACATGGCTGTGGGGCTGGGCCCTGTCCCCTGCCCTGCCCGGCTCTACCATCCCGCCCCGGTGACATCACCACTGTGCTCAGGTAGTTGGGGCACACCAGAGCCAAGGAACGGATACCGGTGCCATATTCTCCATTCCCCAGGATGTGAGCTAGCAAAACCTTTCTGCTTTATAAACTCCCCAGCGTTGGGTGTTTAGTGATAGCAACCGGTAAGCGGCTAAGGCCCGGCGTGGCCCAGGTCAGCCTTCTCCAGCCCTGTCTGTCCCCCAGGCGGAGGCCCAGCCTGGCTGCCCCTCTCTGGCACAAGGGGACCACCGCTGGCACTGCCAGGAGCTCACGCAGGAGGTTGGTTTCAGATTCTAGGCATGTGTCTTTATTTATTTTAGATTGATGAGGAAAAGTTGGAAGATCAGTGTATAATCCCAGGCGTGCAGAGCCACGGCGAGCGGATGTACTGAGAGTCACGGGGAGGGATTTGGAACCAGGTGGACGTGGTCCAGGTGCTGCCGTCACCTGGGGGAGCACAGGGCACATCTGCCCTCCACCTGTCTCCTTGTCCCCCACGCCAGAGCCGGTCCACTCGCTGCTGCTGCTTCTCCCGGCCTCCCTCCTGTCCACCCAGACGGTCACAGCCACCCCAGTCTCAGAGGGACCCTGCGAGATTCACGTGGAACTGCTTGTCTGTCCTGCTATGATCAGAATTGGGGACATCCTTAAAGGTGCTCAAATCGGATCCTCTCCCCCTGCTGGGTGGGTTGGGGGGTCCTGGGGATCTCCAGCCCGCCTTTTTTTTTTTTTTAAATTTGTTTTGAGACTGGGCGTCACTAAATTACTAGGTTGCCCAGGCTGGCTGAACTCAGACTTACAATCCTCCTGCCTCAGCCTTCCCAGAGCAGGGATCACAGGCCTGCACGCCTGGAACCTAGCGGGTATTTCCTTGGAAACCCGGATGGAATCCGGTGCTGGCAGCTGGCCTGCCCGTGCGGGCTGCGGGCCCACTGAGGCCGGAACAGACATGGCTCCCCTGAACCAATCTGTAATGAGAGGCTGTGGCTGCCTCTGCCTCTCTCCCAGCCGACTTGCAGAACCTGTATGCGGGGCTGCAGTGGGCTGGGCGCTGACTAGGCAGCGGCCTCTTCCCTGTTCCAGGCCCTTTGTCCCCCAGCTGCCCCAGGTGGGGGGTGGCGCCTCCCCTCTGGCCCCCAGCCCTGCCCTGCCCGCTAGCGATCCTCCCTGCCCAGGTTGTGATCTACGAGTGTCCAGCCGGGAGGGTGAGGGACACCCCAGAGAAGCAGAGGGTCAGGTGTTCCACCAGCTGGGCCCAGGGGCCATCGGAGGACTTTAGCAGGTGCCAGGTGGCCGTGCATGGGCGTGGACCATGCCAGAAGGATGACATTGACTTGGGGCCAGGTCCGGGCAGGGCATGGAGCCCGGCTGCCCGCCCTGGCCAGCCCGAGGCCCCGTGGGCGCCGTGCGCAGGCTGGGTTCCGGGAGTCGGGGCGTCTTTGCCATAGCTGCTGACTTTGGCAGAAAAGAAATCCTCCCCCCTCATGCGACCCTTCCAGAGGGCTGGGTTTGAAGTCGGCCGCGCTGCTAATGCACCGTACAGTAAAATAAATATTCTGCTGACGGCTTCGAGCTCAGGAAACAATCCCGAAACCCTGTCATAATGATAATGGCGACGGAAGAGCCCACGCCTTCCCGAGGCCGCTTTCTTTGTGGGTAAAATTGTATTAAGAGGGGGGACAGAGCTGTGTAGTCCCCCACCGCAGTGGCCACCTCACTGCGGCTCTCTCTCTCTCCCCCAAGGGTCCTGAGCTCAGATCCCAGGACGCTGAGGCCCAGGGGGGCTGGGACCCGGCGCTGGACACAGGCCTGTCCGGCCCCTTCCTCCCAGCCCAGCGGCCACATCCTGCCTCCTGTCCCCCGCACCGCCACCCCCATGCCAGCACACCTGGCTGCAAACCGCTCTCCGTCTTTTCATTAAATCCCAGAGTTGATAGAGCGGGAATGACCTGGCTACTTCAATTAATTTTTTTTTCCCTTTCAAATCGTCAGGTTCCACTTCCTTGGGAGGGGGTGGGGCCGGGAAGGGGCGCAGCGGGCGCGTTTGAATGTCCCCGATAGCAGATATAGGAAGCAGCATGAAGAATCACCCCTATCTCCCCGGCCGGCCGGGAGCGCGCGGAGGCCCGGCTGGCATACCAAGCGGCCGCTGGCCCTTATCATAATCCCAGGAGCCAGCCCCCCTCGTCACCTCTGCGATTCCTGGCAAGTGCGTCCCTGCTGTACGGCGCCAGATAGCACCGAGTCCGGCCGGCGCAGCGGGCGTAATATTAAGTGGAAATTGCTCCCAAGGAAAGTTTCAGGGAATTAACTTTGGATGGGTGGAGGGGCGGCTGGGCAGTGGGAGGAGGACGAGGAGGCCCAGCAGAGCCAGGGACGGTGCCACCGGCTCTGGAGAGGGAGGCCCAAGCCACAGGCACCCTCGCCAGGGCCGTGTTGTTCCCCTTCAAAGGGACAGGCGGGTGAGCCGCACCTGGGGGCAGCGAGGGGCTGAGTGACCGACCAGCAGCCAGGGCTCAGGGCTCTGGTGGATGGTACCAGACACCCGGCTGCAGGTCTGACCCAAGATATGTCCAGCTTTGGGTCCATGAGCCTGGGGTGAATACCTTTCCCACCTCTCTCTCTCTCTCTCTCTCTCTCTCTCTCTCTCTCTCTGGTGGTCCTGGGATTGAGCCCAAAGCCACTAATCACTCTGAGTTCCACCTCAGTCCATTTTTAGCTTTGATTTTGAGGCAATTTCTTGCTGATTACCCAGGCTGAGCTTGAACCTGTGATCCTCCTGCCTCAGCCTCCCAGAGTGCTAGGATTACAGGCCTGTATTTCCGAGATTATTTATTATTTTTTTTTTGTATTTGGGGGTCACACCTGGGGCACTCTACCATGGAGCCACACCCCTAGTCCTTATCTTTTTTTTTTTTTGAGGCAGGGTCTCCCCGGGTTGCCCAGGTGGGACTCAATTGACTCTCTTCCTGCCTCAGCCTCCCTGATGCAGGGATCACAGCGGGGCCCTATGACAGCCCAGCTGTGCCAATGCCTTTGCGGATTCTTCTTGGTGTGCAGCCTCCACCCATCGCTGGCCTCCCGCCTCTGTAGGTCGGCTTCCATGTTGAGTCCCCACCCCTGTGCGGGGACCTCTTGGCTGTCTTCCCAATGTCACTTATCCATATTTGCTGAGCACCTGCTGTGTGCCTGATGCTGCTCTAGAGGTCCCTCATGGAAGAAGATGGACCAGGTAAACCTGCAGGTAGAGGCACCTCTGGGGGCAGAGAGAGAGAGAGAGAGAGAGAGAGAGAGAGAGAGAGAGAGAGAAGACAGACAGACGGAGAGAGAGAGAGAGAGAGAAGACAGACAGACGGAGAGAGAGAGAGAGCGCTCTGGAGAATGTGTCACCCATGGGGCCAGCAGGTGAGGGGCAGCTCGGGGCAAATTGCTCTACCCCAGGCCTCAGTGGCTCCCTGCTCCTCAGCAGGGAGCAGCAGATGGTGGTCATGCAGGGCCTGGTGTACAGTAAGTGGCCCCCAAAACTTGTCGACACCAGCGGATTGTGTAGGCACAGGCGGCCTCCCTCCCTCCCCCACCACAGTTTTCTGGAATAATCCCTGGGGAGCTGCTTGGTAGAAGTGGGCAGGACCACAGCTCTCACCGAGACCCCCGCCATCCCCTGCCCATGTGGCTGAGGCCCTGTAGATGCCTGGGCTCAGGCGAGGGGTGGGAGCTGAGGCCCCACCCCCCCCCCTCGCTGAGGCCCCACCCCTCCCGGCCCGCATCCGGGCACTGACGCATCCTCCCCGCACAGGCCAGCGGGGTCACATGGGGGTGCAGAAGCTGGGAGGGCCAGGGGAGCCTGTGGGCTTCTGTGACCACACAGCCAGCTGCAAGGACTCTGGTTTGAGCCCAGGGTGCCTTCCCACCCCGGCCTGCTCCTTCCAGGGGTGAGAGAGGGGTGGCTGGGAAACAGGGCTCGTGGTTGTAGCTGTGGGACTGGGAGTGATCACTCCAGTAAGTGGGTGCTAATGCTTGGTACCTCCCCGTCCTCCTCAGGTCCCCAGGGCTCTCTCCCCGAGGATCTCAAAGCCCTTTACACGACAATGCCACCATTAACTCATAAACCCCGCAGCCTGCTGGGAGGACTGGTAGGTGGTGGATGTGCAGGGCTGAGAATTAACCTCAATTATGTCCCTTGAATCCCACCTTCCCAAGCTGACAGGTGAGTTCTGCGGACTCTCACGACCCATTCAAGCTTGGGGCGAAGGCCCAGGGGCCAGGATGGGTGCAGTGGGTGCTGGGCACAGCCTCCTTCCTCTCTGTGATGCCAGGAGGAATGCCCTGCATAGCCCAGAGCCTGGGTAGCAGCGCTGCCATTTTACAAAGAGCTCAGAGAGGTGTAGCAGTTCACCTGAGGTCACCCAGCTGAAAAGAGGCAAGCCTGAAATGTAACCCCCAGCACACAGAGGTCTCGGGGTGGAGTGGGGCATCTGGGACCCATGGCACGGATGTCAGGCCTGCTACCGACATGCTGTGTGACTCTGGGCCACCACTGCCTGTCTCTGAGTGGGCTGCGGTGAGCGGATGCCCAGGCCCAAGGGGGAGGCTAGCCACCTTCTCCCGGATCGCCAGGGTTGCTGTTCCCAACAGCGCTGTGAAGCCGTGAGAGACACACAAGCCCCACAGGGAGCTGGCGAAGGGGAGGAGGTTCATTCATTCATTCATTCATTCATGCATTGCCGTAGCTTTGTGTACTTGCTGTGGGAGCCGGGGGGGGGGGGTGGCGTTAACAGGGTGGGCTCTGGTGCCAGGGGCCTGGGTTCCAACAGTGCATCTCTCTAATTACCCTCAGTTTCCTCACCTGTAAAAGGGTGACTGCTGGGGCCTTCACCTTAGGGAGCTGTCCCCTCTGGCCACGGGATGTTGCTGAGTACTGCGGGCAGCCAGGCTGGCAGCTGGGACCCCAGGGCAGGCAGGCATCGGGGCAGGCGTGCTCCTGGGCACGGGCTGGTTGCAGGGATCGGGCAGCCTTTCCGATGGGCCTGAACTGTGTTACTTAGTGTTCGAGGGAGTTTGGGCGATACGCTGTGGGCCAGGGGCATGTGACACTTTCGGCTGGGACATCCAGCTTGGCACTTGGTCCATGTGACCGACAGAGCCGCCTCCTTACCACAGTGAAGTAGAAGCGGTTTCCCCGGTGGCCAAGCCAGGCTGCGCTCTGGGAACCTGGAGGCACGGGGGGAGGGGGGCTTCCAGAGCTTGGCCACCAGAGCCTGCCCTGCCTCCAGGGGAGGAGGCCAGTCCCACAGGTGGACACAGAGGCCTGTACAGGTGACGGGACATGTTTGAGGTCATCCTACCTGGCTTCCGCCAATGCCAGGAGCTGCCTCCGCTTGGGGCACCCCGAGATTCCAGGTGTGTCAGGTGTGGTGGGGCCTCAGCTCTGTTAGCATGGCTGTTCTCAGGGTCCCTGGGCTCGTGTGTCCCCTGAGGGCTTAGGATCCCAGGGAGAGCCACTCAGACCCAGACGCTGGGCTCCAGTTTGCCCACCTGTTCTCACCCCAAAGGACAGTGGGAAGCGGGGAGCAGAATGCGGTCCACACAGGCCTCCAGATTTAGCAAAGGAGAAGTGACACTCAGCAACCAACCACAGTGCAGGGTTAGTGACCACAACACAATGGTGAAGTGTGAATTCCAGGTGCGCACTGGAGCTAGGCCCACGGCCACCTGTGCGCCCTTCCCTGGGCCTCGGTTTCTCTGTCTGGATGAGAAATCTGCAGGTAATAGAGATTAGGAGTGATGAGACCCTTGGCACTGCCTCCAAGAGATGGCCCTCACCCAGGGGACGCCGGAGCAGCGTGGGGGGCGGTGCCTGTGGTTCTCTACTCCCCCAGCCTGATGTCTTCCCATCCCTGCTTAGCCACGGTCCCGTAGGCGTGTGCCGGGCAGTGGGACAGGGGGAGTGTTAATACATTGTGTCAGTGTAAGAATGTTTTCTCACCTGTATAATGGGCCCAACCATAAAGCCTAAAGGCTGCTGGGAAGCCCCATCTTGGTGACGGACGCGAGTCACACCTGCCTTCTGATCAGAGCGGCTGGCTCTAGTTGAGTCTGTAGCTCAGCCGGGAGTGGAGGCCAGGTGTGTGGGACCCTAGTCCAAGGGGCTGCTTCTGGCTTGAGGTTTAGTTCCCCCGGGAGGGGGCCATTCCAGTCGGGCCGGGAGGGTGAAGGTGAGCCCCGGGGGTAGGAAAGGGGAGGCCTGGGCCCTGGTGGAAGCAGAGGACACGTGGGAAGTGCGTCCTCCTCTCCTTAGGATTTGGATTCGTGTGTTCCCTGCTCCTGTAGAGAAATAGTGGCCCAGGTGTCCCCGAAATCCTCGGATTTGCCGATAGCTGTGCCGCGTTTGCTGTGTGACCTTGGGCAACTGTGTTTCCCAATCTGGGCTCTGGCTGGGAAGCACTCCCCCCCACGCCCAGGTGCTGAGGACTGCTAAGGCCTTCAGTCTTGGCTTTGAAAGACACTGTTTTCGTTACTTTTTTTTTGTTGCTGTGACTCAGTACCCGACCTCGGCAACTTAAGGGAGGAAAGATTAATTTTTGCTCACAGTTCCAGAAGGTCTCCGTCCACTTGAGGGGCAGCTGCAAGAGGTGGAGGAAAACCAGGATGAAAACAAGTTGTGGCATCACAGACAGGAAGCCAAGCCAGGGAGGAAGGGCGGAGCCAGCACATATCCTTCCAGGTCATGTCTCAGGGCTCCGCCCCTGCCGGGTCACACGCCCAGCGACCCACCACGCAGCGGCAGTCCACATGCTTGTAATCCACCCCACGCCATAAGCACAACAGCCAAGTACGTGAGGCTCCCTGGGGGACACTGGGATGGACACGCTCCCCTCAGCACCCTGGACGGGGGCAGGCGAGCCAGGACAGGGCCTTGCGTGGGACCTGCGCTGTCCCCTTCTGCCTGTACCAGCCACGCAGTGTTCACGACCGCTGGACTTGAGCTCTCTGTCATCTGCCACACTGTCCTCTCCTTCCCTGCCCCCCACACCCCATTCCCGAGCTCCCCTGGATGCTGGCCGTGTATTTCCGAGCCTCTGCTCCAGTGGGGGACTGGACGGCCCTGGCTGGACACCTGGATGATGGACGCCTCCCCAGCCGCGGCCGGGCTGTGATTTACGAGCGGGGCAGCAGGCGGGGCTTCCGGCCCCTCCTCCCTGGGGACCAGAGAGGCCAGTGACTAGGAACCAACCTCAGTTCCGGGATCACGGGAGGCGGCGGCTCCACAGTCCCAGGTGGCTGCGCTCTGAGGCCCCGGGGACCCAGAGGGGCCACAGGACCCACTGGGATGTTCACAAATCCCTCCAGTGGTGTGTACGGCGTTCCTGTTCACCGAGTACCTCTGTGTCCCGTGCTGCCCTGCGGACTGAGGACGATCGTGAGCCTAAGACAAGGTTCTGTTCTGTTTGGGGCCAGCAGTCGGGGGAGGAGAGAGAGAGACGACGGTCCCTGGTTACCAGAGCGCATCACGGGTGTCCTCCAGCTCTGTGCTGACCCGAGGCACAAGGTTTCATGTCACTTGGGGCTTTCCTGATATGTAACAAATAATAATGCTGTTAGCTGGTTATTTATAAAGACAGAATTCTACCCAGGCCTGGTGGCCCCAGCTATAATCTCAGCACTCAGGGAGGCCGAGGCAGGAAGATGGCGAATCTGAGCCCAGCTTGAGCACCTGAGGGACTCAGGAAGACCCTGTTTCAAAATAAATAATAAAACCGGGAGTGTGGGGAGATGTTGGACCTGGGGATGTAGCTCAGCAGTTAGAACCGCTTGTCTAGCACCCAGCACAGGCCCTGGGTTCGATTCCCCAGCACCGCGTAGACTGGGCATAGTGATCCCAGCATTCAGGAGGCTGAGGCAGGAGGATTGCTGTGAGTTTCAGGCTAGCCTGGGCTCCACAGTGAGTTTAGGACCAGCCTGGGCTACAGAGCGAGACTGGATCTCCAGACACAGGCGAGCGAGCAAACAGGCTGAGGGTTGTGGCTCACCGTTGCCGCCCCGGGGTTCTGTCTCCAGTTAAAAAAAAGAAGGCCCTCCCCTCGCCTTTACCTTCGCTAGCTCTGTTCCTGAATGTGGGTGGGCTCCAGACAGGGCCGCCTGGCGGTGCCCCCGGGTCCCAGCAGCCTCTGGAAGGTGCCGGGGTTGGGTGCTGCGCTGGCTGCCCCTCCGCGCGCCCACGGGCCGAGAGGGACGGGAGGACGGACCGAACGCTGGCAGCCAGGCCCTCGGTGGCCACCTGGGGCTCAGGGGGACAGTCCCCGAGCTTGCCAGGCGCGCCCTGCGTAGTGACAGGGGTGCTTCCGGGTACCCCGCAGCGCCCGCCGCGGAGAGGGTCCCCGCCGCCGCCGCCTCCGGGAAGCCTCGGCGTCGGCGCCTGGACACGGAGCGATGCTGCCACCCAGCGGCCGCCGCGCGCACGCGCGTCCCGGACCCGGGCGGACCCAGGCGGGGACTCCGCGCAGTGAGCCCCCGGGCGCTTCGCGGTGAAGCTGGGCAGCAGGTGCCCGCGGCCGCTGCCACGGGGCACAGGGTGCTGCCAGCAGGGAACTCGGTTCTAAGTAGGGCGGCGCTCCGAAATAACGAGATCCAAAAT
Organism: Ctenodactylus gundi; assembly: GCA_004027205.1. Classification (NCBI taxonomy): domain Eukaryota; kingdom Metazoa; phylum Chordata; class Mammalia; order Rodentia; family Ctenodactylidae; genus Ctenodactylus; species Ctenodactylus gundi. Next base: position 267,044 of record PVKB01000863.1, on the reverse strand, counting down.
TCGGCGAATCCTTAAAATTTTAAAATATTTAGTGAAAGGCGCATAGGCAGGAATAATCCCCCCTCAAAATCCCCGCACACGCACCCGGTCAGGGCGGCGCTTCCTGAAAAGTCCTCTCTCGCGAGTGGCGTTCACTGTGGCCCCCTGGCCACCGCTATGTCCTCCACGGATCCCAAGCGGTGACCTGTCACTGGCGTTTTGGCTTTGGGCGGAGCTGGGAGCTGGGTGGGGCCCGATCCCGTGAGTGGGGCGAGTGGGGACACGTGGGGGTGCTTCTATGGGCGGAGCCTGCCTTTCTTTTTTTTAAGTATCAGGTTTAATATTCTAAGAAAAATAAAGGCCTTCTGAAAACAACTTTAATAAACAGTCACTGGCTACGTGGGTGTTCAGCTTGATCGAAATTCCACAGAGCACTGTGCGCGGGGGAAGCAGCTTTCCCACGATCTTTGGGTGCGTGGTACTTAATCGAACTTAAGGCCTTTGACCTGAGATACATCCCCCGCTCTTTTCAAATTTGAATTTTGAGATGGTGTCTTGCTAAGTTACTAAACCGTCCGGGTGGCCTTAGACGGGAATCTCCCTGCCTCAGCCTCCCAGAGAGCCTGCCGGCCTGTGGACGGCGTCTTGGGTTGCCGCTCAGACCTCCCTCGGTTCTGCTCCAGCCACACTGGCCTCCTTGCTGTCCTGCCAGTTGTCACGTGCTCTCCTACCTCAGGTCCTTTGCACTCCCCCTTCTCTTTGCTTGGACTGTCCCTTCTCTAGACATCAGATGGCTGGTCCCCGTGGTCATTCAGCTCTCTGTATAGACGTACCTCTGTTGGAGAAGTCTGCTTCATGGAGCCCAGATGAGGATCATGACATCTCTGTCCCTTGAGTACCAGGGCAGCGGAGCCAGGAAAACCTCACTCCGTTCCCGATGCGGTGAAATAAACCGGACCCCAGCCACGGGACACCAGTGGTGTGCAGAAACAGGACAGCCGGGCGGGGAGACAGGGGGAGGAAGGGATTGGGCAGAATCAAGCTGTCCATCATGGGTAAGCCCCGCCTGCCTCTCGCAAGCCCCGTCCATCGGCAGCATTGAACACTCTTGGTTGGAGGCCCAGCCACTGGGACAGGTGCTGGCAGAATCGGTGGGAGCCACGGGAGGGACGAGGGGGGCGGGAAGGCCGGTGGCCTGGGTGTGGAGAAGGGTACATCAGAGAGGAAGAGGGCGGGTCTGATCCGTTTGGGTAAGCAGGATGCTCTCAAGGCGCATGCATTTTCCTATGAATGACTCAAATTTGTCTTTCTTCACGGCAGAGTAGTACTCCATTGTGTAGAGGTACCACATCTCCTTTGCCTATTGGCCTGTGGATGGACATGCTGACTTTGTGGAGGGAGAAAGGGGGTGTGTGGGAGGGGGAGGGGTGGGAGACGGAAGGGGAGCAGAAGTGATGGAGATTCTGGGTGCGTTGCACCAGTCTCTCTAGTTGAATGTCACTTGTACTAATAAAAAGAACAATTTTGACCAAAAGAAAAAGACAGCAACTTCTGTTGGTGAGGCTGTGAAAAGAATCAACAATTTCTTTCGGTGGCAGGGGTCTGGACACAGTGACAGTGTGGCCGTGGTGAGGCCGTGTCCATTGGAATCAGGCAGTCAGGCTCCCAGGGGCCCTGACCCTTGTCCGCAGGAGTGTGGCCTTCGGAGGTGCCCCCCGAGCACTGCAGCTGTGCCCCAGGCTGTCACAGAAGCCAACGGTGAGGAACAGCCCAAGCCCGGGGGGTGGGGGGGGGGGGCGGCTCACGGATCTGTGGCCCGGACTCCCAGTGGGACAGGGAGCTTAAGGACCTCAGGTAGCGTGTCACTATGTTATGTAAAAGGGGAATCCTTTTTCTTGCTGGGGCAGTGCCTGGGGCCAGGCAGATGACGCTGCCCTGGGGAACCTCCCTCCTACATGTCTGTATATTTTAATTTTCAACATACATGAGTGTATATGGGCTTGTTTAAAAAATATATCATGCAGATTTGCTACCATAAAAGACACATGGCCCTGGTACATCCATTTTCCCACAAATGGCCCAGCTTCTTTAGGGCAGAGTAGTACTCCACTGTGTCCATGTACCACACTTTGTCTGTTGCTCGGTGGATGGACCTTTCGGCTGCTCCTGGGGTGTAGCTCTTTGGAGTCGTGCTGCTGTTAGACGCGGGTGCTGTGGTTTGGATCTGGAGTGTCCCCAACAGCCCCACGTACTTGAATGTAGTGGGACGACTGCGGAACTGTGTATTCCTGGGAGGGGCGCTCGCCTGGGCCTGACCTCCAAAGATGCCGCCGACTTGGTGAGCGCGTGTGCTCACTGCCCAGATACCAAGGGCAGGGGCAGAGTTTGCTGTTTGTTGTTTGTTTCGCGGACAGGGTCTATCCTTGTGCTTGAGGCTGGCCCTGAATTCCCTACATAGCCAGCGCTGGCTTTAACCATGCAGCAATCATCCTGCCTCAGCCTCCCAAGAACTGAGATTACAGGCATGTGCCACCACACCCAGCTCGTGTGGTGGTGGGGGAATCAAACCCAGGGTGCTGTGCTTGCTAGGCAAGTGCTTTAACCATTGTGCCATTCCTCCCATCTCCTGAAGACAATTTCTGACTTTGTATAGTTAGCGTTTATTGAGATTTTAAAGTTTGAGAAGTGATCAAAAATTAGGTGAATATTTACATTAAAAAATGACTACCATATTTCTTAGGAAGGGCGGAGGCCCCACCGTGGGATTCCACCGTGTTCCAGCCGCCCACCTGTGAATAGACCATGACTTTTGGGAACTATGAGCTAAAATCAATCTCTCTAAAGTTGTGCATGTCAGCTGTTCTGTCCCAGTAATAAAGCAGTAGCTAAGACAGTCACATAACAGAGATTTGTGTGTGCCCGTGTTCACAGCAGCACAGCCAACCACAGCTCAAATGCGGCGACACCAGAACACCCAGCCACAGGCCGATGGGTACATGAGCTGTGGGATTTGCACACAATGGAATACCACTCACTCATGAAGACAGGCAATCTAGAGGCAACTTGCGGCCATCATGCTCCGTGATGCGAGTCACGCGCAGAAGGTGAGATGTCGTTTCTCATGTGAGGAACCCAGATCACAGCCTCACAGATCTAAGGGGGGTCAGTGGGGACTAGTCGGCGGTGAGGGGGTCAAAGGGTTTTAAATTTTGCTGTGACGTACGTGTGCACAAAGTACTCAGGTTCAACGTCAACATGATGTGTTGCATATGGATGTATCAAGAAAATGGGGAAAAATAAACATAAACACCGTATTTCCTCAGTCCCTCCTGGTGGATCAGGACACGACGTGACCCACACACCGGACACTGGGCTTTGCTGGCTAGGACGAGGTGAGGTAAGATGCCAAACTGATTTAAAGACAAACACACTGGGTAGGCGATCATGGGGGTGGCGTGTGGGGTCCGGCGGGAGGGCCTGAGGATTGGGGTTCAGAGCTCAGCCTGAGCCAGGCCCGGCGGTGCAGGCCTGCTGTTCCCTGGACTCTTGGTGGCTGAGACAGGAGGATCTCAAGTTCACCCAGCCTGGGCAATTTAGTGAGTGAATGAGACCCTGTCTCAAAATAAAAATTAAAAAAGAATAAAGGGCTGGGGATGTAGCGGAGTGGGGAGACTTGGGATTTCATGAGCAGCCATCACTGAAAATAAGCCAAGCCTGGGGCTGCGACTGCACAGCTGCACCAGGACGCCAGATGGCACCAGAGTCCCACCGGATGCAAGTTTGTGCGGCACCTTCAGGGGTCTTCCCTGCCCGCACCCCGTAGGCCGCCCCTGCGCCAGCTCTACAGGCTGACCCAGCAGGGGGGCTCGGAGACCAGCAGGACCCAGAGCTGACCAGCACCAGCGCCGGGGAGGGGGCGCCAGGACGCGGCGTGGGGTGTGGGCAGAAGGAAAGATAGAATTCACAGCCGGCAGGAGCCATGTGACCTTAGGCAAGTTCCCGTGTCCTTACCTGAACATCAAAATAAATAAATAAATAAATACATAAATAGATAAATTGATCGTGAAACGGTGAGCGGGCGAGGCCAGGCCATAAGCCCAGCACCCTAAGGAGGCGGAGGCAGGAAGGCCCCGTGCCTCCAAAACAACAACAAAAAAAAGTTGGTTGGCCCTGAAAAGGGTAAGCCTTCGTTCAATGGGCATGTCCAGGCTGGCTGCAGGGAGGGCAGGTGGTGCGGTGCCCAGGATGCCAGCTGCATCATGGCCCTGGGACCCCCGCGTGGGAGTCGTGCCAGGGACGGGGCATTTGGCATCCGGGTGGCAAGGAGTGGCACACGTGGGTTGGCCAGCCTGGCACCACATGCGGGGTGTAAGATGAGGCCTCCAGCTCTTCCTGGCCGGTGACCCTGAGCAGGCCCTGCCGGCGCCGTGGCCTGTGCGCCAGCGATGACGCAGCCGTGTGGGGGTGCGGTGCCCGCAGGCTTCCAGCCCAAGTCCTCTCTGTCCCCTCCCTGCATGAGGATGCCCTGTCCCCTTGCGCCTCTTCCGCCTGGAAGCTCATTCACTCTGGCAAGGGAGGCTACCTGACCTTGGCGCTGTTACGAGTTTATAAACTGCCTGGCACTCGGCTGCCCTGCGCCCTGGACCGTTGATGGGCCAGCAGTCCGTGCTCCAGCTGGCTTTATGGGTGTCGGGCAGGCAGGCAGGGCCCCCCCTGCCCTGCGCCCAGGCCCAGCTCCGTCCAGCCCCTGTTGGCCCCTGCATGACTCCCTGCTTCTGTCCTGTCCTCTTCCTGTGCATGTCACTTCTCCAAACAGCAGCCTCAGGAGCCTTTTAAAATGCAAATGAGTCCCTGCTGTACCTTTGCTCAACACTTAGCAGTGGCCCAGAGCAAAGCCAGCATCTCACAGAACCCTACTTCCTCCCCTTCTTGCTAGTCTGGAACCTGGCAGCCCCTTCTTGCCTCAGGGCCTTTGTACAGGCTGCCTTTACTCCATGTGTCCCTGGGCTCCTCCCCTTAACTCTGTCAAGTCTTTGATTGAATGTCCCCTCTCAGTGAGGCTCACCCTGGCCACCTTGTTAAAAAGGAAGTTCAGTTTCTTTCAATCCCTTCTCTATCTGTTTTTCTCCATCTCATTTATCACCTACTACTTATTTGTCACGAGTTTTACATTTTCTTTCTTTCCCTGCTGGAAAGCCCGCTCTGTGCAGGCAGGAACCTCTTATTTTTATCACTGCTCTTTACCAAGAGCTCAGAAAAGTGCTGGGCACACAGTAGGTGCTCAGGTAATCCCAGCTAAGGGACCAATAGGGAGTTGCCAGAGATTCTGCTCGGGACTCAGTGGGCGACCGAGAAGCGGCCCTTTCTCATTAGGAATCTGGAGAGACATGAAGTATTTTATTTTATTTGCGACAGGGTCTTGCTCTGTAGCCCAGGCTGGCCTTGGACTCACAGTAATCCTCCTGCCTCAGCCTCCTGAGTGCTGGGATTACAGGCATGTGCCACCACGCCCAGCTTATGTGGTGCTGGGGAATCGAACCCGGAGCCTGGAGCTTGCGAGGCAGGTGCCTTAGCCACAGTGCTGTCCCTCCGGACCTGGCATCTTGGCTCTTCTGGCACCTGATGCCACGTTTCTCGCCCTTCCACGCCTGGTTCCTCCGCGGCACTGGGAGCTGTTCCCCTCCCACCTGCGGGACCCCGATCTGCATGTAGTGAGGCGGTGGTGGGGTCAATGAGGTGGCGATGCCAGGGCGCCGGGCCCTGGGTCAGTGCTCCACTGTGGCAGGCGATCGGGGTCCCAGCGACACTCGCTCGCCCCCTCCTTGACCCCATAAGTGCCCAGCTCTGGGTACTACTGGCCCATGCAGAGCCGGGGGGGCCCAAGGGCCCGAGGGCCAAGCCTCCGGCACATGGCTGCTGGCACGGGGCTCTGGTTGGCTCCCCACTTCTGCAGAGCCTGCCAGCCCAAAGTGTGGCTGGCACCGTGGCCCACGACCTCCACGGCTCCACGGCCACAGGCCGGGTCAGGGCTGGGCCAGGGCTGGAGACCCCCAGAGGGACTCTGCCGGCCGGTGCTGGGTTCTGTTTGCAGGCTCGGCCCGGCCGTCCACGCTGGCACCTGAGGACCGGAAGCTGTGACCACCAGGGGGCAGCAGAGTCTAGGCCTGGGCGCATGGCGGTCCAGCCTGGCCCGCTTAGTCGGGGCTGGTGCTGCGTCTGGCAGCCTTGCGCGGGGTCCCTGAGCTGGAGCCAGGAGCCTGGCACGCCAGTCGGCCCCCACCCCTGCCTCCTGGGCTGGGTTCGCCTGTCTGTACCGAGGTGCTGAGGTGACTGGCTTCTAATCTGGGCTCTGAGGCAAGGTGCCCCCTTCCCACACTGTACCCCTCTGTCCATCAGCTTGTGCATGACCAGCAGGTCCCCTCCCTCAGCCACAGACAGGCAGCCCACCCTGCGGCCTGAGCCCCCGCCCGGCAGACAGGGAGGCCCCGTGAGCTGTGGCGTCCTTGAGGGGGCTCTGAGTGGCAGAGACGGGGCAGGGCGGCTGAGCCGGGAACCCACGCCTCATCCTGGCTTCAGGGGGGAAATAACTAAAATGACGTGAGGTTGTGGGTGCAAGACGGGACGTGGGTGGGTGGGCCTGGGGACTCGTGGGTTTCAGGTTCCGCCAGTCCCTGAGGCCCCTGCACGCCCGTCCCGTGACACTCTCCCAAGGTCCCGTGGTTCTCTGTGTTTCGGCAGAGGGGAGAGCAGGTGCAAAGGCCCAGGGGAAGAAAGGGCTCCATGGGTGGGGACCACAGCCAGGGGGAGGTGGGGTGAAGTGGCACGAGGTGACCGGGGCTGGCCTGGTGACAGATGGTACTGGGGACCCAGGAGGGGCTAGGAAGGCCTGAGGGACACAAACAACCCGGAGGCGGTGGCTCTCAGGCGTGCGGGCACAGCGTTTCTGCCTCCGAACAGTCAGGCGAGGCTCCCTGGAGGAGGGCTTCCACCACCTAGAGGATGCGTGGCAAGATCTGAGAACACAGGTGAAGAGAGCGGCCACTGCTGGGAGCAGGTGGGTGGGGAGGGCCACGCCCTGCAGAGAGCCAGATGGGCAGTGTTGGCCAGAGACCTCGCTGGCCTGGGCACCTGCTGGCTCTGTAGCCTTAGCCCAGCAGCTGGACCTGGCAGGGCCCCAGTTTTCTCATCTGTGACACAGGCACCCCAATTCCCTGAGGATTGTGTCAGAGTGGGAAACGCGTCCCCCTTGGCGTGGGGCGAAGAATGGCTACTGCTGTCACGGCCCCAGGGCCTTATCTCTGCTCTGCTCCGCGTCACCTGCTTGGTTTCTGTGCAGAAGGAGCGGGCGGGCCCTCGCCCACAGGAGCCGGGCCACGGGGAGGCCTTGGGGTGCCGGGACTGCAGCCTGCTGGCCCTGTCCGCCCTGCTCTGCAGCTGCCTTGCGAGAGGCCCGGGCTGCCACTTCTCCGCAGCAGGGCGCTGCAGGCAGCTGGGGACATTTGCATCGTTGTTTGCATTTCGTTTGTGTGCACCAGGCAGAGGGGAGGATCGCCCCACCCTGCTGTCCCCAGGCCTCATTTTGGTTCTTTCCCAGGGCTTTGTGAACCCCCAGAAGTGAGACGCCCCCTCCACAGGGAGACTCTCATATCCAACACATGGTCACTGAGTCCCCGTGGCACCTGCAGACTCGTGCCTGGGACAGCGTGTGACCAGGCAGGTCCCGCCCCATGGCCACCTGCAGTGGTGGGGTGGGCGCACAAGCCCCAGACAGCCATTCTGGGAATACAGTCCTCACGGGCTACGGGGTGTGCCCAGAGGGAAGGTCGTGGGCAGGGCGAGCCAGGAGGCAGGCCAGACCCCACGACCCTCGACCCTCCGTGCCTGGCTGGCGGCTGGGCCCTCTGACCAGGTGGCCCATGGAGCTGCCTGTCCTGCCTGCAGCATCAGACAGGGAGGGGTTGGGGGAGGGTAGGTGGGTGGGGGGTGGGGGGTGGGGGGGCTGCCTCCTCCTGTCGCTGAGGTCTGGGGCCATCTGCCCTGTGGCCCTGGAGGAAGGGGATCCAGGGTGCATCACAGCTCTCCAGGACGTGGGCAGTGCAGGGACAGGGATGGGACAGCAGGAACGTCCCATTCCAAGGCCCCCACATTCCTCCGATAGGAGAGACTCCCCAGGGAAGCACAGGAGGCCAGAGCGCACTGGGTGAGGGTCAGCTTCTAGATCCTTCTCTGGACCCGGACTCTGCCACGGGGACCAGCCACCAAGACACCAGCGCATGCCGCCCCCGTGCCCAGCCCGGGTCAAAACCTGGTGAGCGTCTAAGGAGAACTTGCTACGGTCTAAGACGCATTCCCTGCATGTCCCCAACGCCTCTCGCTTAGAGGGCTCCCCTGGCCGCTCTCGGGGCAGTCCGGACGCCCCTCCACGACGGCCCCCAGCCGTGCTCCTGTGGCTGCCTTGACGTCCCCAGTGCCTTCGAAACATTCACCTTGCACAGGTAAGCTCACATTGGAAGAGCCAGAAGGCACCTGGCATCGTGTCTGGACACACGGCCCACCCGCCCGGTGAGTGGCACTTGGCGGCAGTCTTCAGGCTGGGGAAGGAGGACTGTCTCAGCACACGTGTGATCCCGTGTGCTCAGAGCGGCGGGAAGACTTCCAGGGGGGATTCACGGCTACGTATCTTTTACTGTAATAAAATTTAAAAATATAAACCTTTATCCTGTGTTTTGATCAGCCCTAGGGAACGTTGGTAGCTGCCACCTCTGGGGTGGCTGATGTCCGCGCACAGGGCAGGACAGGACCAGGTGGAGGAGATGCGCTGGGTGTGCCTGACCCCGAGGGCCAGTGCACGGTGACATTGGGGTCCCGGCTCCTCGGTCACCTCCCCCAGCCCCCTGGTTATTCCTTCACAGATGACAATGACTCTTAACCTGCTGTGGCATGTACAGATCAGACGCCCAGTGACACACTTCGGCACACGGGTGGTTGACCATGAGTGCCAGCAGAGTGGAGCATGGACCTGCTGGGTTCAAATAAACGGGTTACGGGGATGCTGTGATTCTGACCTGGTTCGGCTTCTCCTGGAGTCTGGCAAGCCTGCTGCTGGTGGTTTGGGACCCTGGTGGCGGGGTACACGGGCTCGGGGGCAGGGTGCTGAGATCCTCGCGGGGTCTCAGGGTGCTTGCTGGGCATCACGTGCTGACCAGACAGCTGGACACCGCCCCTGTGCCTGCTCTGTGTGCCGGCGTTGGTGGGAGCCGGGGGTCCCACCGAGTTTGTGGTTAAAGCAGTCAGGGCCTGAGAGGGCTGCTGAGGTCACGGAGCTGGTCGGTGGCAAAGCGCCCCCCTGTCCCCGCCCTGGGGCCCTCCTCCCACCTCCCTGTCCCCCTGCACCCTGCTCCAGGGCCCCCTTCTCAGCCAGGCCACAGCCCACGCTGGCCAGGCTTCCTCCTCCTGCCCGCCGGGCGCCACCTGTGACCAGGGACTTGGAGCCACCTGCCTGGGTCGCGTGGGCAGCTGTCCCTGGCCCCCCGCTGCTGGGGAAAGCCAGGGGAGGTGGGGGGTAGTGCCGGAGTGGGGTTCCTCCGTTCAGTGCCCCTCCCTCCCTTCTCATTCACTCATTCATTTCCAGTGGCTCCAGGGACCCCTCTGCCGAGCAGGTTGAGGCCAGGGCGGCCGCAGGCCCACACTCTCCCTCCGACGCCACCTCAAACTCAGGCCACGAGGTTGCCTCGGACAGGCAGGGGAGCTAATGCCTAGAAGTCACATGTACCGTCACCTGGGGCTCTGGGGGCCCTTGTCCCCCGCATGGAGGCGCCCACGCCCTGCATACTCCGCCCTGGGGCTGGTCCCGGTCGCTTCTCTATGAGAATGTCTGAATTTCAGCAAACATTACACTGTAGCAGAAAGGGCAGGGACCCACGCGAGGCCCTTCTCACCAGCGACCTGCCTGGGACGGGGAGCACACGAGGCTGGTACGGAGGCATGGAGTTTTTATTTCCCAGCTGGCCTAGTGGCGTCACTTCCTCTGTCTCTCGCCGTGGGCCCGGGCTGTGTTTTCAAGTGTATCTTTGCTGGTATTTGGAGAACACTGATTTCCTGTTGTCTCTGCCTCCCCAGTGTGTGTCCACTGTGTGCCTCCTCCTCACTGCTCTGGCCTTGAATGCACCAGGCCTGTTGGATACTGGGGCCTTTGCACGTGCTGCTCCTCCAACCCCGGCCCAAGTAATGGGACCTGGGACCTTCACACTGAGCTACATCCCCAGCCTGCTTTTTAACTTTTTGAGACATGCTATCACCAAGCAGCTACGTTGCCCAGGCTAGGCTCGAGCTTGTTATCCTCCTGCCTCAGCCTCCCAGAGCACTGGGATCACAGGCCTGCGCCCCCAGGCCCGGCTTCGTGTTCTGTCCTTTCCTGGGTCTCCTCTGCCCCCGGCCTGTTCCTCACAATTGCAGGGCGCCGTTTCTCCCCTAACAGCGCTTGTCAAGCTCCAGCGTCACCGTGATGAGAAACCTGCTTCTTCTTTTTTTTTTTTAAGTCCCTGTCGTATGAACGTAGCGGCAGGGGCTGTGGTGTCTGTGTCCATGGTCGTGTCCCCGGTGGCCAGGGCAGGGGCCGGCGGAGATGCTGCTAAGCCCAAGAGTGGAGCCACAGTCCTGGCGGGGGCGACTCACCGTATCCCACCCTGCGCCCAGCCCAAGAGCTCCCCAAGCTGGGACCCGCCAGAGCCGGTTCCATCCCCGCGTGTGGACCTGCCTCACAGGTGTTTCACTAACCTTGTTCTGAACCAGACTTGGGAGAAAAATGCATTTTAAAACCACGTGCAACTTAAAGAGAATTTAATCTGCATGTCTGGGATTCATTAACACATAGATCATCAGATTAGGGATTGCACGCAGCTGTTTGACATTTGAGCGGCCTTCTGAGTCTCTTTAATAAGTATCTTTAAATATTATTTTTCCTCAGAATCTCAGGGATGAATTTGGGGCACGCAGCTAGCTCTTCGGATGAGGTGACGCAAGAGACTCGGATGGTGGCCAGGTTCCGCTGGCCTGGAGAAACAGCCACAGTCACCCACACACTACTGGCCTGTCCCCCGCCCTGGAGGCCTGTGCTAGCCAGAGCCTTGGGGGCCAACTGTGTTCCCTTGTCTCTGAGGTAGGCATCCCATGGCTCCTCAGGACCTGCTCCAGGTGGCCTCGGGGACCCACTGTACCACCCACAGCATGGCCTTTCCCTGGCCACGGCAGGTCTGTGATGAAGAGCAAGAGGACCCGAGGACAGGGACACCTGCTGGGCTGTGGGGGAGGCCGAGTTTTCTCCTCAGCTGGCACTGGCGCCTCTTGGCAGTGCACGGAGCCCATGCCAAGAAGGCCACGCTCAGGGGAGCAGGTGGGGCTGACGGCACTGAGTCCACGGGCTGGATCTTGCAATGGCCGAATTGTGCCTCCACCCTGACCTCGCTGTCCTGTGCAGGTGTCCCAGCACCAAGAACGTGACCTTATTCAGAAACAGGGTCTTCCAGATGAAATGAGCCATCCTGGTTCAGGTGGGCCTGCAATGTACCAGACAGGTGCCTTATAGACAGGGGCCTTTGGACAGAGACTCAGCCCCGGGGGTGGTGGGGCTGTGAGGGTGTGGGGACAGGGGAACGGAGGGTGGGGGGAGGCTGGGAATAGAGCTTTTATCACTTCCGGTAGGAGAAACCAGCCCCGACTTTAACCTTGACTTTAAACTTCTACCTTCCAGAACTGAGGCGATAGGTTCTGTGGCTTAAATCACTTACACCATTACAGCAGCTTCCGTTGGCTAATACCAACCACGCCGACCCCATTTTTGCTATAAGAACGAATATTTCCTTCCTTCCTTCCTTCCTCTCTCTCTCTCTCCTCTGTTCTCTTGCCAGCTTATATCACAAGTCTATGCATGTTAAAGACTGGCCTGAACCTTGCCCTCCGCTTACGTGACACGGCAGACACACGCCAGTTACCTGTCGCTGCGTGTCAGCCCCTCGGAGTCGGGGAGATCGAACACAACAGCTGCTCGCTTTCCTCCCTGGAAGCACAGGGCAGATCAGGGTGGGGGGGGGGGTCCTGGCTCAGCGGGAACCGCTGGGGGCCAGCCGGGGCTGAGAACCCACTGCCAGGGTGGGCCTCCCTCGAGTGTCCCAGTTCCAAGAGTGAGGGGCCTAAAAGGCAGGCCCCTTGCACCCCCTTTGTGGGGACAGGGTCATACTCTGTAGCCCCAAACTCACAGCAATCCTCCTGCCCCAGCTTCCTGCGTGCTGGGGTTACAGACGTGCACTACCATGCCTGGCTAATTATTACATGGTGCTGGAGATTAGAACTCAGGGCCTTGTGCTTGCTAGGCAAGCGCTTTAACCACTGAGCTATGCCCCCAGCCCTGTGGCAGGACATTTTTACCGTCTGCTTGGAGGTCACAGTGTTGGTTCTGCTTCACGCGCTTAGTCAAGGCCCTCATCAGAGCCACCCGGATCTAGGGGTTGGGGACACGGGCCCCGCCACGCTGGGGAGGAATGTCAGAGCTGCACGCACAAGCAGCAGGACAGAGTGTTGCAGCTGACTCTGGAAAGGCTTCCTGGCCTGGGCCATGAGCTCTCTGATGCCATGGGAATGAAAGTCAGGAGACGACAAGACCGAGTGATGGTGACAGAGGTCAGGGCAGTGGCCTTCTGGAAGAGGTGGCCTTGATGTACAGGGACACATAGGGACCTCCTGGGGCCAGATGTGATCTGTGCCTTGATACGGAGGGAGACCACGTGGTTGGAGAAGTGGAAGGGGTCGTGGAGCCTGTCACTTATGCCTCAGTTTTAACAAACTGACATTTGCAACAGTCTGGCTTTCTGCTCATGGAGGGAAGCGTCCCCAGGCAGCTGCTCCGTGTCATGCCCACGCTATGGGGCTGGCATGCCAGCCTCCACGGCCTCCTCATGTCTGAGCTCCCTTTCTCCTGGGTCCCTGGCCATTTCAGACTCCCAGCACACCCAGCTGTGTGGCAGAGGGAGCTGCAGAGTCCCTGAGTGAGAAGGACTGGGGGAAAGTGGCAGGACCCTGGGACAGGCTGCTGGTGACCTTGCCAGGTTTTTCTGCTGCCCAGGTCAGAGCCTCAGAGCTGCCCTATGTGGGTGGCAGGGGCAGGTCCCTAACAGCTTATCTGCAAAGTGGGTCTATGCAGGAGTCCCAGCTGGGATGCCAGGACCCCCTAGGGACCTGGCCAACTGCTTCCTGATGCCACTTCTGTCCCATCCCATCTCCCTCTGGGCGCTGGCACTGAGGTCTCCGCATCCCAGCATCCTTGGGTCCTCGCAGAGCCCCACCCTCCTGGACCCTGCTCCTCTAGGCTGATGGGCAGAAGACAGATGAGGTCACCAGCCTATGCTGTCTAAAGGTTAATTGAAAGGGCAGCCGGAGCTGGAGCCGGCCGTCCTAACCTGGCTCCAGATGGCAGCCGGGAGGAACCGCCAGGCCACTGCTCAGCATGGCTCCTCGGCCACGCCAGCCTCCTGATAACCGTCTCCGGCAGGACCCCTACCCCTCCGTGCCAGCGTGGCCGCCCGCATGCGTGTCACTGGTGACCTTCCCTCCTCCGGCCTCGCTTCCCCCTCCGTGTGTTGGGACAAGTGGCCCTCGCGACCCCTGGCTCGGCCCCTCCCAGGCCAGGTCAGCCACCTGGTTCCTGCCCAGCCGCCCTCCTGCCCTGCCACCCATGCGGGCCACCTCCGCAGCTGCCTTTCCTTGGAGATGTGTAGGAGAGCCCACCAGGATCAGCCCCTGAGGTTCCAGCCAGGCTCCTCTACCCTGCTGCCACCAGCGACACAAGTGGATGTGACATTCCCCTGGTGCTTTTGCGTGTTGCTCGGGAGGTGTCTGGAACGCTGTCCTTCTCTGCCACCAGAAGCGGGGGCTGCCACCACCCGACTCGAGTCCGTGGCCTCCTCCCTCTGATGGTTCCTACCCCACCCAGCTGACCACACTTAAGAAAACCAGATGGTTTCACATAAAAATCTACACTTCTTTCTTTCTTTTGAGACAGGGTCTCACTCTGTAGCCCAGTCTGGTCCTGAACTCACTATGGACCCCAGGCTCGCCTTGGGCTCACAGCAATCCTCCTGTCTCAGCCTCCCCAGTGCTGGGATCACAGGCATGCACTACCATGCCCAGCTTATGTGGTGCTGCAGAATCGAACTCGGGTCCTTAAGCACTTGTCTTAGTGCTTGCTAGGCAAGTGCTTTAACCGCTGAGCCATTCCTCCAGCCCCTAGACTTGTTTCTTTAAAAAAAAAAAAAAAAGTATTGGCAGGAGCTGTCCGGCCGGCCTGTGGCTGGAGCAGACCTCGCCGGGTTCCCCGTCTCAAGTTCCCATCTCGTCCACTGGCATTTGGGTGTTTAGTCCCAGCCCGGGGGGCCTCCAGGTGCCCCTGCGGGCGGAAGCTGCCCACACGAAGGTGGCAGGGCGGGATGACAGTTTCTCTGCCTCATTAGGGCTGGAACAGGCTGGAGATCAATGCTCTTTAAAATCAGGCACACACTGGCTGGAGCCTGCGCTGGGACCGTCTGTGGCAGCACGAGCGCTTCTCTAATCAAAAGCTTGCTTGGGGAAACGAGGTGGCAGGGAGAAGGGAGGGTTTCTTCGGGCGGTATTTGTTTCCGGGGACCTCCTGCGTGCCAAGCAGCGGGCCCTCGGCGCCACAGCCGTGGGTCCAGCTCTGTCATCGCAGCTCACGGCCATCTCTGCTTCTCAGATAAGGTAGGAGCAGCCCAGAGAAGGCAACCAGAGACCCCGAGTCACACAGCAGAGGTGGAGAAAAGCCCTGCACGGCCTCCTAGGGGTCTGGCTTTGTCCTTCTGTGGGTCACACCAGCCCCTTCTGGGTCCCCCTGACAGGGCCTCAAGCACACGGCCTTTTTTGGCAGGGCCAACGGTGGAAGGAACTCAGAGCCCAGTGCCAGCGAGTGCTCTACCGCTGGGCTGCCGCCCCCCCCCCCCCGCCCAGTTCAGGACGGGTGGCTCTTTTAAAGAGACGGGCTTAACACGGGGTGGCAGGCCGCCCCACGGCTGGCGTAGGTTCAGCCCCGAGTCTGCCACCTCTGGGGCAAAGCCAGGCCACACTCGTGTTTGAAAGGAGAGCTGGATCCTCTGTGCACCTGTGGCCTGTGGGGTGAGGACAGGGCCGGCAGGGCTCGAGCAGCCAGCGCGGCGCAGATGTCCAGCTGTGAACTCCACTGGTGCTCCCGAGGACCGTGGGCTGAATTTAAACTCCTGTGTGGACAGAGTCCAGCCAGCCAGCTTCGGGCCAGCAGCTGCCGGGTGGCTGGCTGTCACTGGTGTGGGCACAGCAGCTTGCCTGGCGGAAGAATTGAAGGTGGCAGTGGTCGTGTCCTGAGCATCTGCTGTGTGCCAGGTGCTTGCGCGCATTGTGGCTTTACACGGTTGGCACGGGCATCCTCCTTGTACGGGTGATGGAGTCAGGCCCAGAGAGGCTGGCTCACCTGCCTGGGGTCACACAGCTGGCACCCCGGCCTGGAGTTGGTTCCCAGTCTTTCTCATTCCACAGCTCTTGCTCTGTCTCCCATCAGCCCCTAAACAACCTGCTATGGGCATCTCAGGGAAAAAAAGGGCTTGGGAGGTTCCTGCCCTGCCCTCCTCCTGGGTGGGGCTCCCAGGGCCAGGCGGGAGCCATGCCAGATGTCCTGATGCCGCCTCTGCTCAGCGTCCTCCCTGGGTCTCTGCCCCACCCCAGTGTCCCCAGGGAGAAGAGCTGTACTGACTCAGGACTGGGGTCTGCATTCAAGGCCCTGAGGCTAATCCAGGGGGAATCGTCCCGGCCCAGAATCCTTCCAGCCTAGGATGAAAAGCAATCTAGCAGATCCCCACAGCTGGCAGGGGCCTGCTGCGCCCACTGCATCACCCGCTGGGCACGTGGGCTGAGTCTTGTGATTTTAAGGACTTTTAGGTTACCCGTGCAGAAGGGACGTGGGGTCCAGAGCAGGTAGGCTGTGTCGTCAGCAGCTAGGGGTGGGTGGGTCTCAGGGCTCCGACTTCCCAGAAGCTCAGAGAGGGCCAGCCATTCCCTGACGCCACACAGCTAGTGGGTGAGTGGTGGGGAGGGGAAGGTGGCTCTCAGAGTCCAGATCTCTCTCCGCCTCTGGACTTTACTTTCTAATGAACACACACACACACACACGTAGAACCCTATGAAATTACCTTTGCGTTTTGAGACAAGTTCTTGTTCTATACCCCAGGCTGGTCCTAGGCTGGCCTTGGACTCTTCTGCCTCAGCCTCCTGAGTGCCAGGACCATAGATGTGCTAATGGAGTGGCCTCTGCATGCCCAGCGCAGGGCCCAGAGCTCCTGTGCTAGCTCTCTATCGGCTGGGCAATCCCATCCCGTCCCTCAGAGTGACTCTCGTGGAAATCAGTGAAAGGGTCATCACTCTAGTAACTGTAAGTAGAGGGGTGGCTCTTCTACCGGCCAAGCCACTGCTCTTACCCCTGGGCCTTTGCACCGACTTTCCCCACTTCCCTCCACAACACTCACACGGTCCATCCATCACTTCTGCCTCCACACTGGACTTTACCAAGTGCCCCCTTTTCTCAGCACACTGCAGTCACTGCATGGCCTGTCCCCCGCCTCCACATCGCCAGTGCCTTGGTCGGTTTCAGCGGCACCGTTATCGCGTGATGGCTCGTGGGGCACAGAGCCGTCGTTGGTATCCTGGGAGTGAGCCAGGATCCTCCTGCCTGATCAGACCTGGTCCCATCTTCCCCGGCTCAAGCGCACGTGTTGTACCCGACGTCGTGGGTGCCTTGGGCACAGGTGTCATCTGGCGCTGTTTAGAGAATAATGACAGGGAGGAAACGTTCCTACCGGATGCGATTTTTTTTCCCAAATATTTCCCATGAATCCTCAGTTGAGGGACGCCCGGTTTGCAGAACTGACTGTACTTCTTCCGGATTTCCCATCTGTTCCCCCCCAGACCCCCCCCCCCCCCCCCCCCCCCCCCCCCCCCCCCCCCCCCCCCCCCCCCCCCCCCCCCCCCCCCCCCCCCCCCCCCC